>JAODUP010000166.1:225000-707500 GCA_025642065.1 Paralvinella palmiformis
TCCATTTATGAAGAAGGAGGGGGGGGGGTGAATAGCTCCCGGTAATAATATTTAAACGTACATCATGTTTAGGAAGCTAAAGCGATCCCGTTACACGAAGGGAGACGCGCCGTGGTTAGCCCATCTGGATGATTACAGGTAAAATGGTGATCTATTAGGGAAAGGCGATCGTGATGACCATAAAACATTGCATAGGTCAATAATGTCTGGCTTCGCAGAAAACAGGGCATAAAACGTGGCATAACACTGTGAACAAAATGTGTACATGTCACCTTGACATGTACTTGACAATAATTCCGGTTCGGTAATGGGAAGCTGTTTTGTATTACGCGGTTTAATTAGGAAGAATCCATTCAGTGAGATAGCGTGCCTGTGTGTGAGTCAGCGAGACAGTTAACGAGCGAACCAGGGACTGGGTGACTGACTGGCTGAGTCACCGGTGGAGAGACTGACGTGACTGGCTAATTGACTGTCTTACTGAGTGAGTGAGTGAGTGAGTGAGTGAGTGAGTGAGTGAGTGAGTGAGTGAGTGAGTGAGTGAGTGAGTGAGTGAGTGAGTGAGTGAGTGAGTGAGTGAGTGAGTGAGTGAGTGAGTGAGTGAGTGAGTGAGTGAGTGAGTGAGTGAGTGAGTGAGTGAGTGAGTGAGTGAGTGAGTGAGTGAGTGAGTGGTGGTGGTGGTGGTGGTGAGTGGTGGTGGTGAGTGGTGGTGGTGGTGGTGGGGTGGTGGTGGTGGTGGTGAGTGAGTGAGTGAGTGAGTGAGTGAGTGAGTGAGTGGAAGCAGTAGAGATAGTGGTGGTGATGCTTATAGTATTAGTATTAGTCATATTATTATAATAATAATAATAATAATAATTATTATTATTATTATTATTATTATTATTAATAGTAGTAGTATTAATACCAGTAGTGATACTAGTAGTAGTAGTAGTAGTAGTAGTAGTAGTAGTAGTGACAATGATAGTAGTAGTAGCATTTCATAAATGAAACACCAACAACAAAGCAGCGATAGCGGAGGAAGCCCATTCAATATTCCATCTAAAATATGATCGTGACGACGAATGTATCAACTCATTATCTACCGCATAGATACATCTCTATTCTAATGGTACTATCAGCTGTGATAACGCATCAAGTTATGACAACTTAGAAGTCGAGATAAGTCGATGGCTATTAGGATGGCCGTATTACAGGTAATGTTCGACATCATTTTTCAAAGGATTTGATTACAGTGAGCAAAGGGTGGGACGCCGCCATGACCCTATCAGCAAACACTTCCCCTCAATAAAAAACATCCACCGGTAACTCGACCACGTCCAGAATAACGACAATCAACATCACTACCGTTATCACTATGAGTAATACCATCATCATTATCATCATCATCATCAATATCATTATCATCAACATCATCACCATCACCAATATCAAAGGGCGCCTCTTTGGTCTAACGGTAGTGCGTTGGACCACAAATCACTACCACCCGTGTTCGAATCTCGGCCTGGGCACATCTGAAGGGTGTTTCAACTTCGACTTCGCTTCATTACTTTTGAAGGTCGCTCGGCCCATTTAGCCTACCTTGTGCGCAAAGGTGGCCGTAAAACATCAATCAGCATCATCAACTCCATCAATACTATCATCACCAGCACCACTGTCACTATCATCATCACCACCATTATCTCCGCCATCACCATTACCACCATCACCATCATCAGCGTCATCACCATTACAGGTAGTAATCCAAAAAAAACTGAACAAAATAGCACAAAACGGAACAACAACCACAAAAAACACATCGCATACACAACCTTTTAAACAAACAATACATAATAAACCGCCTATGACTGATTAATAGATTAATAGCCCGGGCTCTTATTTCGTTCGTGTCCATCGCAGTTGTAATTAGTGACCCGGCCATTATTTTAGATCGTGCCTCTATTATATACTCAAAGTCTCTCGGCTGTCATCAGAACGTTCCATCTTAATCGAAGGACTTGATCAACAATAACGGCGTCTCCTTGGTCTAGTTGGTAGCGCGTTGGATCACCGATCACCACCACCTGAGTTCGAATCTCGGCGTAGGTGTATCTGAAGGGTGTTTCATCTTTGGCTTCGCGTCATTACCTTTGGAGGTCGCTCGGCCCATTTAGCCTGTCATGTGCACAAAAGTAACCGTAACCGTAAAACATCAGTCATCATCATCATCATCCATGGTGTAGTTGGTAGAACGCTACACCGTAGAGGGGGTGTTGGCTATTTGTGGAATGCTTGGTCTATTAATAAGAAGGCTTCGGAGTAGGCCTCTAGACTTAGCTAATAACTAACTAATACGAATCCCGACTTAGTGTGTCATTTGCTGATTAAAGAGTTATCGAGACAATCGATGTGTCGTCTCTCATAATTGGCCGTTTATTGATTGAATAAAAACTAAAATGACCGCCGACTTCGAATGTTTTGTGCTAGTTAGGGCATAAATCAGACCAATTTATTACAAAATAATAGAAGCCGCATCTCTAAGTATTGGTTATCATTTGTCTTAGCTTTACTCCGGGTGACTAGATGATCACCTGAAATGTAGACCGCTAATCAGACAATTGGAACAACAAACGAAAGCCGCTTCTTTTGATGTTGTTTGTTCTTAGACTTTTATCTTCTTCTTCTTAATGCTAATCATGTAACAATTAAAATGAAACTCACCAGTCACTAGTTAATAATAATAATAATAATAATAATAATAATGACCGAAATAGCAATTAATTTACTGTTTCACCACGATGACTAATTCTAAACAAATTTAGAATTTACAGTACATGTCATATTCGGCGGAGAAGACATTGCAGTTCCCTGGTTGGATGAAAAATTCCTCCTACTATAGTGCCACGACCGGGAGTCCAACACTTTAACCAATGAGGCCATAGAGACGATATTATTGTCTTACTTTTGATAAAATAGTTTACATTATCATTAAATACGTGTCTTTGTGTCGTTTTATGTAACTTTTTTGGCGTAATTACCCTAAATTAATTAATTAATTACACCATCAACTAGCAAATGCCGATGATCAAGTCGAGGCGGTTATACATTTCAAAATCTGTTACTCCTGCCCTCCATTCAACCCAGGCCCCTATTCGAGTCCGGGCCAGTAAATGATCACGCACAATATGCAACACATAATATAGAGTGGTTTTAAAACAACAACATTTGTATCTTATATTGAAAATTCTAAGTCTATGTTATAAATCAGTTTGTATTGACAAGAGTCCTTGTCTAAAAGCGTTACCGTTAATTGATGTATTGTCCTGTCATATAGGTTAATTTACGACGGCCTATCCGCGCACAATGTGTTACCTGCTCGTGTTCAATGAGTTTATATCCTGGCGCTAGATTCTCTCATCTGCTGCAGTGCTTATATAATCACCCACCTGGGCGTACTATTGCTGCAAGGATGTCGGGTATATATGTAGACAAAACACGCCGAGCTGTTCACTGTAACGTAAGTCCTCGAACCAGAAGGCTCTTTTATGGGTTCCTTTCTGCCTGATTATTTCGTATTTTGCGCAGATATTTTGACAACGTAAACACGATTGTCATCAGTCTTTTCGAAGCATGTTTGTTTTAGCATCTCGATTTTTATGCGATGTCTTTTTAGTAGACCAACTGTAAGACTTACGACGTCAAGTCTAATGGCCATGTGCAGGACATGAAGTAAAATAGGCAGCAACAAATTGAAAATGAAACGAACGAAAACGAAACGAAAACAAATACCCGACATCAGACAACATAGAAGACAATAAAAACAACAAAATAGAACAATAGAGACTAAACAAAAATAAAATCAACCAAATAGAACATTAGAGATCAAACAAAAACAATAAAATAGAAAAATAGAGATCAAACAAAAACAATAAAATAGAATAATAGAGATCTGACAAAAATAACGAAATAGAACAGTAGAGATCCATCAAAAGCAAAAAACAACAAATTAGAACAGCACGGATCAAAAAAAAACCCAACAAAGTAGAACATTAGAGATCAAACAAAAACAATAAAATAGAACAATAGTGATCTGACAAAGATAACGAAATAGAACAGTAGAGATCAAACAATAACAACAAAATAGAACAGTAGAGATCAATAAAAAACAAAAACAACAAAATAGAAAAATAGAGATAAACAAAAACAATAAAATAGAAAAATAGAGATCAAACAAAAACAATAAAATAGAATAATAGAGATCTGACAAAAATAACGAAATAGAACAGTAGAGATCCATCAAAAGCAAAAAACAACAAATTAGAACAGCACGGATCAAAAAAACAACCCAACAAAGTAGAACATTAGAGATCAAACAAAAACAATAAAATAGAACAATAGTGATCTGACAAAGATAACGTAATAGAAAAGTAGAGATCAAACAAAAACAACAAAATAGAACAGTAGAGATCAATAAAATACCAAAACAACAAAATAGAACATTAGAGATCAAACAAAAAAATAGAACAGCACGGATCAAACGAAAACAAAATCAACAAAATAGAACAGCACGGATCAAACGAAAACAAAATCAACAAAATAGAATAATAGAGATCTGACAAAAATAACGAAATAGAACAGTAGAGATCCATCAAAAGCAAAAAACAACAAATTAGAACAGCACGGATAAAAAAACACAACAAAGTAGAACATTAGAGATCAAACAAAAACAATAAAATAGAACAATAGTGATCTGACAAAGATAACGAAATAGAACAGTAGAGATCAAACAAAAACAACAAAATAGAACAGTAGAGATCAATAAAAAACAAAAACAACAAAATAGAACATTAGAGATCAAACAAAAAAAAATAAACAGCACGGATCAAACGAAAACAAAATCAACAAAATAGAACAGCACGGATCAAACGAAAACAAAATCAACAAAATAGAACATTAGAGATCAAACAAAAACAATAAAATAGAAAAATAGAGATCTGACAAAAATAACGAAATAGAACAGTAGAGATCAAACAAAAACAACAAAATAGAACAGTAGAGATCAATCAAAAACAAAAACAACAAATTAGAACAGTAGAGATCAAACAAAAACAACAAAGTAGAACAATAGAGACTAAACAAAAACAAAATCAACAAAATTGAACATTAGAGATCAAACAAAAACAATAAAATAGAACAATAGTGATCTGACAAAAATAACAAAATAGAACAGTAGAGATCAAACAAAAACAACAAAATAGAACAGTAGAGATCAATCAAAACAAAAACAAAAATAGAACAGTAGAGATCAAACAAAAACAACAAAGTAGAACAATAGAGATAAACAAAAACAAAATCAACAAAATTGAACATTAGAGATCAAACAAAAACAATAAAATAGAACAATAGTGATCTGACAAAAACAAAAATAACAGTAGAGATCAATTAAAACAATAGAAAACAAAAACCACAAAATAGAACAGCAGAGATCAAACGAAAACAAAATCAACAAAATAGAACAATAGAGACTAAACAAAAACAAAATCAACAAAATAAAACAATAGAGACCAAATAAAATAGAACAGTAGAGATCAAATAAAACAAAAATAATAAAATAGAACAATAGCGATCAAACAAAAACAACAAAATAGAACAGCAGAGATCAAACAAAACAAAATCAACAAAATAGAACAATAGAAATCAAACAAAAACAAAATCAACAAAATAGAACATTAGTGATCAAACAAAAACAAAAATAACAAAATAGAACAAACTTGTGATTTATACTAATTTAAATCAACTAATATTCGTGATTGATTTGTGTTGTGTTTATATAGGAATCTCCGTTGATGCTTTAGCCATTGAATTACCATTGTGTATCGTGCCAACTGTGAGGTGATGTATTTATGTTAACGATCTATCACCTTATAGCGGGATTGTATCAGTGGAGGGAGAGACGAATTGATACGACTGATAGATCGAGGGATGTGGTGGCCTAATCCTGGTTGCTTCCAATATCAAGGAAGTAACACCTTCGGGCATATACCCAGTATATACCGGAGACTATATTAACTCGGGCAAATCGTTCCCATCGTACGACGAGACGAACAAAATATGTTCATTGAACATGGAACGCCTTTTATCTGGGGCTGAAAGTTGTGGGGTTTTTCCCACACCGTTCCCAAAACCCACCCAGTGGAAAATCGTTGAGAGATTGACGCCCAGCGGTAATAGCTTTTGACAAAAATGGTGTAGTTGGCCCTCTACACTTTGGCAACTTAAGTGAAATACGATAGCCCGACGTTTATGTTCGAGTTGGTGGGATATAAATCGGCGTCGGGGATAGATCGGCTTCAAATTTTATCACAGTCGCAGAATCGATGATCAGTTTCCAACCGGAACAATAACATCTATCGTACGTCGTCGGTGATGGCGTCCCGGTGGCCGCTGACTCGTCGGTATTTATTCTAATAGCGAGACAATGGGGAATGTTTGCCCAGAGGCGCGTCCGCCCGCCCGTCCAACTGTACTCAAACCAACGCGGTACGATCCGGCCCTGCTAGCATAGAAGTCGTACCCGCGGCCGAACGCAGCTAGGTCGAACGGTTGACGGTGTCATCACGAATAACATCGGCTAATATTTGCCGAGTCCTTCGTGGCAGCCCGACAGCCGAGAGCCCGGGTATTCTGTCGTGCCTTCCCGTCCAGTTTTAGGCCACCCGAGAGACAAGGGACGTTCATTTAGACGAAGGGTATCCACTACCCTGACGGCTTTCCGTTTACGCCGATAACGACCGCCGGCGTGGCTGGCGCCCTCCTAGTGCCACTCCGTAGCTCCAATAGTTTTCCATCGATCCACCGAAAGTTGGCCGACGATTGAGGCACGGATCACTAGTTCGGCCGCTCCCGATGTTCTCTCCGTGCGGCGGGATGATGTGAACGGGTCAGGTCGGCATTCCGCTGACACACTGACATACCCGACACCAAACGGCTGTCATCTCAACATTTCGCCTTATGAAGTTCGTTTCTCGGCCGTCTCTTCGAGTCTATCGTCGTCGTCGTCGTCAAAGTGTTCGCCCTCGTTTCGGATTAAGATTCGATCCGGATTGCGCGCGGCCTGCGTTAACCTGTTTCCGATAAACTTTACTACCAGTTCAGAATACATTTAGCCTGCCGCCTTGGGTTCGGAGCTGCGAAAAATCCAACTACGCCATTCAGTGTTTTTTTTTTTTTTTGGGGGGGGGGTGTAGGAAATTCCCACACCCGGAGTAAACCCGTTCATTGGTCGAGGCATAACCGCGTCGAAGGAACAGCATCGCACTTGCGCGAAGAGGCATTAGAAGAGTTCTCCAAATGACGCTCGCTTTTAGGATTTTATTGTTTTACGATTTTTTGTCTCATTCATATAAACTGAAGATGAGTATTTCCGCTAGTCGATAAATCGAACAGCGTCAGTTCGTTTTCCAGAAGTGAACCCCAACCAGGCCAGCTTTCGTCGTGGGACATTTTTTTGTCGTCATCGCGAACGATTTAAGTCGATGCCTGGCTGAGTGATGCCTTTTCACTCATCGCCTGAGGTATACATCGAGCAGCGATGATACTCATATAAGGGACGCCAAATTCAATCAGTCAGCCGACCTGTGACGTAACAGCGGCGTTGCACGGATGGCTGGCTGCAGCGTTACCAGTGACGCGCTGCGGCAAGAAGTTCCCATCCATAAATACTCGAACCGTTCCAGCGCCGACCACGATGCACACATCCCGGACATGTGTTCCGTGACAGAACTCGTCGCGCGGTGACGGCCAACGTCCAACTCGTCCCCTCAAACGGCCGGAGTGTTACGCCCGGCTGGCTTTCGTTGCAGCAAACAAACGAACGTTCGGATGGCAATAATGGGAGATGGCATTTTTTACCATAGCACGAGCAATATTCGTCCGCGTACTGTTCGCCACTCACGGGCTGACCGTCGTCTGGAGGTTGTACTCGGTGACGGGAGACCCACGATATTGGTACATCATCACCGGGTTATTACTATTGGTAGCTGAGGCGACCGTCACGCTGAGAAAGAAGAAGGGAAACGAATGGAAATGGTAAGACAAGTTATCATAAAAGTTATCAAAAGTTATCATAAATGAGTCGGTTATTAAAGATTTACTATGGCGCATGACCTAGATCTCTGTTGGTGATTTCCTGTTTTCTCTGTCTTACTATGTTTTTTGGCGTTGGTGCATGTCTGTGCACTCACTGACTTAGTCACTAACTCACTCACTCACTCACTCTATCTATCTATCTATCTATCTATCTACCTATCTATATATATATATATATATATATATATATATATATTATATATATATATATATATATATATATATATCTGTATATATATCCACTATTCCATTTATGCATCCATCCATCCATAAATCCATTCGCCGAGACAGATATCTAAACATCTCGGCATCCAGCTATCCAGACAGTTAAAGAAATAGACAAACATTGATATACATGTATGTATATATATAAATATATATATATATATATATATAGAGAGAGAGAGAGAGAGAGAGAGAGAGAGAGAGAGAGAGATGCACCGAAGTAAAGGAAGAGAGATATATAGTTCGGATAATATTGCCGTATAAAACATAATAATACCCGCCGCCCAACTCCCCGACTCCCGAGCCCATCCCCCCGGCCATGATGGAGTTTTCATGCGTTAAATGTCTCATAAATTAATCATTCGATTGAAGCAATAGTTTTCTATGTGCGTGTCATACCTGTTCAGCGAACAATCTCATCCGATGACACTTTATTTATCTCGTAATCGTTGTCTACCTGACAGAAGTAGCCAATTATTTTTTAAGTCTAACTCAGATGGCATTCACCGCGGGAATGAAGTGCGTGGAACTAAATGCCATAACTTCATCGGTTAACTTGCATAAAAACTGAATTGCTCCGCGTACAGACCGCAATCTGAAGCGAAATGCTATACCCAATTTCAGTAATACGCTGCCACAGGACGGTTCTAAATATAGAAACGTACTAGATGTAACAGGGAATAGTTTATCGGCAGGTGCGAGCACCAGAGGAACGTTCTCATTTGTTGTAGAAACAGTGGTCTCCTGAGTGAGATTGTACGAGACGCATCCCCGTATTACTGTCATCAATCCTGGCGTTGAATTAATTCGGGAAAAGTTGCGTTTAAACCTTTTCATGAAATAATTTTTTCACGGCTGGCTACAACCCGAAGCAGGGTTACATCCGCAGGTGCCATCTTTGCCGCTAAATAACAACAACGTACTTCATCCGTTGTCCGTTTCGTGTGAAGTTCGAGTTTTCGGTATGTCACAACCTCGTCCTGGCTCAGTTAGTTTCGACGTGTTAATGGTCAACTTCTTTTCCATGAAATGCGGAATAAATTCTAATGCCATACTACATTATAATATACGGTAATGAAGTACAGTTCGTTTAGTGTCGTTCTAAGACTGTTATAAAAACCGAATGTGTTCAAGGCTCGTTCCATCGGGATGCTGTGTTACTCCTTAAAATTTCTAAATGAGGTTTAGGTGTATCATACAGTGAATATCATTGTTTAGAGACTTATAAAGACTTAGTAAGACTTATACAGACTTAGTAGTAGTAGTAGTGGTGGTGGTGGTGGTGGTTGTAACGGTGGTGGTAGTACTAGTAGTAGTAGTAGTAGTAGTAGTATTTGTGAAAATTAGCAATTGTAATATAAATTAAAGACACGTAAAAACGACTAGCATGCATTAAAACAATACAGTACAACCGCTGAATAACACGAATTTAATAAAGTGTCAAGCACCGTTTATATACCTGCGAGTAATGACTGTAATGAAAACAGACTTAGGTCAGAAAAGGGAACGTATTACATATAAGGTACACGGGCATCGTGGCGACACTAAATATACACGCATTTCGCCCAATACGGATTATTTCTCGCTTCGAGCGGTCATGCTCCGCCGTCTTCCAAAGCCGAGTTCTCCCTAAAAGAGCAAATAAAATCGGCGACAGTCTACTCTCATGGCTGCCCAGTTTCCTGTGATAGATTTACGAGCCTTTGGGCGGCCATCATTTACTAATGTCGGCGGTCAAGTACCCGCAAAAAGGGGCCCACCGACGCTCCGCAAATCGGCTAATGGAGGACAAATGACGTCATCTATACGGATCGTTTGTTCGGCGGCGATACGGTATCAGTTCCAGCATCTACGGTCACGTGGTCATCCTACTCTGACCGGTCGCCATCGCGCTGAATAGTTGACAAATGTAAAACGGTTGATGATGAGATATCATCATTATATCATCATCATATCAACGTCGTTAATTATAATTATTATTATTATTATTATTGGCTAGTGCAGCAAACTGTTACTGTCATTGTTATTACTGTTACTAGTACTGCACTTCTACTACTGCCATTAGTACTAGCATCATTACTATTACTACTGCTGCTGCTGCTACTGCTGCTATAATTTCAACTACTTTTACTACTCCTAGAAAAAAATTACTACGTCTATTATTCCGGTCTGACTTTGTCAGAAGGATATTTCATCCTACACTTCATCTCATTACCGTAGCACATTGCTCGGCCCATTTAGCCCACCGTATAACTAATGAGGTCAACTAAACGAGAACATCCCATAAACACTGGGGGCGTTTTTCTAAAATACTATCCCATATCAGAGTGATTACGTTTTTCATACGATATCTAGCATATCGAAATTATTCCCGGACATGTCCTTTTTCCGAAGTTTGGCAATGATGGTTGATGTTTTACGTCCACTTTTGTGCACAGGTTAGGTTAAATGGGCCGAGCGACCTCCAAAAGTAATGAAGCGAAGTCAAAGATGAAACACCCTTCAGATATGCCCACGCCGATATTCGAACTCAGGTGGTATAGTAATATGTGGTCCAACTCGCTATGAATTAGACCACTGAGGCGCCGCAATGTTTATAAAACATTTACAGTTTTATCTTCTTGAATTAGGATTATTTAATCCAATTCTCTTCTTTGGTAAACCTGTAATTAATGAGCTCTTGTTTGACTGAATCCCGAAGAAAAGAAAAAACATATCCAGATAAAGATCTTTGATTTATGACTCGCCTAGAATGAGCTATTGCGAACACCTTGGAGACTGGGACAAACATGTTATACTATCCTGGTTTTTATTCTAGCGGATGAAGATAAAGAGTAACAGAGATAAAAGGGGGAGAGAAGGCAAACACACACACATACACAGAGAGAGAGAGAGAGAGAGAGAGAGAAGAGAGAGAAAGACTAGCTTATTCCACACTTTAAAACACAAAGAAAGACCAGGTGCGCTAATGTGAGTGAGTGAGTGAGTGAGTGAGTGAGGTGAGTGGTGGTGGTGGTGGTGGTGGTAGTGGTGGTGGTGGTGGAGTGGTGTAGTGTGGGCGAACTGATTAGTTGGGGTGAGTGGTGAGTGGTGAGTGGTGGTGGTGGTGGTGGTGAGTGGTGGTGAGTGGTGGTGGTGAGTGGTGGTGGTAGGTGGTATGAGTGGTGGTGGTTGGTGGTGAGTGAGTGAGTGAGTGAGTGAGTGAGTGAGTGAGTGAGTGGTTTGTCTAGCCTCGGTGCTTCTCAAACTTGTGACGTATGACCGAGAGGTAACTGCCTAGAGAAACATCCTGCGGACACAGGGAACTTGGTTGGATTCGAACCATGACCTGCATATTTGCAGCGCAGTACTCTAATCACTGCACTATCGGGGCGCCCAGGTATGCAAATGTACGCCGTTTCCGGCAGTTTCTTCTACCGAGTTAACAGCCTGATGGTCGACATGTTGCTGACGTGTACGCGTCAATCTCTCGCTGGTACTCCGCACATCCTCCATTAACGCGGCGCCGGGACAACTGGCAGGCGTAGCGGCCCGAGAGGTATTCCGTCTCCGCGTAGCTTCACGCGCCACGCACTCAACCAGGTCGTACATCATTGGCTCTCCGCCGTGAGCTATCCAGACAATCCTAACGGAGCGTTCTGGCTGCGATTAAGATATTCAGGAGCCGGGAGTCAATCAGCTAGCGACGTACTCCGATGATTAAATCTTTGCGTGCCAACATCCGGGCAGCTTAGCCCGGCCCAATCTGCTAACGAACATGGCCGCCACCAGTAGGTCGGCCATATTGTTCACACGATCGCGGCTGTTGGCTGCCAATTTTCCTTCCGTTGCGGCTTGATCGCTTCGGCCGGAAGTAGTGGTATCACGGGGTAACGCACGAATAGCGGTATACGGACGGAACGAGAGAAAGAGCGAGACGGTGCACACACACACACACACACACAGGCGCACTAAGGGCCGGCCATTCCACTAACCCAGTCACAACTCCCTCCGACAACCGGAACTAGTTATGCCGGTCCGAGGAATTATGGACACTACGTGAAATGGGGCCTAATCATCGTC
Source organism: Paralvinella palmiformis (assembly GCA_025642065.1). Classification (NCBI taxonomy): domain Eukaryota; kingdom Metazoa; phylum Annelida; class Polychaeta; order Terebellida; family Alvinellidae; genus Paralvinella; species Paralvinella palmiformis. The sequence continues at coordinate 237,409 of JAODUP010000166.1, forward strand.
TGGTGATCTAAGGCCGAGCTCCGGACGGCCATGGGCAGGAACTGGTCGTGTTTGGCAAACATCACGATGGCGGGGGGGGGGGACCCAGTCGATGACAAATACTGGCCCGAAGGTGGAGCGGCCCACGGTCGGGGCGAACTAGGCATTTAGGACCAGTTCACGTGTGCCATTGTTGACATTCATGAGGTGTCAAGGTTTCGGGCTGAACGCTTTCCTGCCACGAATATCACCCCCTCCCACCACCACCACCACCCCAACACATATCATACAAATCCGCCACGTTCTCTACGGTCCTGATTTAGCGTTGAAAATGAGTTAAGGTACAAAGAAATGGTATTTAAGTCAATTCAACAAATTTAGAAATGATTATTTATGAAATATTGTGAATGAGGTGTGTATGTATTTTTTGTCGTTGATAAATTGCAGGAGTTTTTCATTTAACTTTTGGGTGAATATTTCAAGCTCCATTGGCCTTTCCGATGACACACTGGGATAGAGCAGTGCGCAGCAAATCTATAGGTTGTGCGTTCGAATCCGGTTCATTCCTGTCTTTGTTGGTTTAGGGTCTTTTTAATACAATTGGGGGCGTATTTGATAATATGGAAGTACTCATTACGCAGCCTTAATCCGAAGTCTACCTATTTGGTTCTTCAGTTCAGACAGCGTTTGGCCATCGAAGTCAATATCCTGGATATTCACGGACTGGCACGCAGATCCTCGTGCAGACACTCGCGTCGCAGAGTTGAAACAACGTCACGCAGCAGACCTTCAAGTCACGAGAGCGAATTGCCGCGGTACATGCGTTTGGCGGATGTTTCATTCTTCACTGATGATGATAATAACTAATACTAATAATATAAAAGGCGCCTTACATTTAAAACGTCGTTAAAACACGTTCTAAGCTCACATAGCAAAAATACATTTATACATAAATACACTGATTCTTTTATCCTAAAACGGATACCAGTGGTACACCAAAATGAAGACCTACATTTGGAGATGTTTTATCCCCAACTGATACACTGTGAGTTCTGTTAGCGAGATACGACATTGCCCACGTTAAAGCCGTTTCCTCGATGACGAAGGAAGATTATAAACGCTTCAGTAGTATCGAATGATTACATCAGAAGCTGTATATGAATTAAATATAATTAATGCAGTCATCGATCCTTTATAAAGAGCCCCAGCAATGTCACTGTGCACTTTCAAGAAAGCAGTTTCTGTCGAATTACCTCTACCATAAGCGGACTGATAACTGTCATTGGGGTCACTGTGATTTAAGTGCTCTTCTACGCACCTTGCTACTACCTTTTCATTAAGCTTAGAGATGAAAGGAGGGTTAAAAATAGGACGATAATTCTTCATATCTTCCTTATCCAAGATCTCTTAAGAAGCTGGATCGTGGTAGCTCGTTTCAAACACAACGGTATTACTGACTCATGGCAAAAGTTTATCCACAAATTTATTCAAAAGCCAGGCGGACAGTGGATCCAAATAACATGACTTTTTCGAAGATTTAGGCAGTGGATCCAAGTCAAGAGTCACATGACTTGGTCATTATCTCCTTCGCCTCAACTTCAGAATCTTAACGAAACAATTCCAGCCTTTTCCCATTAAAGATAATATTCACATCCATGGAGATATTGCAAATATTATTTAATGAATCAAAAATAATTTTATTTCTGATGATTGTTGTGCTCCTAATGATAAAATTGCTGAACTTGTACACCAGCACGACTAAACTGTGAAAGATTTAAACATTTGAGTTACTTCCTAAGGTTCCTAGTTAATCTGAAGAGTTTCTTTTGGTCTTTTTGCACAGTGCTCAATCTTTGTGGAATAGAAGTATTTCTTCCTCTGGAATAGTAGCGTATTCATTTTTTCTACAGAGTTTCCTGTATATTTCTAAGAGCACCATTAAGCATTAAGGAAGTTTGGCGCCAGGTTCTCTCTGCATTCCTCTGAATTTTCTTAGCAGACCTAAGCTACCCGTTGATCAACTAATCTCTCACATTTCCTCAGGTGATGAGATGACTGCAAATCCTCCATAAATTCTGTAATATTTACGCCACGATAGTTTCTAAGCGTGATCTTTCTTCTAATGCAATCGGACTGATCCGTATTATTAACGAACTGTACAGACAGATGATAGTCGAAGAATGTACCTCTGTTGCTACTGAGACAAGGGTCAAATACAGCAGTTCCTACTATGATAGATCTCGCTTCTCTAGGGATGACCAAACATGGTGTGTGATCTCCTTTGGGAGTTGCACCATTGGTATGCTGGTTCAATACGTGTGAAGGTAATATGTTGCAAAACCTACGAGCTTCAACATCGGACTCGTTATCCACAAGGGAATTTACATCACCAGTTATTATGATATCATATAGGATAATGGCTATGCTATCTAAGTATTTAGATCATTCATCAAAGAATGGGGAGTTGCTAAAGCCCATTTTGTTTAGATGGCGGGGACGATATATAACGGAAATGTTAAGCGTAACCTTACCTATATTTATATTTATGGTACAGTCCATGTTTTAAAAATAGGTATACATCTTCGTTAACTCTGACTTACCGTAACTACCAATCCCGATTTGTAGAGTATGCCATTACCACCGATTTGCCACTTTTATGAGGAATTTGTCAAAACACTGAAATGGCTCCCACTAATAATCTCATTTCTCTACGGTCTTCTCTCTCTCTCTCTCTCTCTCTCTCTCTCTCTCTCTCTCTCTCTCTCTCTCTCTCTCTCTCTCTCTCTCTCTCTCTCTCTCTCTCTCTCTCTCTCTCTCTCTCTCTCTCTCTCTCTCTCTCTATCTATCTATCTATCTATCTATCTATATATATCTCTCTCTCTCTCTCTATCTCTCTCTCTCTCTCTCTCTCTCTCTAAACTGATTGTATCTTTCTTTCTTTTGCGGGCAGCCCTTCCTCATTGGTACCTGTTAATTCACTATTTGGATTCATTACTAGTTAATAGTTACTATTACTTTAATCTCACGGGGGTCAAATGGCTCACAAAAGGAGGAAAAGATCCTTCAAATATCATTCGGTTTTAAGGTAAATCCTGAACCAATCAGGGATGCTCTATCCTAAGACAACTTATTTTGTCCTTATAAGGAATTAGAGAACACAGCATACTGCAGAAATTGGAATGATTTAAAACGCACATCACTGTACAGAAGTAGGTTATTAGGTTTGTAAATGAATGTCATAACATTAGTTTACAAACATAGCATATATTCTGTCAACCATATGATAAAAAAGGCTTAAAATCAACATAAATGAAAATGATATTTATATTTTTAAACACATTTTAAACACATAAAATAGTATAAATAACAAACAAAATATAAATAACACTTTAGTTTCATGTCTTACAAATATGCAATAATTATCGCTGTACATTATATATTTTATCCGTTTTCCTTATTTTTCTCGTCATAGAAGGCAAAACATAAAATTTCAAGGAAAATGAACTGTTAAAAGGATAATTAATAACATAATATTATATTTATACTTAAATGTCATAATATAATTTTACAAACGTACCAAAGATTCCGTCATGTATGTATTTATCAATTAATATGACATAATATAATAAAATACTGAGTATAATGTCATACTAGACATCAAATGGGACAAAGGGGGATGGTAGGATAAATACAAAAAACTAAATACCACGTGTAATATTCAAATACTATTTTGGGGATTTCCCATTCAAGTTGCAAACTTTTTGGCAATACGAATTGGACTATATTCAAATTCTTTTTCGTACTATTGAATAACTGTTCATATTCATTCTGTACAATGTCTATCTAATTGTCAATTATCGGCTTTACCAGTAAACTTATCAGAACGTTGTATCGAGTTATGTTTTCTAATATCAGGTTTAAAAGTTTATTTCTAAGATTAAGCATTTATGTAATCGCCAAATTAAAAGGTATATATGTACGTTCGCATTTGGTTTTACATATATCTTATTTTGGTCCACTTACAGCGGCTTAACATATTGATAAATGCCCACATTAACAGATGCTGACATATAAAATATGTATAATTTTACAAATATACTCAATAAGTTGTTCTAGTATATTATTATATATATTACGATGCACGATATCATACAATATACTTCTATTGCATGTGGATAAACAAGATGTATATATATATATATATATATATATATATATATATATATATATATATATATATATATCCTAAATCACACAAGGTGATCCGGGGTAAACTATATCAAAATTCTGCTTTATCCTCCATAACATGTTGACTAAATTGGTTGTTTGACGCAAGCTTCTGCAAAAAAAACATTGATTTAGTACAGTTATGTGTATGTAATTGATTTCTTTTGGACTTATTGGTGGTACCAATACATTCCTCTTTATTATAATCACATAACATCATGTTCTAAAACCACCTAGATCCCAGTACTACACAATAACAGTATATTTAGTATTCAATAAATTATTGATAATATCGTATCGTTCTCGACCCACGATGAACCACGATGAGAGATTTGTAACAGAACATGGCCATCTTTCATATCCTAAAAATAATTCTGCAAACTTATTTTTAAAAAAGTTTTGAACCTGTCTCGGCTTGAAGTGTGTGTTTTTAATTCAGTTATTTCAATTGTAGTTTTGGGTTTAAATCGCAACATGGTTACATGATTTACGTCTAAAAAAGAAATTATGGCTTATCATATTTTGAATTTTCCAATATCACTTACACATTTCATTGAAGATTTTGAATTTGTTTTATCCCATTTCTTCCCCTTTCACCCCTGCCCGCCCGAACACTCAAACAACAGCCGTGTTTCATTACATTTTCGGATTTGTCAGTTGTAAAACAAATTTCTTCAGCCATCAATATAAAATTAAAGCTCGTTGTAAAATTCGAAGGCTGAAATACTGGACTAACTAAAACCCCGCAGACAACCTTAATCACTTCTTTTTTAAACTTTATATATATATATATATATATATATATATATATATATATATTATATATATATATATATATATATATATATGTTAGGTAACAGTTGTAGTAATATAAAATGTCGAATACTGCTGTATAAGAGCAAATATTGCATTAGAAAAACTTTCGACGAACACTCGAAAACAAACAATTTGTTATTTAGCTTGAGAAATCCAACAGAAAATTAATATTTGTAATTATTATATTCTGGCTTATCTCACGTCGACATGGCAAAATAATTGGAAACAAGCTTTCGCGGAACAGCGCCCCCCCTCCCAAAAACAAGAAGATATGCACATTGCGCTGTCGAATACATCATACTCATGTCTTCGTGTAGTCGCGAAGAAGCACCTTGTTACGTGCCAAGGATGCTACTTTCGATGTATACCATAGGATTATCTTCTATAGATAGGTCAGTGATAATGCCGACCGTGATGGTTCGTTTAAACAAATCGAATTGTTGGCATCGATTCACGCAGAACGGAATGACGTGACACTAATACTAGTTCATCCTATTGGAGAGATGGTCATAATTGTGAGCATCTTTGTGTGCAACAATAGAGTCAATGAAACCGGCAAATCTCAGTTATTATCACGAGCATGAAGCATAGCAAGTATCGTGAAGACTATGTGTCTCTTTGGCAACACGCAACGCCCATTGACTACGTGTAGTAGGCCAGGGATGGGATTGACATTAATTTCAAGTAGACGTCATTCTGAAATAGCTAATTAAATTGAATGCAAGTTTATTAAAATTTGTTTTCTTGGTTGGCCACCGAAACCTCATAGCCATGAGATACGTCTATTCGAATTTTCATGCTTTGCAGACATATTTCATGCTTATTCTGCAAGTATAATAAGCTAAATTATATATAATAATAATAAAAATAATAATAATAAATCTTTATTTCAGACTCTCAGTCCATAGTAATACAATACAAGTAACTAATTATCACAGTAAAAAAATAGATTATGTACAACATCAGGCAGGTCATTTTACATAACATCACATTAAAAAACAAACAAGTTATCAGTGGGGCATAAACATAATTAAAACAGAGGATAATACAGATAATAGTATATCATTTGAAAGATGACAGTTGTGTCGAACAGATGATTATTTAGAAGAATAAGTTGAGTAGGAAATCATATAGCAATAGATATTATATTTCAAGAATTAAATTTAATAGCTCTTTGTATCTGTACACGGGTTTTATATATATATATATATATATATATATATATATATATATATATATATATATATCGATCAAAAGGGGGGAACTGTATAAAGCATGCATAAGGAGATACATAATGCACACAAAATCACACAAAATCCCCCGTACGGGTGCATGTTGATTTAAATGGACGAAGCGGGATGTGGTGTTTATCTCGGACTTCATCTCTCGTCACGTGGAGTGTCCTCTTATCTGTAAATATTGATATTATACTCTTTGTACGTCAGCCACATCTAACGGCAGATCGTGTGGATGGCACACTCCAGTCTCTCTTTACACAGACGTTCAAAGCGTCGACGTCCAGCCGCCGTGGAGGTGCGCTTACAATGGGACGCCATTCCTAATGAAAACGAACGGGCCGGGCCATCTTCGGCACGTCGCGGCCCCTCTTCCCCAACGGGCGCGGGAAGGCGGGCATCGGAAGCGGTCGTCGCCTATAAGAATGACTCCGGGCGGTCATAAATGGGTCGAGAGAGACAGCAATCGTCTTCCTGGCTGATGGCGGTTGTATGTTGGTCGAATATCGCCCATCGTTTACATTGGTTCCGACATCAAACTAACGAGTGGCGGCCATTGTTATGATGATTAGTGGAAAGTTTTGTTTTATAAGAGATGGGAATTACAAAATAGAAAGAAGGAAGGAGGAGGGGTGGAGTTCCACACATGCACACACACGCACATACATACGTATACACACACACACACATGATGCACGATGGATGGGCATTATTATATTATATATATATATATATATATATAATATATGGATGGATGGATGGATGGACGATCGATGGACAGATGGATGGGCGGATGGATGGATGGATGGATGGATGGATGGAGGTCAGTCAGTCGGTCAGTCAATCAATTAGTCAGTCAGTCAATGGGTACAATGGGGATCGAAGAATACATTATTATGGCATTTGCTGATGAGAGAATGATTATTTTAATGATTCTGAGGGCTATTCAATAGCTGATTGGGCGGTTAATTGGCTGGCTGGTGTGTGGCTTGTTGAATGAAATAGCTTAGTGGCTGGTTAGATAACTAACTCGTGGGGTGGCTAGTGACGGGGCTTCAGTTGTCTGATATTCGATTAAAAATGGCGAGAAATGCACCAAGAATGGAATTTATTTTACCACAAACATCGTACTTTACAAACACACGTAATAATAATAATAATAATAATAATAATAATAATAATAATAATAATAATAATAATAATAATAATAATAATAATAATAATGGACGTTTCAACCTTTTCATAACATTTGTCTTCAGTGAGTGATCGCTTTGTTTTTTCTCGGAGCTGGTTTCACCGGCTGAAAATAATGGCCGGGAATGTTCTCCCCACCGAAATGAGATAACAAAAGCGAAGCTTTTAACTGGAGGATGATACATCCCACAAACACGATCAACACCGGGATCCGGCCCGACGGCTCGTCGGTCTCCGATGCTGTGCGCTACCAAACGTGCCGTTGGCGCGCCCTCTACCGGTCTCGAAACTGCATCCCGTCTAAGCGCCGAGACATTATTACCCTGGCTCTGCCGCCAATTAATAACCAAACGACAAACGCCATATATATAGCAAACCCGGAGACTGGCGCATTAATGCACCTTTCAAGCGCGGCCATTAGATTGCATTTGATGACCGCCAGATGTCGGGTTAAGCCGCCGCTAGCTCTACCGCGCGTCACTTCCGCTTTCTCGATACCGAGGCCAAACCTCGGTTGGTAAATGCCTGACGCGTAGATTATCATTCCATTTATAGGCTGAGTCACCTGAATGTTGATAATTGTGGCAATTATATGCGGCGAAAATACGGGCGCCTCCGTGGTCTAGTTGGTAGCGTGTTGGACCACAGATCACTACTACCTAAGTTCGAATCTCGGCCTGAGCATATCTGAAGGGTGTTTCATCTTTGCTTCAATACCTTTGGATATCTATCTATCTAGGTATATCTCTATATTTATACCTATATCTATATTTATCTATCTATCTGTTTACCTCTCTTTCTCCATCTCCTCTCTGTCCCCCCCCCCTCTCTCTCTCTCACACACACACACACACACACTCAGATTATTTTGAAATTCGTTTAATAGTACCCCCCCCCCCTGTAAGTTTATATCTTTATGTGTAGTATTAGGTACTTTTGTAATAAATTCAGGGTGAGGACATGAAAATACGAAAATACGGTGTATTACTAATATTGACGTTTAACATTCATGGCTACCTACGTGACAAAGTCAGTCATAATTTAATTACTGGCAAATACCGGCCACGTATGCACTGAATAACCCCCAAAATTGTGTGTATGAGAGAGAGTGTGTGTGTGTGTGTGTGTGTGTGTGCGTATGTGTTATTTTACATATTTTTTCTTCTTCAACATAAACACTATCCTATTAGTATTCTCCTTGTCATCGCTGTAGTGGATTAATTTGATGAAACAATATAATTATATGACATTGTACTCTACAAATCTGTTAGAAAACAGCCAAAGTTTCAATTTTAACCGTATTCCTACTTTGATGCAGCTGCAAATTTATAAAATTAAATATTGTATCAAAAAAATGTAATCCAAAATTTGGTCGCACTGAGACGAATTCGATTTTTGCGATGATTTTCTCACCCTCCTCCCCCCCCCCCATCAAATCAGCACAATCCTAAAATATTTCGTATTTGGAAAGTTGTAAATAGCCATCCATCGCAGAGAAGGTAATAATTATATTAGATTGGTAGTCTAATGATTATATTACAGTAGAAACTGACGTAAATTTTATACACATTGCAATAAGTTGCTGTTCATTACGCATGCGCGATGAACGACTTCATCCATTCAACGGCGAATTCCGATTACACCTGTGACAATTACAACCGTTGTAGTATAAAGTCGACATAAAAATAAGTCGACACAAACCGAAGTTACGAGTCTAGCTTCTTGCCAGTTGGCGTGTACTGTTCTCATCAGGAACTGCAATTTGAGTGGATGCTTGTCCGTTAATTAGTTCGGATACTTCTGTGCCTTCGGGGCGCGAGGCTCTTTAATGGTGCGTGACAATAACTGTGTTGCTATTCGGCTGTTCACACAAGGTGGCGGCTATTTATAAGTGGCCCGTTGTTTATTTATTGTTCGCGATCGGCGAAATAACCGACGAAGAGCTTTTGGGAGCCGCCAGCTCCTAGAGGCAATCGATACGACGCCCAGACGACTCGATGTTTGAGGCCGAAATACAATAAAGGCTCGTGCCCCGTCTTTGGCTATGGGAACGATGCAGCTACCAATAATCGAAAATGTCGCGTAATCCAGAGTTCTGCTCAACCGGACTGTACCGTAGAATCAATTGGAAAACAACCGTTCGTTAAATTAATAGCCCTGCTACGTTATGTGATTAAATATTTACCGATTTCTGACTCCAGAGAGCATCCCGTCGGTTAAGCGAAATGTTGGATTGTCGAGATTTCGGATAGACGTGGCGTTCCTGCATGACATTGGCGTTCATGTGTCACTCGTCTGACAGTTAGAAACACTGATTTTTAGGCGAATCACTGCACTACTCAAACAATGTAGTCCGGTGCCTTTAATTATTGTTGTTTGTTCTTTTCAGCTTCCCGGTTGACAAACGTGTTTTATTCGCTTCGAATTGGCGATTAATTGTTTAAAAAAAGACGAATCATCGGTTTTGAAATAACACAAGCCATTCTGTAAGACCAACACGCATGTGCATATATACGGTTTCATCAATAGACGCACCAATTAACTGCTATCCCTTTATCTAGGTTTTGTCCCAGTGTCTTTCTCTACCTGGTCTGCGTCGTTCCCGCCATCTGGTTCCTGGAATTGTACGAGCTGGAGAAGAGGATCTCGCTGAAAGAGAAAACCCGCAACTTTACGTCGGGAATGCACAAAGAGTTCGTCGGAAACGATACAGGAGAGGACATCAACGCCGTCATATCATCACTGGGGGTGAGTTGGTAGACAATGGGCTAGACATGTGTATACTCCTCTATACGGCCTCATTTACAATGGACGCTTATATAGCCATGTCACGATACGAACTTACTATAAAGATTACTATAAAGCTGAAGTTTTACTTATTTACTGTGTGAATACGTTGGGTGTACAGAGGTAGCACGATACAATGATGCGCACAGTAATAATAATAATAATAATAATAATAATAATAATAATAAGGAAACAAAGTAAAAGAGTACAAGATGAATAAATTCGTGGTTTCTATCGAACAAAACGGAGTACCTTAAGTCAGAGTCACTGGTCTCCTTTATAATCACACGATAATATCGTAATGATTGACGTAAATCATCTGAAATCATCACTGTGTTCATTCTAAATGTCCTAATCAGACAAATCGATCTACGGCGAATGGGAATATTATACACAAATTCGTTAATGGTATATCGTACTCCTTCTCTACACGCCATTATTATAATTTGGCTTTCCTAAGACCATACAAAATATATGATAGTCTAATTAAATTAAAAATACGGAATAAATAACATGTCATTTCTCTTTTTCATTACGTGCCCAATTTTCGCGTGTTGATCTAAAATAAGCGTACTCTCTTACCTTGATTAACTAATATTGTTAGTTGTAAATATATTTTGAATACCCATTGCGCAGATTACCTCCGTATTATGTGATCTCTTGCTCAAACCAAATGATTGTTTAAGTAGATTGGCCTGTCCCGTTCCTGGGTATCCTAGAACTAGGAGTTGTACACGCCTTTGTTTTTGAAATTTTCATCCCCAGATAAAATTGTTCGTTGGCAATTTCACGTCTCTGTTAAAATACGTCCCCTTACTACTCAGATTTTACACTGTTTGGTGACATTTTCTAATTTTATTAATATCAGCTGCATCTTTTCTCTTCGATTTAAACGTTGTTCCCAGAATATCCATATAAACGTTTTCCATGGTCGAATCATTATGTATCCATTTCCCGCATTCGCCGATAGGTGGCTGTGCATGTGACCCAATTACCATGACCGTGCATACAAGTTAAAATAATAAATTGTGAATGTGGCTTAGATTTCATAACTTGACAGCTGTATTTAATGGATGTGATTTCTATCAATTGTTTGTGTAAATAAAATTACGGAGAAGCTAGAAATGACATGAACCAAATAAAATACAGTCTGTCATAAGACAAAGTGAACACAGCAAATGTTCATATCAAATATACCAATATCTGAACGCTGTAATTATCTTCCTATAGGATTACATTATATGAAAAGATCTTTATCACTTTCTATTGTGTCGCCTATAATAGACAAAAATTGTTAGTTGTATCCTTACATCATAATGTAACCGCTGGAAAGTCCGACTTTGTCGTTGGTATCAAGATGACTTAGAAATAGTTTGTTTTCATTTGACACTTTGTTCCGTATCCAATCTGATCATAATATTGGTTCCGTTGTCCATTTTCTTTTCTTTTTTGTTCTCGATATGGCTTTCTTCTATAATGGAAATATATATTAGAAACTAAAGACTTTGTGGGTGGCGGATTTTGGAAGGGGGTTTCTCATTTTGCAAAACTTTAATAACGCTGCTGATCCAGTTTCAACATAAGCACGTGTTATAATTTCAATTCCACTTATTTTTCCCGAATTTCGGATGCAGTATAATCCACTCAACCTTCTCCAAAAACTTTAACTTGAACCGGGGCATAATTGAAGACCAATAGATGCAAATTCAGATCATTACAACAGCTAGTTACTAATAACCACTAACTGTTATAACTTATCCTTTATATATATATATATATATATATATATATATATATATCATGTTATTTCCTATCCATGTGAGTGTTCCGGAAGTCACCGGTTGTGTGTCCAGTCCATTATTTTCGAATCAATTGAATTACGTCTCTATTTTCAGTTCGAGATCAGGATTCCGTTGACATCGGATCAGTTAGTGCGCTCACTGGAGCAAGTTTTATTATTGTTCTTAATACTCGGAAGATGGTTGCTGCCGAAGGGTAAGCTAACCCACGACCAACTCTCGCAGCTTCTTCTTGTCTATATTGGTACCGCGGCTGATATCGTGGAATTCTTCGAAGCTTTCAACGAAGATGTGGTAAGTTCCAAGTTGTCAACAGTTTCTTACAATAAATTTAAAATCTGTAACGTAATGTAACATAACAGTATTTTGCATGCTGTATCATTTGCCAACGAAGGTCTGTTTCTCTTTTTCTCCTGGAATCTGCAAGGTTTCTGACTACAAATCCGTTGATATATAGAGTTCCATGAATAAAAACCTTCAGCGTGAAAACTAGAATCTTCAGTTATTAGATTGCTTAATTTGTATATATGACTGTTCTAATATCACACACTTTCATTCACATCAGTAAATATATATCAAGTACTCTATGACGGGAAAACTTAATGGTCGTAAGCCGGAACACTACGAGTAGCTCATTAATTTGTCTTTAAAGAAATCGACCTCAATTTACAAAAAAAAAGATTCACAGTTCATTGTTTCATTAAACGTGTTTCTGATCATAGTTTGAAAGGTTTAATTTCTGAATTTGCCAACAGATGATCATTTTGAAGTGGAGCAACCAACAATTTATTTTTTCTTGACCAAGGATGTATCAACGAGGAGTTTGGGGGGGGGGGAGATCTACGAACAAATCCACATTATAATCCTAATGGTGATGGTGCAGATCTGTTTAAGACAAACGGGAATAGCCATTCCATTGAAAAACCAGATCATAGTCTAGTCACCGTGAGGGATAGAATATCTTTGCTTTTTCATCAGACAGGAAGATGGCCTAGGTGTCCAAGCGAAAGCTTCAAATATATTTGGTTTTATAGCAAAGTGGAAAGGAAAGCTAAATCATGCGCATAAAGAGATTACATGAACTTGGGCTTGCATTTTTGGCAAACGTATTTCTGACTGAGCAACCTTAAAATATATATGTGAGAGGACATTCGGCATATGTTACTTTAAACATATTAATTACTAGTATATATATATCCGCACAGAGTTGTTTCCTCTGACTAGGTCAAATGTGATGACGGTGCTACGACGGTATGGAAAACCTTGTAGTTAGTGGATAAAGGACTATTTGACATCCCTAAGGTTAACCTTAATGCCACCTTTGGTCTTTGTCTGATCCACTTATCGAAAATGAATGTACTGACGGCTATTTCCTACACGGAAATAGACTACAAAGTCACCGTAATCGGTTATTTCCGGAAAGAAAAAAAAAGCACGAGACTGAAACATAATGGACTGGCCATTGCAGTGTTTTGAATTAATAATTCTGTAAATAGATGTATGATGGCAATGGTGTTGGTGTACTTGTATTAAAGCTATCCTTACTGAACTGCAACTGGTCATCCGTCAGCGTTGAAACGGTATACACCTGAACAGTTAGGTAGATAAAGGCGCTCCGGAAGTGAAATATACTATGGTCATACCCACCACATCAGTCGTGTTAACCTTGTTATGCCTCTTTCTCAACTATTGATTTGGCAGTTATCTGTTGCATACGGAAGGATCAGATTTGTTTCCTGAATATTACACATGCCAAAGTTTATCCATGAAACAATTTAAAACAAATACTCTTCAAATTTCACGTATACCACACACACACATACACTCATATATATATATATATATATATATATATAGAGAGAGAGAGAGAGAGAGAGAGAGAGAGGGGGGGTGAGAGACATACATCTGTTGAAATTCTTCCAGGTACGTCACAATCGTATGCTGTGTAAAGTGATCCTGGGAATCTGGTCGTGGAGCCTGATCCAGTTCGCGATGGTGTTGACGGCGACAAAGGCGAGGAAGGACCAGTCAGGCGTCGTGTCGAGGAAGTTCCCGCCGCAAGAGGATGACACCTGCTGTACGCCGGATGTTTATGGGATCATCATAAGCATCTTCCTCCAGGACGCGCCGTTCCTCGTCCTCCGTCTGCTGCTCATCTTCAAGTACAACGTAGTCAGCTACACGAACATGTTCTTCACCTGCAAGAACACGCTCGTCATCATGCTGCTACTCTATCGGCTATTCGTCGTCCAATGGGAGCGTCGTTCTCAGCGGCTCCAAAATATCGAGTACAGGACGATGAGCGAGTCATCTAGTCGGGCTCGCCTCGTCCCCAATAGCTACAGCGGCGACACCTACTATAGCCTGATGACAAAAAGTAAGAGCAACATCAAGGAGCTTGGAATACAGCAGCAGAAGAATACCAAAATCGTCGACGCCGACGTCGTCGACGACCACGACGTCGAACAACAAGAAGAAGAGTCGGCCATCGATTACGTCATCAGAAGACATTACAGCTCAGATCAGTTGCCGAGAGAGGAGAGCGCCGACTCCGAGATGAGGGCGCTCCAGGAATGCTTCGACATCGACAGTGATGAGGACACGTTTACTGATGTCGACGACGTCCGCCCGAACGACGACGTCCCGGAAGCTGAGTCATCGGAACGTCAGGCGCTGGACGACGACCGCGAGAAGTCCGAAGTGACCATCGTCGACTTGGAACCGTCGACGTCCGAACCATGTCAGACCGTCTTAGGGCCGACGGATGAGTACCGCGAACCTAATGTGATAATTGTACCAAATTCTACAAACGTTGGCGCTAACACTCACAGTCCAGCAGACGACCGTAACCGGAATGGCTTTGAAAAGGAACGCCCAGAACGCGTCGAGTTGTGATTGGCCATCGGGTGACCCCGTTCGTTACCCGTTCGCAACGCTTGGCAGCTGTTGTCATGGTGACACCGCCTTGCGTTTTGGTACCCAATCAGCGGACCGATAAGGCTTGCGTCCGTGACAGCCCCGTAGCGGAAGCGATGACACTGTCGTCTGGTGATGTGTTGTTATACCAGTTTTAATCATAACTGGCATTTGTCGAGGGGTGGCTACGGTTTCAGGTTGGGTTGTTGTCATGGTTGGTCACCGTTTCGGGCCTCGTAATGAGTGTTGGACCCATTTATTTAAATGTAATTCCCATGCGCTGATATCTGGTGGCTAGACTGTTTGAACCAAACGAAAAGCGTCAATCAAATTTTTTCTAGCCAATTGGTCAGCTATTTTGTTCACCCGTGATGATGACCTAGGGCACCACGGCGACCCCACGTCTAAGGAGTTTTATTCGCGGGTACTTTAATTGATGTTTTGTTTCCATATTTCCACATTTTACTGCACGCGTTCGCACTGCTTAATTTCCCATTTCATTGCCCTCCCCCCCCCCACACCTGTTAACAGTTAGAGGCTACATCGATCGAATACAATAAGACGTTTGTATCACGACGTCAGTAGCACTAAACAAAATATACCAACATCCGCTCGAGGTGCGATCCAGGCTTCGCGTTGCTGTTAGACTTCGCCTTCATTCAAAGACGGTTGGTTGCCTCACGGTCTTTAGTCGCGCCCAAGAAATGAATTTCAAACGAGTGCCACCTGCTACGGAGCGCTTTCAGTGGCGTTTGATCATTTCTAGGAGCTTTAAGCAAGCGCCATCTATGCGAGAAATTATGGATTCTTAAAGCGGTTTCATCATTGGCGTTCGATCGATCGCATGACATGATCAAGTTGCTGTATCGCAATAGAGTGTAGTAACATGACATAACCGTATACCATGAAAGTACGCAATGACCCGATGATATCGCCATCTGGGGTAATATAAATGTGATATCTAAGTTCTTATCTTAACTATTATACTATACCTTGTCATATATATATATATATATATATATATATATATATATATATATATATATATATTCCATATCATATAATTTAAATTATATTAAATTATTAACTATTTATTAAATGTTTCTCTTATTTATTTAAGTTGTATTCAGTTCACATTTAAAAATTTCAGACAATGACACTAATTTCTTTGGTACTGTGATTCTGATATTCAGAATTTCTTGCTTGGTGTTATTTACGTATTGCTTTGTTGCTTTTGTGGAACAGATAGAATCGGAAGAGCAACGCCATTTCTCTTTCTAGCAGTAAATCATTGAATGTATGAGTCAGTAACGTGTTCAGAAAAGTCGGTAATATTTGTTATTGTTGTTTTGTTTTGTTTATATTCTTGTGTATATTTTGCTTAACAAGTGTTAATGTTTAAGGAGCCTGGTTATGTAGCAAATATTATGTTGCAATGTTTTATTAAATATGTATGTTCACGTGGTTGGTGTGCTTTTCGCATACGCTCAGGACTCATGATATTAACAAAATTCACACACATATATACACACGCACGCACATATAGACACACGCACGCATGCACACGTACACACAGAGAGGGGGAGACGGGTGGAACATTTTGACTCTTATAAATAACTTTGAGCTAATTCTGGCATATAATCTCCCTCAAATCCCCTCGATTCTCGGGTTCACAGAATCGAGCCCTTTCTAGACTGTGTTCCATGACAGCTGGCAATGCTTTTGACTCCATCCTTAAGATATCCCCAAATGAAATTAGTCTCCCATTGATTATTGGACGAAAAAGCTCGATTGTTGCTTTTACATTATCGGCAATCCCATTCTACTGAAACCATGAGTCATGACTGTGACCTATCTCTGGACGTAAATTTGTTTAATCATCTCTCCGTTTCAATCTCCTGTCAGCCTCAATGCATTTATAATAATAGTAATAATTACAAAATTTCTATTGCACCAATATCTTCAAAACGAATCGAGCTCAGTGGCGCACTTAGTACAGACGTTGGGCAAACTCATAGTCCTTCATCAACAATTGATCAGATGGAGTGGAAACTTAGGAAGGATAAGCAAGTCTCAAAAGGTGAGTTTTCAAATGGTGACGGAAAGAAACTATGCTATTTGATCACTTAACATGTTCAGGGAGTGAATTCCAAAGAGTACGGACGGTAAATGAAAAAGCACGAGTGAGAAAAGACAACAAGTGAAAACCAGGTGAGCGGAGCACTCTTGGCCTGGGGGCTAGAGAAAGCATGGAAAATAGATATGAAGGTTATCCCGAAAAAATAGTTTGATGGGCAATGGTGCAGATATTGAAAATGAAGTGAGATTGAAAATGGAGCCAATGAAGAGATTTCAGGAATGGGACAGAATGGGAAAACGGAGGAGACCGTGTGACAACTCTAGCTAATAGCAGTTCTAAACACACTGAAGTTTTAGAATATCCTTAGATGCGATATTATAAAGAAGACAGTTGCAGTAATCAAGCCTACTAGTAATGAATGTTGTAGCAATGGTTTTGTAAGTAAGTAAGTAAGTAAGTAATTTTATTTCAAATGATGCGTAATTATAACAGTAAATACAGAATTACAGATATATCAACAAGCATATTATCTGTGGTATTGTACAAAGGTCAATGAAGACCTGCGCCTAATGATCTTTATTTGTCTAATATTTATAATAATCGTATAAATAATGTTGTACACACGACGTTAAAAGTTAGCAAATGACAGAACAAAATTCAAACAAGATTCATAATGTGCAGGTTTATTGCAGGTGGCAGAACCAGCTTTTCAATTGTGTTTGGAAAATACTTCTTCAAACGGCAATTGTAAGAGGATACTGATTTAGCCTCTTTGACATATTGAGGTAATTCGAGCCAGAGTTTGGGACCACGATAATGGAAAATTCGCATAATATAATCAAATTTGGTCAATGGAAGATGAAAGTCGTTTTTTGTCTAGTAACTTAGCTGTGTACATCATCATTTGTAGTAAAGATTGTAAGCATTGGCTGTGGCAGAGTGGCCATTGTAATGCTATGTATCAGCTTTCCAAGTTGGATATTATGAATATCCGAGAGTGTTGTATTTCTTGAAAATGGGGGACGTGTGGTCGTTATATTTGACCGTTGCAATAATGCGTATAGCTTTTTGTAAAACAACAAGTCGCTTGGTATGGCTCTTGTATGCTGAGCCTCAAAGTAGATCACCATAATACAAATAAGGAAGGATGAGTCTACGATATATCGTTTTCAAGTGCTCGGAAGTTAAAACATGTTTTACAGCATTCATTGTGTAAATTCCACTGGTTATCTTTGATTTATAACATTGTATCTATTCATGCCAGTCCATTCTCTCGTCTATGAAGATTCCCAGAAATTTGGCGCAATGGACTCTATCTAATAGATTTAGCCCAATAGATAATTTCATTTCTCCAGGCACTACTAAGCTCCTGTTCTTTGATAGTAACACATAAGTTGTTTCCCAACATTTAGAGATAGTTTATTGGCTTTGAACCAATCAGCAACTGGGTTGTGATTCAAGTTCATATCGTGGAACAGTGATTGAATGTCTCGTGACGAAGCATATATCGTAGTATCATCAGCAAATAAGATAAAGTGAGATGAGATTATGCAAGTGGTATGGTCATTTGTATAAATGATTAACAATAATGGATTCAGTTCTAAGCCCTCATGGACTCCACATGTAAACGTCATAATCTTTGAATTAGTGTTCTTGTATGCAACATACTGTTTCCTGTCATTTAAGTAACTACGAAACCACTCCAAAGCCTGACCACAAACTCCATAATGATGTAATTTCTTAAGTAGATTAGCGTGAACATATCGTGTCAAAGGCCTTGGAGAGATCCAGGAAAACTGTAGCTTCATGATTCTCAAGTCTTTTAGTGTGTCTATTGCAAATTCAACTATTGCATTAATAGTAAAGTGTCCAGGGCGAAATCCATACTGGCTGGTATATAAAATACTCTGTTGCATGAGAAAAATTGTACATCCTCTTGTGTGTAACTTTTTCAAGGATTTTTGAGAAACTTATATTCAAGTATCACTTTTGCCGTTTTCATTGCACATGGGACAACCCCTTCAGATAGTGATTGGTTCACTATAAGAGAAATAGGGTTTACTATTGCATCGTTAATCTGCTTGATGAAACGTGAGCTCAATTGGTTATGCCCATCACTTTTTTCGGGTGCAAAAAAAATATGATTTTTCTAATTTCGTTCTGGTCAGTTGAAGCTAGGTATATTGAATTACAATTCAACGTGCCTGGCAAGTATTCGTGATATTCTTTTCGACTTTTTGGGTATTAATTTTGCAAGTTTCGAACCTACTTATGTAAAATAGTTACAGAATTCATCAGTTATTGCTTTAGGGTTTGTCAACTTTTGGTTATCCATGCGGAAAGTATCAGGTAATGTGCTTTTGTATCCCTAACCAGATAATTTAGGATTTGCCATGTCTTTCTGATGTCATGTTTATACCGTTCAAATAAAATCGGTGTAGCATGTTTTCGTTTTATTTATGTATTTACGAAATAGCATGTCCTTCATTCGTGACAACATCATTAGACCTTGGGTCGTCCATCGTTGTCTGATAATTTGTTTATTTGGAATAGTGACTGTTTTGTCTGGTGCAGATTTGTCAATGGTATTCACTACCTTCACTATAAATAGTGCATATGCATCATCTGTAGGGCTGGTGATTATGGATGTCCAGTCAGTTCGAAGCAGTTCATCTTTATATCGCCAATACTTTGATCGTTTAATGTTCGATGAATAAAAGTTACTTAGTTTTCACTGATAGTGGTTTCCCCATACGTGTCAGTATATTTCGATATTTCAGATCAAATAATACCTGAAATAATTGAGACCTTGTGTCACACTTGATGTAAATATTATCAATCAGTGTGGCGCTCGCATATGAGATTCTAGTTGGTTTTGTCGACTGAAAGAGAAACATAGCGACGAATGCGGTGAAAATTACGAATATGGTAGAAACAGCAGCGAGATGTCAGAGAAATAGCTTTTCTAAAATTAAAATCAAATCTAACACCAAAATTACGTAGTGTCTGATTTTGTGATGCTATGATTAACGATGGGCGTAGAGAAGAAACGAGTAAGTTTGCTGCATTGTCTAGTTCTACCTATAATGATGAAATCTATTTTGTTGGCATTGAGCCTTAATCTATTGTTTGTCATCCAGCCAAAATGATTGCTGAGACAGTCACCAAGCAGCTGGCTACGTGAAAGATCTGTGTCTGCTTGGGGATAAAGATATGTATGCCTTGGTGTCATCTGCATATAAATTATAATCTAATTTGTGGCTGCGAATAAGATAGCTTATTGATGTGGCATACGAGTGGACAGCAGCGGTCCAAAAACAGAACTATAGGGAACACCGCAAAACAAAGCACTGCCTCTGAAAAACATTTTCTTATTCTTATTAATTGAAACCTACTTATTAAGAATGATAAATCTAATAGTGTTAGTGTTAGTGTTAGTCCTGTGTCCATGTTTAGTGATATGTCGCTGTGAACTTTCTGTATAGTGAAATTTTGTCAGCAGACTGAAAAACAATAGACATGTGATTACAATTTAAATAAACCTTTAAACAAATGCATACGACTTTTTCTATTAGTTTAGATATAAAAGCTAGATTAGAAATAGATCTATACCTGTTTGGGTCATTGGATGGTAACAGTGGTTTATTACGACGAGGGTTTACATGGGCCGTCTAAAATGAGAATGGAATACGCCGGAAGTTAGTGATAAATTCATTATCTTAGTAATTGGAACCATCAAGACTTTAGCAGAAATGTAGGGATAGGATCAACTTCACAGGACTTATCAGGGGATAATAAAATCCGTTTAGAAACTTTAGTAAGTGAGGCTGGTTTAAACACTGTGTAAGTGTGAAGTACAACTAAAAAATCAATATTACAACTAGAAGCACAACCTGGGAAAGAACCATGAATTTGCGTCATCTTATCCTTGAACTTTTTGGGAACGAATCGGACGGTGAATTAGTTGAATCATGAGCGGGCAGAGAAACAGAAGCCTTTCTATGGAGTGTCCTATTTATACAGCTCAGAGTTGACGAGGATTGTCAGAGTTGTGCCTACATAAACCAGATTTAGCTTTATTCATTGAGTCTATTCCAGAAATGGCACTGTTTAGTATATCTAGACCTGTTCAGTTGTGTGCATGATTTCCTCCATATGCGTTCTACTTACCGGCGACGCACTTTGGCATTGATAATTTCAGGAGACATCCATGGTGCAGGTGGTTTAATTTTTATGGATTTTGATTTGATATGTGTGAGTTTGTGAAGTAAAGTTTTAAGTGTAGTGTGGTATTGATCACATAATTGTGTTCAGCTTTAGGATTGGTGGTAAGTTGAGATTTTATTAAGTCATCATTAAATGCAAGAATATCAATGTTGTGAAGATCTCATTAAATGTGGATGTAGCAGTAGACTGTGTATCCAAATGAAGGTTGAAATCACCAAGGATGAAATATTTAGGATGAATAGTAACTAAATTTTCTAGTAAATCATGACAGTCAACAAAGAAGAGTGAAGTTATTGCAGGAAGGCGATAAAGACATAGGGAGTTACCAATAAATGAACAGTCAGAAATTTCAATGCAGACAGTCTCGAAACTAGAATAGATCGGGAAAAGAATGGGACTTTACGTTAATTTTATTGGATACCAAAAAGCCAACACCACCTCCACGTCCAGAGTGACGTGGTTGGTGGTAAAAGGAAGATATCAGAAATAGGAAAGGTTGTGTTATGAAGGCTAAGCCAAGTCTCAGTGTTGGCGAGAATATCCAATTTCTTAGATATTACCAAGTCTGTGATACTGGCTGATTTATTATGGACGGACCTAACGTTGCTGGTAGCCAAGCGGATATTATGCGGGATAAGAGGCCCTGAATTCATTTGAATGTCACCTGCTAGTAGTATACAAATAGTAAGAAACATATTACGAGATTTAGTTATATGTATAGGACTGTGAGGAGGTGGGAAAGTTATCACTCTACTGGATCTATAACTTTAACTTAGAAACAGTTTCCCAGACGGGATCAGAGATATAATAGGCTAATATATCGTTTTTATTTGTAGTTCTGAACTACTTGAAGAGACAATATTTGAATTATGAATATACTGGCGACGCGACTAAGATGTAAACGAACACTAATATTATAACATAAACACCAGTAAAGAGCAGGAAACCGTTTGGTATAAGTAAGGACGACTAAGTACTATTTTAGATGTTAATTAGAAACTGTTATGACACTGAAGAAAATGAAATTTTCAAGCCCAAAATAGCAACAACAAAATCCGGCGAATACTAGGAGTGATCAATCTACTGTACTCTCCCCCACAATTACAGAAATGCCTGGAACTATGGTTTACTTTATAATTAACACATTATAGTACGCACAATATGTAAAATAAGGACAAACCAGTGAAATGATAATATAATTAGCTACCTGGATATCATATTACTATACTTTGAGTATCTATATATCTACTAGTTAAAAAAAAAAAAAAAAAAAAAAAAAAAAAAAAAAAAAAAAAAAAAAAAAAATTTTTTTTTTTTTTTTTTTTTTTTTTTTTTTTTTTTTTTTTTTTTTTTTTTGGTCTCCTACCGGTTTGAATCAAACTTCACAGGAATACTATGTCCTACAGTTGTTGTTATCATCAAATTGTTTTGGCATATAGAATAGAGTATAATAAAAAAATAATAAATAATAATAATAATAATAAGGTAGATTTAATATAGTATATTACCATGATGTATCGAAAATCTAATAAAAATATTGAATAATCAACACTGTTTAATCATAAAGTAACTTCAACAATGGATGTTTGGGTGGGTGTTTTTGGGTGGATGAGTGAGTGAGTGAGTGAGTGAGTGAGTGAGTGAGTGAGTGAGTGAGTGAGTGAGTCAGTCAGTCAGTCAGTCAGTCAGTCAGTCAGTCAGACTGAAACATATGCCAAAAGGAAACTCTAGGACAACAAACAAAAAACACAGGGTAATTTAATTAGTTCTATTCAAAATTAAATTACTTCAATACAACCTTGAAATATGTCAGTCGCACTAGTCTAAGCACTTGTTAGTTTTCGACTATGGCAATACAGTATTATATAATATCCCCCTCTCTCTGACGAGCCGTTTACAGCTTGTGCATAAGTGTGCTGCACGTTTGGTGACAAGCACTCGCGCAAGTAAACATATAACGCCAATTTTATTCCAACTAAACTGGTTTCCTGTACGTTTTAGATCACTCAACAAGATGATTGTAAGAAAATTGATACAAGTCCGATCTAAATGAACGTTTGAAAAGAGAAGGAATGTTTCTTCTAATCGGGCCACCTCATTGATCTGAAAGAAAACTAGACCGTACACGCCCACTGATTTGATGGCAAACAGGTTCCAACTTCCGGTGGGGGCAAAAAGGAATGCAAACTGATAAAATCAGCTTTATAAACATGGTGAATTCTTATTGTGTCATTGGTAGCATAAGCCGTAGGCGTAGAAGTAATACAAAAGTAATATCTTTTCATAACTAAGTATAAGGAACTCATTTGAAATAGTTGTTAAAGCGTTTTGTTGATGGAAATTAAGCTTAACTATTATTTTATTTCGCCTATTCGACAAAACCTGGCTCGTCTCTGGCGTTTGATCCCAACATGACTAGATCTACTGACTTCAGACTTGCATAAAACTAAATTTACATATATGATGGCATATAATAGGACAGGCGTAATACAGATTCTCTGCACACACAAAATTATAATGCTCACATCGCAATAAATGTCCATACTCGTAGATTGAAAACTCGAAGTACAGAAAGCCAGTCTGAATTTAATTTGAAGTAATGTTAACCTTTCTCATGATCATAGTGTTATATCACATTGATACATACCTACATGTTGGCTTAAGTTATAGAAAAGATTGAACTAATACTGTGATTATTATTTGATATCCAACCTTTAGTAATGTATAATGGAGGAAGGCCAACTTTGGAAATATTCACACAAAGTGCGCCATCTTCTAGCCAACTTTAAAGCTTTTAGGGTGGTATTCTGTTATAGGATTCTCAGAGGCAGTGTTGAATTAGACTATTAACTGTTCAGATAGAAAACATTCACTTTGTGTGCAAAAGAACGATAAATGTCATTATTTTGCTATATTCCAAGTATTCAAGTACAAATTCATGTGTCAAATATTAAGTATGATGCTAATAAAAATTCATGTAGGTGAAAGACACTATCACATAAATGTGTTGAACGATATCCATTAAGACTAGTGTAGAATTGACTTATAGATCTATTTCTAATGAATGAGTTTTTTTACGTTTTTTACAGTATTTTAAATTTTGTATAGTTATTAAAAGTTTTTTACTATGTAATGTAAAAATATGTCGTTGTATATGGCTATAATATATTCTAGTCTAAACACTAATCACATACCGTAGGTCCCGGCCATTAATAATTCGTTATTCATACCAATGTGTTTTGTATACTGTCAATTATAATTATAACCATCATTTACGCAAACTGTTAGCGCATACGTATGACCTCAAACTTAAATTAACGGCGTGATTAAACATTCAATGAACCTAAGGAGATACGACACTCTTGGGTACGGGATGTCTTGGGTACGAGTTGTCTTGTTACCGGTGCTGCCATCGTGAAATGCGCTACTGAGTTAAACAACGTTTATCCATAATTACAAAAATCTGATAATTCTACATATAAATATTGATTTTCATTATAACATGTATAATTATCATCAACTTGTTTCACTTCTATTTTCACTCCATGACTGCATGAGTTTAAATCAAAATAACGATTGATGTTTGTTTGCATCATGATCTAGATCTAGACTAAGTCACTAGCGTCTAGACGGCTGCTAACACACTGAACATTTTTCTCTCATGATTGGATTTCTTGACACTGAAATAGCACCGGCCATTAAGCCGACCCCCCAAACTAAGGGTCAAAATGTCGACAAAAATTGACGGTATATTAATATATATAACGTCTAGGTTACAATTGAACATTATGACGTCTCAACTCGTTCGCTTTATTTACTACCGTGCCGTTATGATTGCTTCAGTAGCGCGTTGCTATGCACCAGTTTGGTAAACATCTTTTACGGTGATATCGTATTGTGCGCCTGTCTAAATAATTCTGCGATTGCTGATAAAACCATAGGACTACAGAGCAAACGGTTGGTTCCTTAAGCAAATCTGTATTTCATGTGAATCGTAGTGTTTTCTTCGTAAGCGTTGAATCTATACGTTCACATATTATCGCCCACCAACTTCTAATCTCGTATTAAATATCACTAAATTAAACTTTTAATACAAAGTGGACAAGTTTTTTCATTCAGGTTTTTTTTACTTATGTCATTATTTCACTTGTGAATTTAAAAGTAATTGTATTAATTAATCTTTATATCAAATAATGTTCTCGATTTTATAATAAATTATAAGGGGCCATCTATAAATAATATTATAATGATTTATAGTAAATTCTGGAGTTATTAGAGTAGTTTGGTAAAATAAAATATAGGTGTCCTTATTCCATAGGAATGAATACATAACCATTTACAGGTTATTATTTCACACCTTTTCTAACATTTGTCAATGGGTAAAAATGGGGTTATGGACTATTTGCCCTTGGTTGCATTTGACCTGGATAAAAAAGACGACTCGCCCTTTATTGTTATTCGTCCCTAATAAAAGGGACTATTCACCCTTGTTGTGTTATATAACAATATATATATATATATATATATATAATGTTATAAGTTGGTAATGTTAGTGATAAATAGCTGGATAATCTTACAAGTATAAACTTGCAACATAAATGTCAGCATGATTAAATTTATACATAATATGGGGAAACCTGCTATGAGGGAATGCTCACTCAAATATTATTTACCTGCATGAGGTATTTGATGCAGTTGAGGGTCCTCTACCTTGGTGGTGTTTTAATGATGACCAAGTCAGTGTTAAGCTAGGTTTTGTTGTTCGGGGAGAATCCCCAGGCTGTCGCTTAATCAGCACAGCCTCTATGTTGGAGTGGTTGAGAAACCTCCTCCCCCACCACTCACAGGGGAGCAGTACAGAAAGATGGAGCCGAAATACCCTGAGTGTGGTCACTGCCAGAGTGTTTTACGTCCTCAGGGAGTTTTAACGTCCCCCTTTATTTTAAATAATTCAGTGGAGACGGCAGCGCCATTTAACATGGTCAGCCACCCACGATGTAGTGAGCCGAGAAATTAATCCCTGGAAAAGTTTCAACCTCTTACAGGGTTCGAACCTGCGACCATTGGCACCAAGTGCCGGGTGCTTAACCACTAGGCCACCGGAGCTCACTAGTGTTAAGCTAACTACCAACCACTACTTTTAAGCAAAATCAATTGCTTGCAACATATTTCTAATGACCTCCACCAATTACAATTACTGATAATTAGCACAGACATTCACATTTGACCGAGGCAAGATTTAATTATTTCACAGCCACATTGCTGTCACTCCTGAGTGGATCACGTGAGTGGTACATTATCTATTTACCTATGGCTATGGTCTTTCTGTGCAGGAGGTCACATGTTTGTGCCTTGGCTGTGGCACTATAGTACGAGGAAGTTTTTCATCCATCCAGGCTACTGGCAAGGTTTTCTCCACCAAACAAGCCATATATTCTAAATTTGTTTTAGAATTAGTCTCCGTAGGAAAGCTATAAATTACAGACCATACATGTCTCCCTCATTTAAGGTTGTCAGCCATGTTAAAAACTGCCATTTTGGCCATTATTATTATATTATTATTATTATTGAAATAATTAATAGGCTGTTATTATTGTTGTTGCTGGTCTGGATTCAGACATGCTATGCAGCAGCTAAAGCACTAACATTTCCTTTGTGCATGACTAATGCAAGCATACCTTAAACGAACAGCTGTTATAGGCTCCAGCACACTACCAAAGAATATATTAATGTAGCATAGTTCTGGCACTGACTGACAGATGTCATAATATTTAACTAATTTTAAAGCACTAATAATTTAGGTATGATTGCATCCATATATTTAGACATCACTTGATTTTTTTAATATTGCTATTTATTTACTGCACAATTCTAATTAAATTGCTACTTGTACAATCTAAATTAACATTCACAGTAGCTTTTAATTACTGTTGCTACTACTACTTCTACGATTATTATTATCACTGTGATTATTTATGAGTAGAATACCAGGAACCATCATTAGACTCAGAGATAGATACAAAAAAATATGTGTATGCAATTTTATAATATTATATGTTTGTGATTAGACTAGAGGAAATTAAATAGACATATCTTCATGAGAAACTGCTGAATTTGCAATATTGTTTTAGGAAAACAGCTGAATATAATTTTTTTTCAAATATCACTGGATATCACAGAAATCAACTTACCAGTATGTTTACATTTGTATACGTATTTACATTCATTGGGCGAGAACATGTGGAAGTAGATGATTTGTTATTGTTTTGTCATATTATTCCTTATGCAGAACTGATAATTATCAGTATATCGAAGATGTCAGATGAAGTGGAAGAAGGAATATTTGCGGATGAGTCAGATGAAATTCCTATTGATTACGAGATTGATGATGATGACGGAGATTCATTAACAGATGGAGCTGACACGACCTTCACTTTGTATGTATGGCACCAAACTTTGACGAATCCCTTCTGAATTAAAATGCACCTAATTGTGATTTGTCATTTATGAAAGTGATGATGGCACACATTTTATAGCAAATATCATATCTCACATATGCTGATAGCAAATTTAATTGAAATATTTAACATTAGTTAAGTGTGGTAAGTTTAAAATGGAATTGCCTGATAAAGCTATAAATAAAGAAGGAGAGATTCAGATTTAATAGCTCATTGATAATATATTGCAATCGAGGTGGACCTCTGTAATGCTTACTGGCCTATAATATATAACATATGCTTGATTACATGACATAAACATTCACATTTGTAAGTTGTATGTAGGGGTTATGATTATTGTTTAAAAATATGTTTTTAACTCTTGATAAATATGTAATGTTACCACAGGGATTAAATATAAGATAAGTGTAAGATATATAATAAATTATTTTGCCAATAATAATCTTGAGATGTTAACTAGTTTTAGTAATTCTTTATTTTTCTCTACCATGTTAGTTCTGATACTGAAGAGAATGAACTTTCTTCCGCTGAATCTAAAATGACTCGTGGTGAGCAAATTAACATGATCTATCTACGTAGATATATTGATCAACTTGCTGAAAAGGCAGAAGAACGAAATCACCATGTACAGAGAACAAGGTATGTTTTATTCAGCAAAGTTTTACCAGTAATGCCTATGCATATTCATATTTGCATACATGTAGCTAACTTTTATCTAGTAATTAGCATGTGTAATATTAATGTTTGTATGATTTTCAACTTCATAAAACTAATTAAGTTGAATATACTTTAAATCAAATAGTGTATAGTATATAATAAGATTACTATTAATTAAAATAATAATAATTGTTATTTTATTACTATTTTTAATATCATTGTATTTATCAATTTCTGCCAACCATGCCTTTTATTTAGGTGTTTATATTCGTATTTGTAAATAAAACATAATCGTACATGTACAACCTTTCTGAGCATGGTCCCAATATTACTGTATCCTTTGGAGTTCTCTTTCTGGCAGAATAAATATAAAATATCATACATCACTCTTTTCAAAAATCAGAGATGGCTTGGTTTGTTTTCCCATTAACTCAAATATAAAGGAACCTGTAATTATCCATAATCATACTGATTCACTTGTTATGGCCAATTTTGAAATGCACATAAAATTTACATATTGCACATCTAATTATAATATAAAGTGGCATATATGCAGCATGATCACAGATTGTTCTGGCCTGTATCTGTGGCCATGATAAAAAAATGTTCTAAGCTAATTAATTCCTACACCATGACACCAACGGTGTCTTTAGATTGGCGTACTTTCTTGTCATGTCACATTAGGATGATGAGTTTATAAATTCCTTGATCTGTTTTCTGGCTTTTATTCAGGTTACTGAGGAATGAATACACCTAAATATTTGTTGTTAACCTTAGTGAGTTATGATATCAGTATTTTCCATAAGTTATAAGGCGATAGAACCAATCCCTATGATAAAGGATTAAATTACTGACTATTTGTATATTCCACACTGTGGTAACCTATAGCCATGTTAATAACTGCTATTCTGGCCATGGTATTACTATTCATAATCTTAGTATTATTATGCCATAATTTTTTAAGCTATTTTCAGTGTCTGTCTCATGCCATTTGATGCTGACCACAACCATATAAATTTGGCCTACTGTAA
This sequence comes from Paralvinella palmiformis, assembly GCA_025642065.1. NCBI lineage: Eukaryota > Metazoa > Annelida > Polychaeta > Terebellida > Alvinellidae > Paralvinella > Paralvinella palmiformis. The sequence goes on from JAODUP010000166.1 coordinate 266,815, forward strand.
TTCTGAAGTGATTTGCTTCTCTTTATTTAATCTATTTCTCGAAAAACAGAGAAGAGCTGAAGAAATGTCGGGAACACGTAGAAGAACTGGAAAGGGAACATAAACTGGTTATTAGTGAACTGGAACAGAGTGAAAGAGAGAACAATACGGCAGCATTGTACAGGCTGAAGGCCACCGATGAACGAATTAGTCAAGAACTTGATAATGAATTGCGACTTCAGAAGCAGATAGCCAATACACTGGATAAAGCTGAGTATGTAGCTAATGCCAGTTAGGAGTTGTTTAATCTATTTTATTATAATAATTTGTCACAAAATATGAGGAGGGAGGGAGTTAGGATGAAGAGAGAGAGAGAGAGAAATGAGAGGAGATTATTTGCTTATCTGCACTCTCGATCTTCAACAGGCAATATTCATATGCATGCACATGTGTTGTGGGCCAATACTCAGGGTACATATCTCATCAGCCACTTTCAATAATAATGTTGAGCTAGACATCAGGTTGAATTTAAATGGTGTTATTGCATTTTAGACAGTTGTAATAATAATAATAATAATAATATGTGACATTTATATAGCACCCAATCCCAGCTAGATAGATGCCCTAAGGCACTTTACAATATTTTTATCACTGATTCAGACCCGTTTCAATCAAACACATGCCTCAACTCCCAAAGAAGCATACAATGCATGCTGCCAGTATAGGGGAAAAGTATTACTCCAACACAAAGCCATCATGTCCTGTCAGGTTCTCACTTAATTCTCATTTCTGGCTGAGTGAATCAGTCACCACATGTTTGTGCGCATGCGCTACAGGATGGACATGTTTTCAGCATCGTGTTGAATTGTGTTTTAATAACTCTATTACTGGGGATATTTGCTGCCATCCACACATCTATTTTACTTATTACTGCTGCCGAATATCTGTAGCAATGATCTGTCACAAATTTTGAGATACTCCTCCACGGAATGGCCTGTAAACAGTAAATTACGCAACACCACCCTGCTGCCCAACTGTAAAACCATGCTACATCCAGTCCACACCATGATGGAAAATATCAGGGGAAAATCATGGACACTTTTTGCAAGAAGACAAAGTTGTCTGTCTCATTCACCGATGGAGCTTTGGATACGAATTGTCACTATTGTGCTTTGGTTTTTTGTTCTTGTGAGAACAATCAGGTATGTCTCTAAGCTGCCAAATAGTGATAGTAGTGTTACTACTGGTGCCCCCTCTTTCAAAAACCCCACAAACACCCACCTGCATTACCACCAAACAGACTAAAACTGAAGAACAGTAATATTAGGATTATTACACATATTGCACTGATACTGAGTGGTGATATCCAGCTGAACCCAGGCCCATGCTCCACAATCTACCCTTGTGGAATATGTGAGCACCCAGTAACATGGTCAGATGTGGGCCCGTGCTGTGATGGATGTAACATCTGGTATCATAAGTCATGTATTTACCTGTGTACTGCTGAACTTGACAGCATAGGGAAAGACAACATGATCTGGCTGTGTTGTAAATGTAAGACCCCGAACCACAGCTCTACTCTATTTCATGCTTTCGAAATTGACCTACACAACAACTACTCCATCCTAAATGACTTAAATAATAATAGCACAGTATCATCCATTACCTCGCTGACAGCAATATTCCAACCTCAAACACATAGTAGCCCAAACACGCCCCGACGCACCAAGACCTCAGGGTCTAGGAACTATGGTATTCCCCCAAAGAGGAATAATTGGCATGCACTTGTGGTAAACTGCAATAGCATACAGGGGAAGGCATCAGAATTACAAGCTATCACAAATTACATTGATCCTGATGTAATTATCGGGACGGGGTCGAAGTTGGGAAAAAATACTTTAGACGCTGCAATCTTTCCAGAGGGATATTTCAGATCATGATATGATTGTAATGGATTCCATCATTAAGCCAGTGCTACAGAAGAAGCCACCAAAGAAAATATTCCAGTATTCCAAGGAAAACTGGGATGCTGCCAGGGAAGATGCAAGCACATTCATGAGCACATTCTTGTCAGGAGATTGGAAACAACAGTGTGGACAGAAATTGGACACCATTTAAATCTCATGTGCTTGATATCATTTCTAAACATGTGCCCTCTAAAATGTCATCAAACAGACTAACACTCCCCTGGCTAACACCACAACTCCGGAAGGCAATAAATAAGAAAAATAAACTTTACTTTAAAGCCAGAAAAACTAAACAACCTGAACTTTGAGCTAAATACAAAATATGTAAACGAGAAACACAGAAGGCTCTACGGAAAGCTGAATGGACGCATGTGAACGACATCCTACTGAAAGGATTGTCCTCAAATGACAACAAACCGTTCTAGAAGTACTTCAAGGCTAAACAACAAGATTCAGTAGGCGTAGCACCCATCCTCAACAAAGGCACACTCCACACTAGTAGCCAAGCTAAGGCACGCATATTAAATGAACAGTTTGAGTCAGTGTTTACCAAAGGGGATAATACCACCAATATCCCTGCCCTGGAAGGTGACCAATATCCGGATATATCACGGCTGTCCATTAACGTGCATGGCACGCACAAACCACTCACACAGCTCAAGGTAAACAAATCCTCTGGCCCGGACAGACTGCCCAACAGAGTACTTAAAGAAATGGCCAATCAGCTAGCACCAGTACTTGCCATACTATTCCAACAATCGATTGAAACCAACACTCTACCGGAGGACTGGCGCAATGCAAACGTGACGCCTATCTTCAAGAAGGGGGATCGCCACAAGGCAGTGAATTATAGACCTGTCTCGCTCACATGTGTTTGTTGCAAACTCCTAGAGCATATAGTATGTTCCCATATACATGCTCATTTGGATAAATACAACATCTTAACACCCATGCAGCATGGATTTAGAAAACGTCACTCATGTGAATCACAGCTAATAATCACTCTTCATGACCTTATGTCATATTTTGATAAGAAGATCACAGTCGATGTCACCATTTTAGACCTAAGCAAAGCCTTCGACACTCTCCCACATGACAAACTACTCCATAAAATCTCCCATTATGGGGTTAATGGGGACCTACATAGCTGGATCAGTAACTTTCTCACATCACGCCACCAGAGAGTCATAGTCAATGGTTAGCATTCAGACAACATATACGTGACGTCTGGCGTTCCCCAGGGGACCGTTCTAGGTCCACTGCTATTTTTACTCTTCATAAACGACCTACCATCTGTTGTCAAATCTCAGGTATGACTCTTTGCCGATGATTGCCTTATTTACTGACCCATCATGGACTCGAGGGACCAATACTTATTGGATCAAGATCTTGCAGCCCTCTCCCAATGGGCTGACACCTAGGGTATGAAATATAACCCACATAAATGCTTTATCATGACAATAGCTAACAACAAGAACCCACCTCAACACTTCTATAGTCTATGTGGATCCATTTAAAGCAAGTCCATGATACTCAATACCTGGGAATCACAATATCAAACGACCTCAGATGGGAGCAACATATTGCAACAGCTAAGGCAAACTGAATGATCGTTTTTTTATGACGCAACTTAAGTAGATGTCCTAGTCAACTACGGGAACTAGCATACTTTTCACTGATCAGATCACTGGTCGAGTACGGCGCAGTGGTATGGGATCCACATTTAGCCAAAGACACTCAATTAGTTGAAACGGTCCAGCGGAAGGGTGCTAGATTTGTTTCAAACAACTACAAATGTACTGCTAGTGTGACTGATATGATCAATAAACTAGGCTGGGAATCACTTTGGAATCCAGACGGGAGAAAGCACGACTCAATCTAATGAACAAGATAGTTGGCGGCAGGGTAGCGATACCACTAGAGGAGTGCATCACATGAGGTTGCACAAGGACGAGATCAGTTAATAATGATAAGTTTAAACTATATGCAGGACAAACTCTGGCCTTTGAGAAGTCATTCTTTCCACGAACAATACCTGTGTGGAACAAAACCCCAAACTCAATCATTTCTGACCTTGATAAAGACAGTGGTCAGATAGTCAACATCCTGGACTAAATAAGCTGCATGCGCACAACCACACCAGGAAAAAGTTATACTTGTGAAGAGTTTCAACTCGTACTCAACCAGAACCAGAGAACCAGATGACAGCATTATGCTCTAACTAACTGCACCATCATGGCTCAATAGTCAATAGTACTATGCATGTGATGTAAAGCAGTATGTTTTATATATATATATATATATATATATATATATATATATATATATATGTTTTACATCACTAAAGATAGTATGATTGAAATGAAAAGGGCACCTCATGTACATACTATGCATTTTCTTTAATAAATTATTTAGACATTATAATATCACACATTCTTGGGTGAGAATAGACTGGACTGGACTCTTCAACCTTTTTAGTACAGAAGCCTAGAATGGAGGACTAAATGTCAGCCTTAAGTTATGAATATTATCTGTTGAAATAGTGACTTAGTTGATCTGCATACCATTTTATATTACCAAATTTTAATCATAACCATAACTTAATTTGAAAAAACAAACAAATTCTACCTGATTATGTCAGCGATGTTTATGTTAGCCATATTAATGTTAGCCGTATTAATGTTAGCCATGTTAATATGTTACCACGTTAATATTGATCATGCTGGTATTATATTGATGTTAGATATGAGCTTGCCAAAGCACAAGTGGAGCAAGGGAAGATGCTTCTTGAAGAAGATGCTTTGAAAAAGAAGGAAGAGCAGATGAAGGTGGAACGAGCCGAGCAGGCTGAAGCACGTAACAGAAAAGAACAACAGTATGCTAACCAAACTGCTAAAACTGTCCGATCCCAGCATAGGTAAATAATACTTTTATATGTTAGCACTTACCAAGGGATCTATGTTAGCAGTCTTGTTGCATTGTTTAGCCTTAACACAGGTCAATGTTAGCCTTGACACAGGTCACCTGTGGTACATATGGCCATCGGACATCTACCTTGGAAAACAAATCCCACAAGTGCTGGTATGAGTCAGATTCGAACCCACAATCTTGAGGCTTGCAGCACACTACTCTGACCACTGCATCACTGGAATGCCTCCCATTTTGTTAGTAAATTAAATAGAACCTAAAATATTTCTACTTTTATGTTTATCATTTATGGTTTCATATTTATGAATATTAGAGAATACAGCCAGCTACCATAATATACTGTGTATATAGTGCAAACTCATGTATAACGTGCACCCCTTGTTGACCAGAAATATTTTGCTCCTGAGGTCCGTAAAAAGGTCAAAAACTTTTGTCACAACCTCTCATTTGTGATCAGTGATTTCTATTGTTTGCCCATTCAATTAAATATGGCACACGTATGGAGATATTTCATGACTTTTTAAGTTAGTTTCTTTATCTTCACACCTCGTATAATGATCCTTTTGATTATTTGGTCATTGAAGGTGATAAAAGATAATAATGAAGATCAATTTGCTGTACAAATAACTGAAATAATTTCAACATGGAACCGACCTGTCACCATTTTGGATTAGGCCACATGGTAGCCTAATCTGCGTCTGCACAGTGTTCAGGTGGGTTGGCGCGAAAATAATAATAAAAAGAATAAAAGTCGATTTTATTTCCTGGCAGTAGGTTTCAGCTGTGAACAGCGGTTTTGTAAAACAAGTATTAAAAAAACAAGGGCCTTATTGTAATAAAATATACCATTGTCAAATTTTATTTTCTTTAAAAAAATGGAAACATTAATTTAGTTATGGTATATAATGGCCCCCCCCAAAAAAAAAAATCTGTGAAAAAAGGTGCGTGTTATACATGGAAGATTACAGTATTATGACATTAATCATTGTCAGTATGATGATGTCTAATAAGAAATTAGATAATTTGTTATTTCTAGAGCACAGCAGTCTGCCATCTTTGAACAGCAACAGCGCCAACAACACCAGATTGAAGAAGCAATCAAAAGTCAGGATAAAGCAAATTTTTACTTGAAGAAGACACTGTCCAAGTAAGAAAGTCCATTGTGTTAACAATTAGAAAAGTTGTGATGGTTGACAAAATATGTTTATTTAAAGTTTAAAATCTATTTTTTCTGTACCGGAATTTATAAAAAATAATAACTTATCATAATCTTATTCTGCATCCAAGACATATTGCATATTTCAGTGGTATGTTCACTGTTTATGAGAGAAATTTAATTTTCTGTCGAACTTAGCAGGTTTATTGCTGACTGTTCTGATTCAGTATGAAGCATCTGATACATATTCATCGGTATATTTGCCTCATTCTTGTAATTTATTGGTACACTGTTTGGTTTTCTTTAGGATTCGCCGAAGAGAATCTGAGGAAGAAATAAGACAAAAAGAACACATAGAACGAAGGATGCAGACTCTGTTGAAATTGAAGAAGGATATTGCAAACAATCGGGTGAGGTTGACGTTACGAGAGTTAGGTGGCTTATGATGAATGTAGCATAATATTTATTTACAGCAAATAGGTTTCCCTTATAGTATAAATCATTGTGGCCTAGTAGGTAAGATCATGGGACTTTCTTACTCTTAGTCATGCTGTGTTGGAGGTCGGAGGTTCAAATCTTGGCCGTGTCACTATAGTAGGAGTTTTTCATCCAACCAGGGAACTGGCAAGATTTTCTCCACCAATTATGCCATCTAATGTAAATTCTAAATTTATTTAGAATTAGTCCACATGGTGAAGCAGTAAATTACAGACCATGTGTGTCTACCTCATTTCATGTAGCTAATTAAGCCATTTAAAACAACTGCCATTTCGGCCATTATGATTAAATTATTATTATTATTATAAGGCATATTGAACCAAGGTCATAATTATAATGAGTCTAGCCAGAACTCCATTCTCTTCTATTTTAATCCATCATTAAAATTGCTGATTCTTTTTGCAAGTTATTCAACATCTGATTTAATCAACTTGCAGTGTAATTTATATCTAGTTATATTATACAGCAAGTCATGTTTCATCTGAAGAAACATAGCAAACCTGTAGTCAAATTGTGTGGCGCTCACTCTAAGACTCCTTTAGGTAACAATTAGTGTTTAATGTTCTATGATCTGTTTGCATGTACGTGGACAGGAGAACCTGCGTGCTTTACAGGCACGAAACAAGGCCATAGCCAAACAGAAGGCTGCCGCCGAAGAGAGGAAGAAGCTATCCGTTCAGTTGGATGGTGGCAATCCATCTGAAGTTCTGATAAAACAGAGGAGATTTGAGGAATTTGAAAAAGAAAAAGAGTATGTCTAATAGAAGAGCTGTCATGCCTTACATTTGTATATCTTTGTTGTGTTTTTGATTTGATGGCTCATAGTAATGTGTTTGATATTTTAATCCTTTCATGCCTCAATCTTACATCAGGTGTATACAAGTTTTAAAGCAGATTTTAATTCTGAACATGGCTGTTTGCCTATTGGGGTTGACAAAGTAATTACCATATAACTATGTTAGTCAAAGGAGAAGTTATCTTTTAATCAATGCACAAACTGTATTAAGAGACTTTAAGGTAACAAATTATATTTTTCAGCCAACCAGGCAACTGGCAAGGTTTTCACCACCGAATATAGCATAAATTCTAAATTTAATTATAATTAGTTCCCATAGTGAAGCTGTAAATTATAGACCAATTGTGCATCTCCCTTATTTGAGGTTGCCTGGCAACCACATAAAATAACTGCCATTTTGGTCATTATATTTATATATTTGAAAAAACTAAGACATGCTTTAGTCAGATTAATCATTAGTTAGTCTGCATTGAATTGATCCATAAACTGGAGTTGGTGATAAATATTATGAAAGCCATTAATTGTCATTTTTACACAAATATGCATACAATTAAACGATATCATTATAATACATACACATTTTAAATACGGTTTTAATCTTATTCATATGTGGATGATATATACTTTCAGACTGTTTAGGTACAAACAAAGACAACAACAGGTTGACATTGCTGAGAGGATTTTAGTGGAAGAAGAAAGGATGAAGCAAAAGAAACAACAGCAACCTTATTTATTTCCTGATCCAGAAAAGGAAAAAGAAAAGGTAAAACCAACTGGAAAATGATACTTGAGAGTTAACTGCGACATCTCTCAGTACATCTGATCCTAACATCTTCCGAAAACGGCAACATATGTCATTCAGCATGTTAACTGGGTTTGATTGAAGGATTGATCAATTAAAGAAACTGATCAGACTGATACATGACTATCCTTATAGGTCAATGTTCTCTGAGTAAGTGGAGAAGAACAATACAACAGTTGTCTAATTTAAGAAAACAAGTTCCAGCCATAGCCATCACATGATGCTTATCTTGTATAATATTTAATTTTCCTTTTTACATAAGCTTTATTTATTATTCATCCTTGTAATTTATTGAGAAACACCAAAGATGCACAATAGCTGATCTGTGGTATATCATAAATTCAGTTAAAAGCTTTGGAAATCATGGACTGAGGTAAATGCTTACAAATCCTGCTTCAGGCATGTCAAGTTAAGCCAGCATATTGTGAGAATTATTGGCCAAAATTGATTCACCAGATACAAATTTTATTTCTGATACTGGACTCAACTTTTACTCACTTGTATAAGATATGCATTTAATATTAAAGGAATATGATTCTAATATAGTTGATACTTTGATACAGGAGGAAAACATGCCACAATAATTAGAGTAGTAAAAACCTCAGTTAAGAGGTCTGAAACATCTGGGTGTTTCCATACTGAAAATGATAATATTTTGGTAATTATTTTATAACATGATGTTTTATATCTACAAGGAAATTAATATGCTATCCAAGTATTGAAGTCACATTTACAATAGTTTTTGATGAAGTGATATTATAGCCTGATATCATATGAGTTTAAATATATCCGTCTAAACTAGTAGTTCCTTGTTGGTGAGGTTTTCTTTTTTTGGGGGTTTTTTTTGTTTTAAAATTTAGGAATTGGAATATCAGTGTTAATTAATCCATAATTAAGCTGGGCATGAATAACCTGTTCTTGTCAAAGTCACTTCCGTTCAGCATATTAGTTCTAAGGTTATACTCATTGTATGAGAGTATTTGGACATTTATATTTCAATGTTTATATAATAAACTGTACATAACATATGTTGGGGTCATTGGGAAGACAGCTTCGGCTACACTGGCTCTTCAATCTCCATTGACCATATTATGTTTTTTATTGTATTATATCTATTGTACAGCTGCTTTATGTCTTAAAATGTGGAAACATAACAAAGAAAAACATGAGATAGGTGAAATATAGATGTACATATCATTTGGGGTATTATTATATTACATAGTATTTGTACAGCACCTTTGAATGGCTCCTGCTAGTAAGGGTGCTTTATTAAATATACATTATTATTATTATTATATCATATGGAAATCAATAATAAATTTCAGTTCAGTTCATAACTTTGTGTATTTGTTTTTTTGGTTCGATTGACAGATGGTGAAGCCTCACAGAAGGAGGATAGTTAAATTGTTAACAGATGGCATTAAGACAAATGATCGGACAGAAGACTATCAGATCGATATGGCTGTAAGTAGTGAGCTCAAATTGTCTCAATTCCATTAGAGTACTTTTCATTGAAGTCAATGTTCACATCATTAAGGTATTAAGTAAATATAATCCTTTCTTAAAGTAAACAATATTTTATGTGTAGTATTAGTTGCATGTTGCCTATTGATATGAATTCTGAACAGCCATAGAAATAATAGTTTCAGTGAGTGAAATTATGTCAGGTTGCTTCCAGCAAGAAATACATAACAACAGTAATAACACAATAAGAGATTGTGTGATAATGGTGCTTAGATAAACATATAAAACAGTAATAACACAATAAGAGATTGTGTGATAATGGTGCTTAGATAAACATATGAAACAGTAATAATTAACTCAATAAAAGTTTGTGTGACAGTGGGGCTTAGATAAACACAGAAACAGTAATAATTAACTCAATAAAAGTTTGTGTGACAGTGGGGCTTAGATAAACACAGAAACAGTAATAATTAACTCAATAAAAGTTTGTGTGACAGTGGGACTTAGATAAACACAGAAACAGTAATAATTAACTCAATAAAAGTTTGTGTAACAGTGGGGCTTAGATAAACACAGAAACAGTAATAATTAACTCAATAAAGTTTGTTTGACAGTGGGACTTAGATAAACACAGAAACAGTAATAACACAATAACAGCTTGTGTGATGGTGGGGGCTTAGATTAATTGCTATTCACTGGTTATCACTGATGTGAAATTCTAAAACATGAAATTCATAAATAAATAAATAGTTTAATGTAGTATATACATATTATCATGACATCAAATGTACCTAACAGAATAGATTATTTATCCTAATGATGAGTGTTTATTTGTGCATATTTCTTATACTCACATGCAATAGGAGTTGTGTGACATCACTATATGAAACTATGCCAAAAGTTGTATACATAAATAGTTCATAACATATACCATCATGGACATCAAGAAAGCTTTAATTGTTGATAAAAATGTTGGAAATTTTTGTAACAAAGTGTTGGCAAAATAAGAATATATATATATATATATATATATATATAGACACATAATCACACACACTTTCATCAGGTATCCATTTTGTTTTATGTGTAGAAATATGAAGATATTGAAGATTCAGATGATGAAGATGAAAGCTTTTCACCTACTACGAGGACGAAGGAACATCTGATGATATCAGATCCATCTAATGAAGGTAAAACCTGATTTATGATGAAATGATTATCATATTAGATTGTCATATGTCCGGTTTCATTCTATCTTAAATTCTTATTAGAGTTTTCTTATAGATCTGACTGTCATCTGTTAATCATACTGGGCATGTGAATATGATGCAAATTAATTTAGATCTTAGTTCTAACCAGAATGGCGAGAGAGAGAGAGAGTAGTAGTAGTAGTAGTAGTAGTAGTAATAAATAGTAGTAGTAATAATTTGTTTCCTTGCTTTCAAAATACAGAATCCAGTGACACTCTTGCAAAGCCCGAGTTTGAAGGAATGTGGGACAAACACAAGCCCTACAGAGCACCAAAAGATACTGATGGTGACATTAAACTACCTGGAGCAAGCAAGATGGAGAAGGTAATTAGCATAATGTGGCCTATAGGAATATTGAATATATGTTAATCTAGCAAAACCAATAAGTAAACTAATGAATAATATGTTAAATATCTGTGTTTTGTTATATCTTATTGAACAATTAAATATTACTAGATATTGGCATTATGTAATTATGCTAATTAGCATATTAATGATAATAACAATAATAATAATGGTATGTGTGCGTGTTTGTTTGTGTGTGTGTGTGTGTGTGTGTGTGTGTGTGTGTGTGTTAAGACTTCCTTTTGAAAATAACAGAATAAATCAACTGTAGCATTTTCTATAATGTGAAAAGTCATTGTTCACTTATTTGGATGTGTAGTGATCAGTTGGTTTTGAAACTATATATACACAAGCTGTTGTAAACAATTAATGTTAGTCCCACATACATAACTGCCATGCTAAAATAATTCACTCAGCTGACTCAAGTAGCTCAGCCTTTGGACGGAGATGAGTTAATGAGACAACTTTTAGAAGTTAGGGATGAATTTGACGATGAGGAAGACGCCATAGAATATATTCAATATTCGTCATATCAGACAACAAACTGTAAAACACGTCTTACGTAATAAACAGAAGGTAAATGGGCATGAATCTATGTCAGTAGGTAGGCGCCTAAGTACTGCATGTGATCAGTAAGATAGATATTCAATTATGCATGGAATCAGTAAGATGTGTACTCAGTTGTATAGTGAACCATTAAGATATTTACCTACTTGGTTCTATACAAAGATGCTATATTGTCATTTAGCCTGCTATCAATTAATGCATGTGTATCTAGTTATTTATTGCTTTATCAGATTACTGCATGTGATTCTCTGATTAACCAAAGGTTTCTTGACACTTAAATCTATATGCATGTTGTTATTATTATTATTATATATATATATATATATATATATATATATATATAAACAATCAGACATCAAAGAGACAGTCATAAATGGATACACAAACATACACAGACACACATACACTGAGGAGAGAGAGAGAGAGAGAGAGCATCATTATACAAAATATGTACACACAAACAGGCATGATATAGATATAACATAAATTAACATTAAGTACTCAGTATATGTGATACAATCACACCATCAATCACTATTATAATAAATATATATATATATATATATATACATAATACCATATTCTACTTTATATATGGATATTGCAAATACTATATTTGTGTGTGTGTGTGTGTGTGTGTGTGTGTGTGTGTGTGTGTGTGTGTGTGTGTGTGTGTGTGTGAAATAAAAAACTATTTGAAACACCATAATTGGGACATAAATGTATTACTGATGTTTAATGCTAGGTATAACTGATTATTGTGCCCTTTATTTATTGGTAATTAATAAGTCGAGAAATCAAGATTTTGCTAAAACGCTGTGTTTTATATAAGTGAATCTTGTCTATATAGACCACTTATATAGTCTTATTTAAAGTATAAACATTGTGTAAATTGCTGCTTTGTATATTTCTTATATTAACCTTTAAGCAATTGATAGTACCATAATACAAATCCATTTTCAATGCCTGCATTAGATCACTTCCATGACCTAACTGGTAGCATGGTTGGCCACAGATCTATAGCACCTGGGTTCAAGCCCCAGCTGGGCTATGTCAGAAGGGTGTTCCATCTTTCACTTCACTCCATTCCCTTTGGAGCTCATGATCAGCCTACCTAATGTGCTAAAAAAACAGCAACATTCAGTGCCTGCATTAAGCTCTAAACTATTGTTTTATTGGTAAACACGTACCACATTTCTTCATCATCAGAGTTGTAGCTATTATAGTTGCTGAGAATATCAGACCTACTTACTCTGTGCTGAAGATAAAGAATTACAAATCTAGTTTTATCCAGCAGAATCTGCATCTTATACAATTTACAATAAATCAGATTTAATTTAGGTACACAGTTCATATATTAATGCTTTCTTCTTGTGGCATTTCTTTCGAAATGAAACAGAATGTTTTGTTTGCATTCAGGCATGATGCTTTTTCATTTTTGTAGATTTATCCGACTGACTTTTCTACTAATTTACTCCGCTATTAGTAGATGTAAGTTGTAAGCATTTAAGTCGTTTTAGTCGCATTAGAAGACGATCATCTCCATTCTAATGAGCAATGATATCACATATTTGAATATTCATTTACAAATTATGGTCAATTATAAAATGTTAATTATGTTGCAGACCTAAAACATATATTTCAAAAATAATTCATGAATAATCAGTTTCGTTACGTGGAGAAACTTTTATCAGAAGCTAGGCATGTTTTTGAAAGTTTTATCTAAGTGCTCCTTGCATGGATGCAAAGGGCTGGAAAAGTCATGGCCCCAGTACATTTATGCAAAATGACAAAAATAATAGCTGAACTTTTAAGACAATTTTATACTTGTAGATATCAGTGCTATGCAATATATGCCATTTACTCATGCCACATATATGTGCACTACATTACATGTACATGTATATTGACTTTTATATACTGAAATAAATTAAATCAAGTGAAAACTGTCAGAAATTTCTCTCGTGTGGGCACATTTCACGTAAATCACTATAAACAATGATATTGCAACATGCTATTATCATCAATTATCGTGCTAGAACGTAATACTTTATATTCATCTCGCGACAGGATATAATGAAGAAGGTGCTGGACAAGCACAGAGATGGCATCATCATCAAACAAGTTGCTGGCGGCAAAGAATTCCAAGGACAACCATTTTACAGCAAACCGAGTGTCATACACTTCAAGGTAATGAAGGTCATGGTTGAATGTGTGTTGTTAGTAAATGGACTATTAAATTACCCTCTCTTCATGACGTTCCATCTGTTTGGTCAATGAATGTCAATAGATGGATTATGTTAGATAACAACGTATGTAGTTAAATGCCCGACCTAGAGCCGAGCCTCAAGTGTAAAATGAAAATGTGCATCCTTCTGCTCATAATGATTTGTTGGCCTTCGTAATGAAGATCGTGTAACGTATCTTATTAGGATTTTGAAGTTGGCAAAACCTACAAGAAGAAGGTTATCCTGACTAACGTATCGTACTCTGTGAACTACTGTAAACTGGTCGGATTGACTGAACATCTGAAAGATTTCATTGATTTACAGTAAGTGTTGGTACTTATAACGAAAGTCGGTACATTTAGTACTTGAGTAATTAAGGTAGGACCATTTCTAAATCATGTCTTAGACCATACTGTGATAAATTGTTCAGAATATAAAATACCTTGTCATCCAACATTAAATGTGACACTACATTTATACTGTATAAGACATACTCTCCTGAAAACACATCTGTTTGGTCTTCCTTTTAATTATGTAATCTAGTCGCTTTGTTCTTAAGATGTTTATTAAAATGCTAAATAATTACTTTTGGAAGTATTCTTGCATTATTATTATTATTAATAATATTATTATTATCATTAAATTATTTTAATATGACCATTCACATTTTTGTAGTATATTTTGACATAATAATAATAATAATAATAATAATAATAATAATAAAATTATTATTATTAATAATATGTGACTTGATAGCTGCTCTAAAGCACTTTACAGTATTATTATCCCTGTCTCAGACCTGTTCCAAGCATTATACCTACTGTATTATTGTCAGTACTAGAATAACCACAACAAAGATGTTTTTTTTTATTTATTTGATTTTGTAAAATATAAAATATGGCCTGTATTTAATCTATTTCGTTTATCAGTTGTAATGTCTTGATACTTGTGTTTATTTGATTTCAGCTTTGATCCACCTGGTCAGATGTCAGCAGGTTTAACATGTGAACTTCTGGTTACCTTTAAGCCTATGGTTTGTATTTATGTGTAGTATAACCACTGATATTTTTGACACCTGTAACGTGGTATCCAATTTATAAATATCGAAATTTTTTTCACAGGTAGATATATTGTTCAAATATGCAATATTTTCTCATATTTTGTAAATATGATTTGCATTTTTCTACAATTCACAATTTTTCTACAATTCTACAATTACAAATTTTTTTATCAGATCAATGAAGACCTAGAGGGCACTGTTCAATTTTTGGCACAGACAGGACCATTTGATATTCCATTGATATGTACAACCAGGAAATGTGATGTTAGTAAGATAATCATAAATCAACATTAAATTGTTAGGGCATATCTGAAGGTTGTTTCATCTTTGACTTCGCTTCTTACCTTTGGAGGTTACTCAGCCCATTTAGCCTACCATGTGCACAAAAGTGGCCATAAAAAATCAATAATTAATCATCATCAACATTGTTAGGTTATCTTTAATGCTGATTACTTTGCATATTGATCTCACTGTTTAATAGACTTGTTTATTAATCAGTAGGATTGATTATTAGGTATTATTTAAGTGATAATACAAATGGTAATGATAAAACACGTTACTCAATATATATATATATATATATATATATATATATATATATATATAAAATGGGTAAGAAAGTATTATTCTGTGTATAAGATAACTTACCTTGTGACATCTGTTTTGTTTTTTCAATACTTCCACAATTCTATTATCCATAAAAATGGACAACCATGCTAATTGCCAACTGCTAATTTCAGCTTAAGGTAGACAAGAGTACAATAGACTTTGGCACGAGTGTGATAGGTGAGACACTGAGGAGATCATTTGTACTCAGCAACAATGGTGCTCTAGGTACTAGGTTTGAGTTTTTTAAAGTAACAGGAATGAAGATGCACACGTTGACTACAGCAGAAACATCACTAGGCAGAATGGTGAGAGCGTCATTATGACGATGTACTCAATAAATTAGTTATGTGATCTCTGTTACTCTTTGGACATCAAATGTTGATCACAGCTTTGTGAGTTTATCTTTTCAGTTTATTCTCTCACTTTTATTCTCAAACATTAAGGATCTTAACAGGATTCTGTTGCTTAGAATACAATTTTTTTAAACTGTCCATTCTTAATGTGTACTCTCCAGACGACAGCAGAGACAAACATAGGAGATGTTAGCCCATTGTCAGATTTCAAGAGTAAAGATGTCGCCAAAAAGACAAAAACTGATGGCAAGGAAGCTGAAAGTAATTATAGTTGTTTTTATCTTGATTAACAAAATGAATACAGTAATTCCTGATACCTTTTTGCTTGATTTTTATGTTCAGAGAATGTTTGATGCATGTTCAGCTGTTTATGAGGCCTTTTTATTTTAAATGTCGTATAGTTTATATGATATTTAACTCCGTGAAAATAAAATATATGGGTACCATGAATATTTAGCTAAAACTACTTTTCTCAGCAACTGTATTTTTAATCCAGCTCACAAGTAAACTACATATGGTCACTTAGTTTAAACTTAACATTTAAAATTTCCCATAACAATATATTAAAGATGCGTGTCTGACAATATTAAATAACATAGCTCACTATATGAATTAAAGTGAGACATTAATCATGCATCCTCCAAGAATATAAAGAAATGCTCTTGCACTAACCTGTGACCTTCAGGATATTTCAGTTGTGTGTTGTTGTTTTTTTACTACTCTGATTGTGATGGTGGTGAAGATTATTTTAACCACTCATTACATTAGAAGGACAGTGAAACTTTAAATGTTTTATGCTTTTCTGCGTTACGCATATTTCATTATATTGGGCCTCTGAATTCTAAATATTCTGGTACAGAATGACTTACTTATCCCATCAATTTGTATTACATATCTCCTCTTATCTTTTTACTTTTAGATGACTAAATATAGTCTGTGTAAAGTTTTTATCTTTTATTTTGTCTATAATTGACCAAATTTGCCCACATTATTTGTGAAATGTTTTCTTTATAGCAAATTATCAAAATATGAAGGCCAAAAGAAGAGGTTTAACTTTTTTTCCTAACCTTGACTTTCTGTGTTCAGTTAACTATATATTCCTAAATAATAATAATAATAATGAAAATAATGATAATAATAATCATAATAGGCAACACTTCATAATATTAGCATGGTTCTTAAATAATAACATTCCTTCTAAGGTGTTTTACATTGTAAAAGAATAATAATTAACTTAGAAAATAAAATATTGAAAGTAATATAACAATTTCACTTCTACAACTGGTAAATTTAAATAGATATGATAACACTTTATAGAAAAATAAATATTAAGCATACAGATTTAAGAATGATTCTTGTGGTTTACTAATACTTGAATATCATTTAGGCTTATCAGGGGGAATCATGGGTCCTTAATACCATTATTGTAGATGTATATTGTTATTATGACTTTTGTCTTTTCTTGGTGGCTTAATTATTGCCTTGTTATGTCACTTTAGAACCACTAGATGGCAGCATTGGGGAGGAAGCTGATGCAGCCAATGAAGAGAATGAGGCAGACAGTAATGTGACAGATATAAATATAGGAGAGAGTATGTATTATGCAGATTATCTAACTGTCTGAATAAGCTCTCTCTCTCTCTCTCTCTCTCTCTCTCTCTCTCTCTCTCTCTCTGTGTATGTATATGTGTGTGTATGTATATGTCTGTGTGTATGTGTGTGTGTATGTGTGTGTGTGTGTCCAGAATTAAAACTATTAATTTGTATTTTTCAGAATCTCAGTCATTTATGGATGAGATGCAAGAGCTTTATTCCTTAGATGGCATGACTGTGGGCAATGTTAGTATTAATGGTTATAAACAACTAAACCCAGACAAAACACAAACCCACACATGTGCACACACACACACACACAGACTTGAACATCTACTATATACTTACGTAAAATTCAGTATTATAAAGATTATTTCAGTTTTAAATGTTTACTTTTTATACGACCTGTATACAAATAGTGAGTTTCAGAAACCCAAAACAATATTTTTATTTGAATCTTGTTACAGGTAGTTGATGGTGAGATTGGACCATTTTCTTCTGTGAAGTTAGAGATTGTATGGCAGCCAACAATACCAGGCACAGTCGATACAGAATTCTCCATAATGTTTGATGATCCAGATTCTGATAAGGTTATTTTAGTATTTGAATTTGTATTGTTTCATTGACATCAGATCCTGCATCAGTGTGTGCCAAGGAACAACAGTCAAAATCACAAATTTTCTTCTAAGTATGTCTCTTCCAAAAGATTGCATGTATGAATGTTCCCTATTGAGTCAACAATCTATCTCAGGTGAAATCAAAGAGAAAACTTAAAATGAAAAACCAATCACTCATATATATATATATATATATATATATATATATATACATTATACATCTTACTGCTAAATAATATTTCATGTTTGTGCCCATGCATTTATTGATATTTCAGTATTTAAATACAGGTATGTCTTTCCTTCAAATCTAATCCTAGGTGAATCATAAAAGCACCAATCCCAAATCTCCATCATTTTTTGCATTTACACATTTATATGTAGCCTACAATGAAACTAGTTACCTATATGTGTCAGGGTTGGCCAAAAGCCGGCTAAATAATTTATGAGTATTAGCCAGGACCGGTGGAGTTTACTGGTTTAACCGGCTTTTACTGGCTGATTGGCTTTTACTGGCTGATTGATTGATGATATTTTTTGACTGGATCGTTGAGCCACAGTTATATACTTATGGTATTATCAGGGTTTTGGGGTGGGCTCTTCACGAGCCCTGAGCTCTGCTTTGCTGTATCGTTATTTTATGTACGGGGCTCCATTTAAAGTTCATGCTTCCGTCTAACACACACATCAGCAATTGAGACTTGATAAGTCATGATCCGTTTATTCACGATCCATTGTTAATGAATACCAATGATCCATTTCTGATATTCACATTTCCATTTTCAATAACATCACAAGTAACTTTTACAACAATTCACTTTTCGACTACATTCACTGAGATCCAAACAAAAACTGATTTAAATTTTGAAAAGGGTTGCCAGCTCTAAGCTGGGTCAGAGGTTACATGGATTATGAAAAGGCAATGAGAAATATTCAGGTCCCTCGCCAAATCCAAAAAACAAAGCTGAGCCTATGACATTCGAATCTGGCATGGGACTCATGAGTTTTCAATTTCAGTTTTAAATATTTCCAAACCGTTACAACATTTTAAACATACCAAAGTCTGAACAGCAATTAATCATTTCTCTCTAAATATTTCCAAACCATTACAACATTTTAAATGTACCCGAGTTTAAACAGCAATTAATCATTTCTCTCTCAAAGCACATCAGTGTATAAAACAAAGAACATTTACAATCCATATACATATTAATATAACAAACTTCAATTATTCAAGCTCTGATAGTATATATCTGTGGCTGACCATGTACATGCAGTGACAATGGGTTTGCTTAATCCTCCATATCTAGTTGTTTTGAGTTTCTAGTTACACTGTAGCCAATTACATGCAGGTGCCATATATGATAGTCATACTTATGATGTGTATCTGTGGCTGACCATGTACATGCACTCATGCAGTGACAATGGCTTTGCTTAATCCTGCATCTCTAGTTGTTTTGGGTGTTTCTAATCTGCTAATCTTTCACATGAAAGTTTAGATCTATACACATTGATACACATGGATAGCATCATGGGTGACTTCAATACAGCCTAAAGGGATATAATGTGGGAGAAAAGAGAACTTGAATAATAAAATGTAATACATTCTAAAACCAGTTATAAGGTGCCATATTTGACTGCAACGTGGGGAAACCAATAAATGCCATATGGAACTTTATGGTGTTTGTGATGATAAGACTACTGCTAAATGCAAGGAGTGTCAAAGTTATATTAGTAACAGAGTTCTATGACCGAATTGTCACAGAGAGAAATGACTAGTCCTTCACAATACACCAAATAAGAGAACGTTTGATTGTACTGAGAATGATGAAACCAGTCATGAATTGAATGAATCCACACCAAAACAGCCAAAACTCCAGCAACCTAGAATATGGCATGTCAACCGATTCCAAGATGAAAGCTTAGCTAGATGAACAAATTGCAGATGCATTCTATGCCTGCAATATTACATTCAGTATTTTCAGGGAGATTATATTTTCAAGGTAATTGTGAATAAATATATGTAAAAGTGTTCTGCTCTTCTTGCTATCCCAAACATTGTAATCAATCAATCAAATTTTCAATCAGCCAGTATTAGCCAGTATCAGCCACTTGGATAGCCAGGATGGTTAAAGCTGGTTAAAACCGCCGGCTTTAACCAGGGACACTTGAAAGTGACCAACCCTGATATGTGAACAGATGTATATCCATTTCTAAATGTTCATGTAGTTATCAATATTATGCACAGCATCTCGAGTTTCATCATGAACCAGTACCATGTGCTGACATCTCAATCTGTAATTTATAAATAAAGTATTCAGTGCAAATGTTTCCATCCTTCAGATATCAATCACAGTCTTAGCCAATGCTATAGATGTCCCAGTCTGGGTGGAAAGGCAGTCAGTTGACCTGAAAATCTGCATGTTTGATCGCCTATATCAAGATACAATTGTGGTCAACAACAGGTAAGATTCAACACCATACCTTTAAATGTCACAATTTAATTTATTTATTACAAATGTTTGGATTTATATATATATATATTGTGTGGGTGGAATCAGTAGTGTTTTATGTGTAATATATAGGGCCACCACAGCATTGAGGCTGAAGTTTGAAGTGTGTAAAGAATTGAGGAATCATCTGGAATTGTTGCCTAAGACTGGATATGTACAGGCACAAAGCCAGTTCTCTGCTCAGCTGAAATTTCTTCCAAGGTAAGAGATAATGTATTATCATATAGGTTTTTTTTACTGGGGTCATAGAATGTACACACTTACATGCACGCATGCAGGCAGACACACAGAAATATATGTACACACACACACACATTATCTTTCCTAGGTCCAGTTATGTCCAGTTTGTACTATGAGATTCAAGATTAGCTCTAATCTGCTTGTCATAAATAACATATAAGAACTACAATAGCAGACGTTAGGTCAGGTTTGAAAATGATAGCATAGTTCAAACAATATGGAAGCTATGGCTCGCTATTACAGTCTGCTTCAGCGCAGATGTCAGTCTTTTAATAGCAATTAAGATAAACAGTTTTAATAGTAGTCGCTTCATGATGCCTGCCCGTTGTAAAAACTGATCTTTGAAGGCAGTGACAATTGGGTTATATGGTTTATATAGTATTGCTTTGAAGAAAGATACAGCAATTAAAAAATAGCTATAAATAGGGCTGCTTAGATAATTAATTGGTGCCAACGGTCGCAGGTTCGAACCCCGTAAGAGGTCGAAACTTTTCCAGGGATTAATTTCTCGGCTCACTACATCGTGGGTGGCTGACCACGTTAAATGGCGCTGCCGTCTCCACTGACTTATTTAAAATAAAGGGGGACGTTAAAAACACCCCCTGAGGACGTAAAACACTCTGGCAGTGACCACCCTCAGGGTATTTCGGCTCCATCTTTCCGTACTGCTCCCCTGTGAGTGGTGGGGGAGGAGATTTCTCAACCACTCCAACATTGAGGCTGTGCTGATTAAGCGACAGCCTAGGGATTCTCCCCGAACAACAACAACATTAATCTAAACATTCTCACTACTGCCGTGATCTGACTTGGGTGTTCTACTCCCAAACTCCACAGCTGTAGGTAATTCGCTTTTTGTTTTTTCTTGGCGGCTTAGGGGACTGGTGAGACATAACACGTCTCAGCAAGAAAAGTCGCCACTCTGGATTCAGTCCCCCTGAAGAAACGTCCAGAGTTTGAATTCATGGTTCGAGATTCTCTGTGCCTGTGCCTTATTATACACAGCTAAAACACACACATGCACGCACAGCCACACATATTTGTCCACCCAGAAAGAAAGATGTGGAACAAGGATTATTTAAATGTGTATTTAACATTTGATTAACCTAAATTGTACTTAATAAGAACAGTGGTTAACTTGATATTAAGTATCCTCTCCCAAATATTGCCTCAAATATCTTAAAAAGGGTCATTATCTGTACTCTTAATTAACTTGCTACTAACTTTGTGAATGTTATCATAGTAATCACGTTAATGAAGATAGGATTAAATTGGTAGTCCATGATAATTAAGCTTAGAATGTCATAAACATCACATATTATGATTAATAACAACAAAAACGTGACCTATTTAAATGGACAATTAAGACGGTTTTATACAGTGATACTTTTGTTTAGTAATTTCTTTTTACTCACGTGTTAAATATTTGCAGGTTTTGTTACCAGTACTAATTATTCTACATACATGAACCATTGATCAGTTTTTGAGATATTCTACTCTTCAACATGTCACAATCATTTCATCGTAACAATTTCTTTAGTTTTGCATGAAGGTGGGCATTTCTAACCTTGCCTTCTCTATGCAGTATCAGTTAAACTAGTCATGACAAAACACGGTATTGCTAACTATATCTGTAGTAAATTAAATATATATATTTTAATGGGTTTATTTTTGTAAACATATCTTTTATGTGGATTCCTCCACTGGCATTGTATTGTGGGATGTCCAATACAGAGTTTACAACGGTATTTAATAATTCAAGGTTGTGTGCATGCATATAAATGAATACAGTGTAATAATATAATAATATTATATATTTCATAAAGTGTCCTTACTATTAGGAGCCATTCAAAGACACTGTTTAAATAATATGTAATATAATAATACCCCAAATAATATGTAAAGTAAAAAACCTATACGAGATTTAAAAGATAATTATTACAATATACAAGATGTGTCACGTTTTTCATTTGAAATTACTTACACATAAAACATACTTTAATGTAAATAAAAGACATGAAAAGGTGACAAGCATGTGTTTATTACCTCTTTCTATCATCTAAATTATAATATAATTACACATTACAATTACTAAATTGTTATTATTATTATTAAATTTCAATATATATTAATAAAAACAGCCAAATCATTATTTTTTATCATAATATTTCAGTGTATGACACCTACTGTCATCTTTATTCCACTTGTCAACATTTTTCTAGTTTTTAGTATATAAACAAAAATATCATTCTAACACCTTTATCAAAGTGGATTATTAATAATAATATTATTATTACCAAAAACACTGAAATTGGTAGGTTTTCAAATTACTGATATTATTGATTGCGTTGATAATGATGATGATATACTTTTTTATAGGAAGAGTCTGTTTCAAGAAGCTGGCAAGTACTTTGACGCGGACACTGGTGTTCTTGAAGCACCGATGGTGATAACTGTTGCAGACCAGGTAAGGAAGCAGCTGGATTGTGTACTGAGTGCCAGCATGACATCTGAAAATTCTACACCAACCGCCTCTATGGCCTCATATGGGTAGTGTGGGACTATTTACCCATGGTTATGGCCATTGCTGTGTGGGAGGTCCAAGGTTCAAATCCCAGCCATAGGACTACAGTAGGAGAGGTTTTTCATCCAACCAAGCAACTGGCAAGGTTTATTCCACCAAATATACTATATATTGTAAATTCAAAATTTGTTTAGAATTAGTTCCCTTATGATGAAGCTGTAAATTACAGACTATATGCCAGTCTCCCTCATTTGAGGTAGCCAAGCCACTTAAAATATTTGGCATTTTGGTCACCATTAACACAATGCTAATCTTTTATAAGTAATTTGGCCAGTTAAATTATAATGTTATTCACAGACCATATACCAGCCTTACCTTGGCTTACCAAATTTTAACATAGATCAGGTTGAAATCTCCAACTTAGGAGGCTCATCCTGTTCAGGAATACACTTAGTATATGTCAAAGTGGAAAGCAATCTCCAATAGTCACTAATTACCAAGTTTGTCATATAGCTGAGTTATGCTAGAGTCATGAACATTTAATTGGAGCTAATTAAATATCAGAACAAACCAGGATTGGGGTAATAGTACTGGTAATCAGTAATCGCAATCAATTGTTATCGATTACATGATCTCAAGTAATCATAATCACCATTACCAGATGCAATGTAATCGTAATTGATTTCATTGTAAATGTAATCGTAATCAGTTTCATGATTATGTGTTTATTTACCATGGTTTGGTATGTAAGACAAAAGGAAACAATAGAACTGATTTACCAATTGACAGACTGTTGTCATATTTATACATATGATGATTTGTCAGTTTTTTTGTTCTATGAATATGAAAGGAAAATCTGTTGAAACACTGCTTCAGATGTTGCCACTATTATAAGTCATATAAACAGGCTTTTCAGATTAACTCATGTTGTTTTCATACAGTTTAGAACCCAAGCTAGTCACACACAGCCAGCAATCATGCATAGCTTCTTTGTGACACAGTCATTTCAACTAATGGTACAGCTCCAAACGACCCTGATTGTCAGTGTTAAGTTAATGCATGCATTAGTGAACATAAACCAGACTTAGATTTTTTGTTAGTTGAAGAAAAGTCGAGTGTAAAACATAAACTTATCCAAGTTGAATAAAAGTAGATTTTTGCCAGTTGAAAAGAAGTTGAATTTGTAACAGAATTTTTCACCAATTGAAATGAAGTTGAAGTCAGACACTCAGAATTTGCCATATGGCACTAATTTAAGACTGTGAAAAATGTCAAGTTACAGAGGGGGTCAATGTTGGGGGTTTGACTACTGATATATTTTAATTATCCTATATAGTATATAGACCTTATTTGGCTGTAGACACACCACACATGATGCATTTCATTAATAAATATACATTTCCCAAATATACAAACAATTTCATTGGCATTGTTTGCCCTAATCTCAGTTATCTCTATAAATACCTGTGCATTCATGACAAATGCATTACTTGCTCCTTTACCCTATGGTGAATATTGATCTATTTTTAAACAAATTAACACCGTATAATGGCATCAAATTTTATTGTACATTTTCATTTAAAGAATTAACATACCAGAAATGGTTCTGGTTCTTAAAAAACAACATATAAACATTGTAGCATGTTTATATCAGTATTATACAATTAACTGAGTGAATATTGATGAAGAATCACATACATGTTTGTGTAATATATATTGTAATCGTGATTGTAATCACGATTATTTTACAATGTAATCATAATCCATTACATTCATTCTGAATGTAATCGTAATCATAGTATTCTCAAGTAACTGTAATCGTAATTGATTACCTTGTTCCTGTAATCACCCCAATGCTGGAACAAACACACATTTATGAGGACAGTTTCATCTGTTCAAGTGGCCATTTGATCAATACCATACACTCTACATGACTCCTAGTAGTCTGTGGTATGGTGGGTCACAGAATATACAGTAGGAGTAAATGTCCAGTTGATGACCACCAATAGCAGTGTATGGATGGATACATGCGAGACAGCAGTTGGCAATTTTCATCATGGTGGCACCAGCGTTAGCCATATTAAATATACATTATTATTATTATGTTGTTGTTTTTAATTCGACATTTAAACATTTGTGTCATGTCATTTAGCCAACACAAAAATACAATATACTGATTGATTATCCAAAATTATACAATATTCTGGTAGTTTTCACGATCTCAGATGGAGAAAATACATCATGAAATGGGCCAGCAAATAAGTCGCGTCAAGTAGGCCTGGGCTATGCCAGCATAACCCATCTATAGTTCTACCACTCATGTATGCAGACTCTTCACATGCATGAAGACAGTTGCTTAATGTAGACCACTCATACCACAGTCAATATCTATGAACCCTCGGTCCCCACATTACAACAAGGCCAGACTATATTATTACTGTTGTTATTACACATGTATTATTTTAATTTTATGTGCTATATTTCTATATTACAGACTCGTCCAGTTCCATTTACAGTACACGCTGTTGTCACTAACTCCTGATATGGCATTTGATGTGTCGGACATTGATTTTGGATGTTGTACAATTTATGAAGCAGTCACTAAGACAGTTAAGCTTACCAATTACTCCATGCTCCCTCAACAGTTTGGTTTTCTTGGAATACCTGAGGTAATTTTTTTGTTATGAATAGTATTGAACGTGATGGCAAAAGTTCTTCTATCATATATTATATATTTATATACTCAACACACACAAACACACACATATATATATATATATAATACTTGCATTAAATATAAAACATTTATACTCAGCACACACACACATAGAGAGAGAGAAAAAATCTTAGCTTACCATTACTTCCATTATATATTTATCTACTCAACACACACACACAAAACACACACACAAACACAAACAAACAAACAAATGAACAAAACATTTGCTTGAATCGTTTCTTATCATTATATTTATGACTATACATCTAGTTTGTAGATGCACAACCCAATGATGGCTTTGGTACTCTACTACCAATGGAGACTGTAGAATTGGACATTATCTTCAAACCTTCCAAGGCAAAAGAATACAACTTTGAACTTAACTGTAAATCCCTGATCAACAGGTAAGGATTGTACCATGTCAAAATATTTAATCATTAACTTGGCGCCTATTCTCGTATGTTTCACAGGTACATATAAAACATTGGCTGTTTCATCCAATCTTCCAATTCTGTTATTTATTTCAGAGAGTTTAAGATATATTGTAAAGGTGTTGGGGTCCATCCACCACTGGAACTCTCCCATCAAGTGATACATTTCCATGCTACTGCAGTTGATGATGTCTCAACTGCCTCCATACACGTAATCAACTCACATATGAGTACGAATGAGTTTACTCATCCTGTGCCAAGAATAGGCAAAGGTAATTGATACATGTTGATTGTTTCGTTATCTGTCATTGACAGAATTAATTAAATAAGATGAAGTGGTTTTCCTGTAAAATTATTCAACACATGTATACTGAGAGAAATGATCAAATTTGGTAGCCATCCAAGTTCAAAAGATGATGTTCCAGTGAATGCCAGATCAGCTGTGTCCAGAAATTAATGTGTACCTGTATTCTCAGCTCCATGTGGATGGAAATTGCCATTACTCTCTTTGCATACACACACACAAACACACACTACAAACAAACTACAAGACATGTACAAACACACAAATTTGCTCATATAATTAACACAAAATCAAATAGAATAGCTAGTTTCTTTTCTGATAATTTAAAATAGTTTTATGTGATATAAAACTGTGGAATAATGTGAACATAAACATTAAGAATAATACAACTTGTATTTTCATGAAAGTGTTGAAAATGATTATTTAGGTCAGTGTAGTTATTTTGTGGAGTAATTTCATTTTTATACAGTGAATGGTTGTTGATTTTTAGTGGGGGAGGGATTCTTTTGTTTTGGGCAAAAACATTTAACCAACATTTGGTCAACATAACTAACAGTGATCAACATATGTCAAATCCAAACCATATTTAGTAAGCTTTCTAGCCGTATATGCCATTTAACAAATATAACCATTTTGTTAGAATAGAGAATTCTAGATTAAGTTCTTATTTTGATTTACTTGCTAACTAACCCAGAGCAGATCAACTGGTCACATTGTTTGTGGATCTTGTTTCATGTTTTTGGTAAATCTCAAGTGTGCATAAGTCTGTCTGCCTGGCTGGCTCTCTGTGTGTCTCTCTTTGTGTGTGTGTGTTTGTGTGTGTGTGTGCGTGCATGTGTGCATGCATGCATGTGTGTTGCCTTTTATTATGTTTTATATTATTACCTTTGTTTTATCATACAGGTGAGATAGCTCCTGTTGGTCCAACATCATTTGAGTTCGTGGTACCTGAGGGATCCCCCATATCTATATCACCTACAGTAGGCACAGTCGAGCCGGGAAAGGTATAAATATCCCTTTATTGTGGTATAACCGCATTACAGAAGCACCTCTCAATAAAGATAGAGAGGCATCTTATACGAATATAGCCAGGATCACTTTTCAATTTGACTGGTTTTCAGAGGTGTCATGTTCAGATATGCTTTGGACCCCACCTGGATGAACGGGTCATTCGCAAAGAGGCGGTACGCATGCTGACGCGAGCGAAAGAACTTCAGGCCCTCGAAGAGTACAAGGCTGCCGAGGACAAGGAGAAAGACCAACAAGATCAATCACAGGTTACTTAATAGATTTGATGTGGCTATGGAGTCTTACCACGGATCCCTATCTATTATGATCATCTCACAACAATATCTCTACTTCAATTATTTTCATTCTCCAGTTTTCACATCTCTAGCTCAAACGATGACATATTTATTATGATTTTATATAGTTCAATGTTAACCAGTTGAGTCAGTAAGCTGTTGCCAATAATCACGGTCATGATCATTATGTTTGAGAGATTTAGAACAAGATTATTGTAGACTAGTTTCTTGCGATCATTGCATCGATCAGGATTACTCTGCTCTGCTCCAGTTTATTATAATCTCATTTCAAATTTTGTCTTCCCAAAATTCATATCTTTGCTCATTGCAAAAAGGTTGCTTTACAGAAAATATAACTTTGCATATGAAAAGTGTGTGTGTGTGTGTGTGTGTGTGTGTGTGTGCATACTTGATGAAGTCATATAGTTTTGTTCTAATTTTCTCACATCCAGTCAAAACCTGGTAAGAAAGCAGCACCTCCAGCCAAAGGTAAAGCTTCTCCAAAAGGTAAAGCTAAACCTAGTGGCCCCAGTCTTACAGTCTCTACAAAAGGACCCACTCCAATTGAAGTACCAGATGAAAACCAAATCAAGAAAAGGTAAAAATTATTTTGGGATCTCTCTCTCTCTCTCTCTCTCTCTATATATATATATATATATATATATGTATATGTGTGTGTGTATATATATATATATATATATATATATATATATTAAAGGTATGCTGTGTTAAAATCCAGACTGGTGATTGCATGGCATACTTTGTCATATTGTATAATTAATTAATCATAACACACACACACATATACATATATATATATATATATATATATATATATACAGTCAGAATCCATTAATCTAGAGGTCGTTTATCCAGCAAATCCACCTTCCGACATGTACATTATTGTCTTTGACAGAGTTAGCTCCATTATAATGACATTTTAATCCAGCAAACTCGCATTCCGACTCCGACCCTTCAATAATCTGACAACACAAAAATGTTGCCAAATATTTCCACTAGTTCAGTCATGCAAGACACACTGACATCTTGCCACTAATGATTAATTAACCTGCCTACCCACTGATAATTGCTATATCATAACCAATTACAATCGTCCTCGACCATACACACCGACACACGATTCTTCCATTGCCTGTAGCTATCTCATAGCCAATCATAATCATTCATGGCTAATTACAAACACAAATGTGTGATCTTTCCAATGAGCAGATCCTTTATTGTGTCATGATTGTTGAAAATGAATAAATACACCACAAGATTATTAGTGTCATTGTGGTTCCAATGGATGTTGCATATTATTTTTATTACATACTACAGCATGTCTTTACAATCTAAAAATGTGTCCTGTTTTATATTAGCTCTAGCGAGTACGCTGCAGCGCATGCTTCTCTACTCCGTGGATACAGAGGTCATTTCGAGTCATTCGTCATCCCATGTTACGTGGCATCTGGTAAATGTGGTAATCCAGGAGAGCTTCCATATAGGTTGGTGTTATTTGTAGACATTATTAGTAAATTGCACCGAGACAGTATAACGGTCACACATATTGCTTTATGTTTGGCTAAATTCAATACAAATATAGTTCATATTTCAGGATGCGACATTTGGGTGTCAGAGATGTAAACGGTGTATTTGACTATTTTTTCAGCATAGACAATACCCTGTATGTTGAGCTGCACTGTCCAACAGTACAGCCTGAGCTGGTTGTCTTGTCCGACAATGGCCGTACTACCACAGAATTCGGTGCCGTCTCTATTGGACAGAGTGTCATCAAATCTGTCACCATACACAACATATCAGAGAGAACACTCGATGTATTCCTTTTTGCCCGTGATAATATACGCTTTTATTATGGTTGTAAATGGGTACAATGACATGGATAGGGAACAGTCATTTACTAATGAACACTAGAGTTTCAAACATCAATAGCATTAGTTATGTCTTTCCTTTAATAATTATTATAATGAAATGACAACTATATATACATAGAAGAGCAGTAAAAATGCATATTAGTCATAATATATGTGATGAAATTTGTCATATCTTTGAGCAAGTGTTTTAATATATATATATTTAAATATATGAATATACATATACACACACACACACATACATATATATATATTTATATATATATATATATATATATATATATATCCCAAAACATGCATTTTATGTGTTTTGAATCAGAACACATCAAAAACATGAAATTAGAAGAAATTTCTTATTAAAATACACATACTGTTCATGTCAGTTTAATCAAAGCTTCTTATTAAGCTGACATGAACAGTATGTGCATTTTAATAAGAATTTTCTTGTAATTTTGTGGGTTTTTTTGTGATGTATTCTCTGTTGATTGCATTCTACATATCAGCTAACTGTAACAAACAAAAAAACATGAATTTAATCAAAGATGTCTCAGCAGCATTATCTATTATCAGTTGATCCTTAATGCTAGTCTCAGTTGAGGTCATCATGTTTAGATCCTGAAGGGCCATTTATTATGCTAAATGCATTGCGAATGCTGCCACCTGATGGCTCCCATACTGTACTACTATGCTTTACTCCACACAGAGAGGAGATGGTGAGTTATAATATAATGCCTTAAGTTTCTACATCACACTAGCCCCTGAGCAAGTACAATTTAAATCCACTTCCGAAATAAATTTCCTATATATTTAAAAAAGGATACCTCATTTACCTCTGATTAAAACTTTTAAAAGATAAACACCATGTTCCTTCAGAAGAACAGTCAAACTCATGCACTTATTGATCCCATCTAAAGTGTTCTGTGGTTTAGCATGGTGGGATATATGTGGGGCAGGGTCTTAATTAACTAGAAATAACTTTGAATTATCATTAACTGTAAATATGTATATGTGTATCTGTAAATTGGAAATAAATTCATTGTCATTGTCACTAGATAGTCATGCCTGAGAATTCACTGTTCCAGACATGGGGTCAATTTCCATTTGGTCAATTCCACCTCAAATTTATCAATTCAATTCTCCAATTCCAAAATTTTCAATTCCAATTCTGACTCTTTTTTTGCTTAATATTTTTTACCATGAGTAGATACTGCGAGTACTTACTTGGAATACAAACTCGAGTAGTTTATATTCCAAATAGGATTGTTTTGGAAGAAATATTTCTGAATTAAAAATTAAACAGTAAATTAATTTGTGGATTTAATTTAATTTTGCCTGTTCTAAACATTGAATGGGGGTAAATTCCTAAATAGCAACATCTCTGTATAGATTACAGGCATGCTATGTGGTTAGCTAAAGAGGTATTATATCACGTGGTGGATCATAGTCTTGGGTGCATCCCATGTAAGAGTATATTTTCTAATCATCAAAGGTATGTTTATATTCCACTGCCCAGTAGGAGCCTTGAAACGATTGTATTTGCTTAGCTCCACCCAGCAGGGTCAGACCCTGTATTTACTTTCACAACCCTACTGGGTACTAAACCAATGACATATGGTAAGTTTACAAAATCTCTCAAATGGTTATTAAACAGTTAGGTCTGGGGACAGGCTATAGTAGTCACAGGTTGAGGAGAGGAGGGGCAAAATTTGGCTCCAGATTGGCATTCCCAGTGAGATGATAAAATTAATTAATTCCTAAATAGCAATATCTCTATATAGATTACAGGTATGCTATGTCACAGTGGCTAAATGCTCACTTGGGGTGCCACAGTCGGTGTGCATATCTGATATATATATATATATATATATATATATTATATATATATATATATATATATATATATATATAAGGAACCAAAGCTCTGGATCATTATGGTTCCAATATATTGGTAACACCACATGTAAGTGTTAACATTGTAAAAATGGTATATTAATTTTTGGATTTAATTGTTTTGTAGGAAACTTCAAATTCAAAATTTCTCAATTCCAATTAAAGATTTCTCAATTCCAATTCATTTTTTTTAAATAATCAATTCCGGAATTGAATTGACCCCATGTCTGCACTGTTCTATTCTGAACATTTCAACTATGTGTACAGCTTTCCTTAGAATCAATGTAGGATCCTTTGTAGAAACGATGAAAATATGCTTGGGGCCATTCCAAAGCCAGAAAATAATTTGAGAACACTAAAGTGGAAGAATGAAACTTTTAGGTTAAGATGCTGTGACAGATGTAATAATGCCATGGTGATGGGGACTTTTCTTCTAGCAATTTGCCCTTGCATACCACATTGATGTATAGATGCTAAACCTAAGTAAACACCCCTCCCTTTGGTAACTCTCTAAAAACAATAAATATCTGTTCAACAATCTCAGAATCTTCACCTATAGTATCTTATTTGTCAGTAATTGTTTTGCTTCAGTACTGTTCACACTGAAGACATATGGCCAAGTGACATTGCTCTAAGGAAAAACTATCCTGAGGAAGGGAAGATTTTGCATGGGAGACTTGATAAAAGTATGAATTGAAAGATGCTGTTGGGTAAATTTCCCACAGGTGCAGACATATTGGGAAAACTTCTGTAAAATGTGTTCATGGAGGCAGAAAAATACTCTGTTTGTACGTCTTGGTGGCAAATTGGATGTGTGCGGGCTTAGATTTGTACAAATATGCCCCTATTTATGAGGTGTAGCAGAAAAACCTTCTTCACATAGGCAATTAAGTCACAATTAAGTCTGTGCACACACATGTTCCTTCAAAGCATATTCACTGTTGAATTTTCATAGTTAATATGAAATGCTATAAGGTTGAGTTGGGTTAGTTATCCTCTGAAAACTGCATGGTCACACATAGGATACATGCCTGCGCAGTACGGTAACTTCTCAGGGAAACATATCCCACAAACACAGGTATGAGACAGATTCAATCTCACAACTCGGAGGTTTGCACAGCATTGCTTTAACCAC
The DNA here is from genome assembly GCA_025642065.1 of Paralvinella palmiformis. Classification (NCBI taxonomy): domain Eukaryota; kingdom Metazoa; phylum Annelida; class Polychaeta; order Terebellida; family Alvinellidae; genus Paralvinella; species Paralvinella palmiformis. The sequence goes on from JAODUP010000166.1 coordinate 299,973, forward strand.
TGTATCATTGGAATATGTCCTAAACCCTGTAACGTAAACAAAATATAACACTTCATGTTAATCGAGTTGTTTTGTTGCTGTTAGCTATAATTATTATAATTCTGTTTTCTTTATGATCCAGATATTATATAACTAATTTATATTTCATAATATTTATGTTTTAGTTTCAAGAAGTTATAGAGATAATCTGTCCCCGGTCAACACTTCATCTGACCTTGAAAGGTCATGGCGTAAGTCCAGTGGTTAGCTTATCTATAAAAGATGGAACTTTTGACATGGGCAGCGTCCTATCTGGTGAATACAGAGAGGAAACCTTTAAAGTAAGTTCTCAATCTTGATTTTTCGCATTTCTCTGACTTGGGTAATTTGGTTCATATTGATATTTTATTAACAATGTTAATAACTATGGCAACGACATGGAGCAGTGCTGTGATACATTTTTCAAGAGTTGTCAAAACAAAGTGTCAAAACAGTTTCCCACTGCAAACTTCTCACAATGATATTCATCTTCATCGGATAGGTGTTGTTATATTTGATGCAACATCCCAGTGGACCTCGTATAAAGTTTGTTTGTTTGTTTGTCATTTCTACAGATCGTCAACACATCTACTCTTGCAGTACAATACAGCATCAAGTTAGACAGTCAGTCATTACTCCGACATGCCAAAGGTCAAAGTTTACCGAATTTTATAAAAAGAGAAGCTACCACCAAGTTACTTGTTGGTACACAGAACAACAATGGTCAGCAGGTGTTTGATTGTGTACCAGCAGAGGGCACTATACCAGCAGGTCGGTGACATTTAAACATATTTATTCACAATTTTCATATGATTTGTACAAACATAAATTGAACTAATGACAATAATAGAAACTGTGGGAACAGTTATTGATGTTTTTCCACTGCCCATTATGAACAAATGAGATTGTATAGAGTGCTCTTCCAGGAAGTAGACACAAGATAGACAAGAATGGGATGAGACCAGGATACATTCATCAACAGATCAATTCTGTATTTTCATTTATTAAATATTACGATTAATATTTATTGAGTCTTTATGGCTTAGCATAACAGTCATGACAGTATATGCTACTAAAGTTCACTGAGTCTGCATATTCACTTAATAGAACAGATTTTATCTGGTTTTTATACTATGTTATTTTTATAGAATATTTTATTTATTATATCTGTTATTCATCAAGGATATGAACAAATACCACTTTTGTTTATCTCCATCAGGTTTATAATGATCTCAAATTTCACTTGTAAGGCACACATCTCTCAATAAATATCATCTGAAACTGAAATATGAAACAAACATAGAGTAATATATATATATATATATATATATATATATATATATAGTTTCCATTATTGATTCAATGAAATAATCAGCTGTGTGTTGTGTACCCATTCTAAGTGTCACTGAGTTGTTATTGAATACTGTTAAAATAGTTATGTATATGTGCAAAGCGGAGGTTCGAATCCAGACGATATGGCACTTAACAGTAGGAGTGTTTCATCCAAACAGGCAACTGGCAAGGTTTTCTCAACCAAATATGTCATCTATTGTTAATTCTAAATTTGTTTAATTGCCACTTCAGCTATTATTATTATTACTATAACCCTAATTTAGAGTCAGAAGTGGCTGTTTTATCTAGGATTTTTTTTTAAATTAAGTGCATGCATTCATCAAATAGACCAGGTGTGTCCAAATATGATATTTACTCTTGCTATATCCAAGTACACAAGTAATCATTTTGTGAGGTTATAGCTTATGTTAAACAATCACAGAATTGTGTAGTAAGTGATTAAAATAAATAACCAATTAAAGTAAAGATCATCCAATGTTTAGCATAATCTAGCCCAAGTGATAACTGATTAAAGAGAATTATCTCTATGTTTTTTTAATGTATTTCTATCAAATAAATTTACAAATGATTTATGTTTTTTTCCAATCAGGTGGCACCAGGGAGATCACATTGACATTTGCTCCAGATCATCCAAGTGATCACTATTCTGATGGTATCAGGGTAGAATTGTTTGGTCAGGTTAGTAATGGAACTAGCTGAATTCTACATTACTATAAAGAGCATTTACAAATCAAAACACACATATCACAAAAATAAAATAAAACACACAAACACACAAATATGCACACACACACACACTTGCACAAAAACAAAATGCACAAACATATATGCACACACAGTGTCACACACACACACAAATCCAGGCATGATGCCTTAATTGCAGGTATCAAGCTGTATGCATCCATTTATACGAACTAATACAATCGTGTATAACAAAAATGGCATTGTGTTTCAGCCTAGAGAAACGGTTATACAAAGTATTGTATAACAAATAACATAACAATTATATACTAAATACTTCACAGGAGGAGCAGCATGTATTCCAAGTCTTAGGCCAGTCCAAACTCCATATAATGTACATAGCTGGAGGCGAGGTTCTCACTCCTGAAGTCGAGTCCTTAGCCGCCTTACCTGGTGAAGATTTGGAAGAAGGTAAATACATGTCAGCATAAACAAACCTAGTGTTTACTATATTTCATGGATCAATTATTTGTAATGTTAGATTTGCCACCTTTTCATCCCATGACTATCAACTATCAGTATACTTTTATTTGTATGAGATATTCTTACATTATTATTGTACCATCATTCAGTTTATTTACATGGTTACTATATTTTCCCCCTTCTCATATGGACCGTACTGCAGACAGTTCTTATTTTGGCATAAGTTTGCAAATGATATGTTTTTAGATATATAACAATGCTTATATAATAAGCACTACCTACATATAAATAAAATCATGAATATAGTAGCCATTTTTAGGTTTGTAAGTGAAGAGTAATAAGATGTTGTCAAGACAATGGCGATTGAACAAAGAGCTACATCGGATAAATCCTTTTCCTGATAAAAGGCTACTCTGTACAATGTAGATAATTTGTTTTGTTTTTACTGCAAGAATGGGTATTTATCTTTTTAAAGGGAATTTACTTCATTATTTTATGACACCCTCTTTAGGGATGAACACGTGTCAGAATTCAAGTTTATGCAAAAATAATTATCTTAAAATGACCCGTATGTTAAATATATGTTGATGTTATGTATTGTTTTTTGGGTTTTTTTTTATCAGATGAAAAACCACCACCAATGCCTGTCTTGGTGACATTACGTAGTATTGCCAAAGAAACAGAGTTCATCACAGCAACTACTGAAATATATGTGGGTTGTGTGCGGACAATGGCAGTCAGCCAGAAGAAGGTTAGTACGAAGACCCCTTTACTTTTCGTTGATTACGTTTATGCTACATTTTGTGGTGATATTGTTAAAGCATGGGTCTTAATCCATTTCAGGCTATAAGATGTGGTTTTGATTTTGACCATTAATACTTAAGCTACAGTGTGTTTTAAGTGTGTTTTCGTGCTTTGATTCTGTTGCAAATAATTACACAGTGCTTGTAAATGATCAGGAGAAAATTATTGTTACAGATAAATTAGTTCACATAATTATTTCATAATTATCAACTTTATGGTTCTACAAAAGTGGTGTCCTCTGCTGGACATATTTACTATATACCAGTATTATCATATATGTTCAATGAACAGTGCTTGATAGATATTGCTCAAAGTTGTTAAAAACTTGAATAGGAACATTATGAGACTTGGTTAAATTAATTTTTAATATATCCGTCTCAGGTACTTGTTTTTTTAAATGGTGCATATTGTCATATTGTCATCTGTGTGTGTGTGGGGGGGGGGTGCGTGTGTGCGTGCATGCGTTTCTTGGTACTTGGTTTGTAATTTGTTGTGCTCACCTGTTTAGTATTGAACTGTGTATTTTTGTGTTGAACACTTGTCTTGTTTACATTATTTGTAGTTGTATCTATATAACAATAATAACACTGTTCCCATGGTAATTATATAACAGTTGTGCTATTTGGTATGTGGAGTTGGTTCTGTTGATGTGGATATATATTTGTGATTTATTAACCTGTATGTTGTTGGAAGTTTGTGCTTTAATTGAATGATTAATGTCACCAATCTTCCTCACCACCAACCCCTGCACCTGTTGTGTTACACTGATAACATGTAAATAGGGAGGCAGACAGGTAAGATGTTATAATTATGTCCTTGCTCTGCTTGCTTAGCATGTGCATGTTTAAAAATTACATAGACATATTACTGTAAAATAGCACTTAGTAATGGTGTATTTTTCTCATTCAATAGAATTCTATAGTTAGTATATTTCATTTTTTACTAATTAATCAGTGTAGAAAATTATAATAACATAAAAAAGGGTTTACCTGAATAATATCAGAACAAATTCAATAGATAGAATTTATTAATTAAAGCTTTATATCAGTTATAGCTGATATAAAGCCAGCCTAGCTCTAACCACTACTAGATACTATAGTTTAATATTGATCTAACGATCAATTATAAATCAAGGTGAAAAGTAATCAAGTGATCAGATAAAATTATAATGTTCCATATGTTTTTGACCAAACATTCTTGCCTCTTTAATGCATACAGAACATTATTTAGTGTGATACTCGTTATATAAAAAAAACATTTACACACACAATAGCCTTGTCTGTATATGAAATATATGTATTGGTTCTACCAGAATCTTATATATGTGCACAATCAGTCATTCATACCTTAATGTTTATTACTGCAAAAAAAATATTTTATGCATTACAGAATATTTTATATTGCTAAATTAATTAAACAAATAAATATTTATAATGAAATGTTTTTTTTATAAATATTTCCTATGCCTATTTGTTATTGTAACATAATATTCTAATGGAATATTTGACCGATGGGTCTCAGATTATTTAGAAAATCTTAATTAAAAATCTTTACTATATCTGTTTTTATCAACTCTTAATATTCACTCTATAGTGTTCTGTAGTAGTAATGATGCTGCATCGATCATCATCAGCAACATCATTGTCATATTGCTAATCCACTTAATAATACAATAGATGATGTCACTATATCAGTTATTATTATTTCCATTCCTCTTATCATGTACCAATAGTATTCATTTTAGTGTTAAATATAGTTTAATATTATTTATTGTATTTTTCCAGTTAATGTGTTGTATTATTGGTTGTTATAATGTGCTAATGTGTTGTTGTATTTCTTCGGTTAAAATATTGTTATTACTAGTTAATCAGTTATTTTATCGCATGTGTTGTTCTTATCAACATCCGGATAAATATATCCTTATAATTATTTTCTTATAATTATAGAACGGAGAGTGGATATTTGACAGTTTGAGCCAGATAAATGCATTAGGCTTTAACATAGATCCGAGCAAGGTAGTGTGTGTGTGTCTGTGTGTGTGTGTGCACGCATGTGTCTGTGTTAGCATTGTAATTACATCACCTAGACGATGCATCAGAGATGCAAATATACATACATATATGTACCGGTATGTAAAATTATAATTTAAAAAATGCTTACTAATTATAATTATTTCAGGGAATGATTGATGCAGGAACAAAACGACCAATTACCATAACATGGGTACCACCTAGTGACTTTGATGTAAGTAGTTATAACTTTCAGTTATGAAATACAATATTTAATTATTTCCATTTTGGTTTTGCTAAAATTGATATTTATTGAATTTTCTGAATGTGATGTTGCTTTCATTTGGATAAAGGTGGAAAATTGTAACTGGACAAAGATAGAAAATTTAACGAGTAGTTGCCTTTTTGATAATGATAATGTTTGTACATTAACGTCACCAAGATTTCTTCAAACCCAAAACGAAATGACCTTTCTGCGATAAAAATTGTAGACCGATGTTCATAAACTTAGAATGTTTCTTATCATGTCTTTATGTTAATGTGCCATGATTATTTGATATTAAGCGTCATTTGATATATATATTTATTATTTTAGATTTAAAATGTTATTTATAAATATTTTGTTTTAGAGTAACCAAGCTATGGAGACCAGTATTTTGTGCACTGTAAAAGGAGACGTTACAGAGCAGTATCGCATCATGTTACGAGGAATTGTTGTATCAGAATAATTAATGCTTGATTCAAAATATGAAAATAGTTCTATTTGAGAATACTCCTATTTATTGGCATTTGCCTTATTTGATTATATTTAGGTTTCAGTCCTTTTTAACAGACATTTTTATCCAAGTTTTGTGGCATCTTAGGGATTGCATTATTCAACCGGAATTTGGCTCCATTCTTTAAATGTTAATACAGAATTCTTTTATATTTGAAACATTAGTAAAAAATAATTTGATAATAAAATGATACCTGAAGACTAATCAATTAAACTAAAAATTATTTAATACACCCAGTCCTGCAAGACACTTTGTTATTGTTCAGTGTCAGAAGTAAAATCTACATTGAAGTTTGGTTGTTTTTGTGTAAAATTACTTTATCCTATGATCTGTGATACTGTTTGTGTAGTTGGTTAATAAAAATAAACAGAATAACGTTTCACGTTTTGTCCAGTTTATTCCTTTCCTTCTATTGAACATACCTCTTTATTATTTTTAATATTGATCACCGATTTATGTTTATATCGTCTTTGGCGCCAGTATTCATGGTTTTGATTAGAATAATTGGATGAATACCTATCCCACATTGTAAAAATACCCATCATCTGGATTATTAATAAATATATGCATAAAGGTATCGAGCTAAAAAGGAATTAACAAATTTCCCAAAGATGATAAAAGTCCAATCTATACTTCATCATTCAACTGTTCTGCTAGGCCAAATGAACCACAGTGACTGGTGTTTAAATTGGCACCAGCTTAGTATTTGTATATATATATATATATATATATATATATTGTGTATGGGTCATCCAGTTTTATTTCTATCAGCATTATACAAAACAAATATAAGCTCTGTTTTATTCAAAATTTATTGAAATCTTCATTCCCCATGTATAATTCTTTATATGGACAGGAACAGAAAATGTATGATTGAATATTAGCAAACTCTCATATTATCTGAACACACACACACACACACAATAATTTATGTGACATTATTCATATACTGTGGTAACAAGCCAGCAATATGCTAATAATCTATCTTACCATATTTTCCACCAATTTAGTAAGCATTGTCAGCAATCTGATCTACTAAACAAGAACATCTTTGTTACTTAAAATGATACATTTCTACCAATGTCTAGTCTCTTGCGAACACCATAAACACTCATTCATTTTATGAGTGTTAATAATATATATCTGCAAGGTTTTTTAATGCCAAAACTTCTCTACAGCTATCAACTGACCAAAGCTCAGCCAGAAATGAAAGTTTATTACCGGTATGTGCAAACAAAGATTTTGGAAGTGGAATTACTGAACTTCAACATAAACCACAGGTCGCAATGACTAAACTGAGCATATACTTGCACAGCCATTTGGATAAGCCTATGTAATGTAAAGCCAGTAAAGAACGGGCGACTCTCTTCAGCAGCACAGTTAAATGGCACTAGTCTTATTGTACACAGCACGTTCTGCATTATAACACTGTGATGAATAGTTCAGACTGGTTATGAAAACACTCGCAATAAATACAAACTGACTGAAATTCATCATCTCACACCCTTAACAATTCTAACAAAATACCCAGTGAAACATTCAGTACACAGGAGAATCACAACAAACAAACCACCCTCAACATGATCACATTTGGACATGTGTACACTTGCCTGTGTGTGCACACGTGAATGAGAGATGCAAAAGAGTTCCGGAAGTTAACAACAAGCAGAGATAATTTTAATAGCAAAATGTAGACACATCCAGCGAAATATGACTTGACCACCCGCCAACATCCATCAGTGACTATGAACACCTGCATCGTTGAAAGGTAATACAATTGAACATCATAACTAATAACAAACAAAAACGAATTATATTAATTATGATGCCATAACTACGGGAATGCTAAAATCAAAGGCCCAATCTGAGCGCTACAAACGAATCAAATAACAATTGGCCTCTCCACACAGCGGTGAATGAATAACCAAACAGACAGACGTTACCCAAAAATACACCCTTGCGTACAATCTCTCTGATGCACTGAACAACTGAATGTCTTCTTAAACAAATGGTGATTAGCACTAAAGCCCACTTCGGCCTTAGTTCCGATACTATAGCTCCAGAGCATCAATACTTTGCTATGCCATGACGAAGATACAAGTCATATAGAGTCGTCTATATTTAAACAGTACAGAATTCAGCTTTACCACTGCCAACTTATCTAGCCATAACCTCTCGATCACAGACTTGTGAAAAATATGCAAAACGAATACATAATGAACTGGCAGAAATTGGAAACGACCACAACCATTAGTCTTATATCATTCACTTTTAGTTAAGTAACATAATACTCTATATACATATGTATACTATATACATGCAGGATCATCCCCGATCTCTCAGTACCACAAACAAAAAGAAAGCTCAGAACATTTACACTGAAGGTGAACTAATTTTAGGTCAGGTCGTAAGGCAATGAACTCTGACCGTGAACGTTTAACCGTTTCTTGGTGTGGAGCTGAGGAACTAATCCGATCAGTATTGGGGAAGGATAATGATGAAGTGGAAGGAAGATGAAAGATGAGTTTAATTGGGATAGTTATCCAACTGATCATCGTCGTCATCATCATTGTCATCATCATCGTCGTTTTGGCCATCATTGTTGTTTCTATTGTCAGCATCGTGATCAGCACCTGGAAAACATCAGGATTACGAGACTGATTACTCTCATGTTATGACAGGTGATCGCTAGATGATCTAAATACCTGCTATTACACTGAAATTATACGATGATACGATCCCATACTGAAGCATACCTTGGTTGTCTTGGTACATGTCATTACGGACAGGAATGTTACCACCTGGCAGATGAAGCTGAAATACAAACGATACACAGCTTAAATGAAACTACAAAAATTTGCTCATATGTATGGCAAGTCAAAGCAGCAATGTATGAAACTTGTTTTTGCCAAAATTGCTGTGGAATAAATTCAACACTAACTCGCAAAGAAATTAATACAGGATTTATATCACTTCGCTTTTCACATCACTAATAATAAAATCAACTGCCTGCATACAATACATTATTATTATTCAGACATGGGGTCAATTCCATTTTTTTCAATTCCAATTTATCAATTCTAAATGTATCAATTCCTATTCGATTTTTAACGTCTCTTTTTACCTACTACTTTTTACCATGAGTAGGTACTCGAAATACCTACTCTTGAGTAGTTTATATTCCCTAAGTAGGATTGTCATGAAATACAAATTTTTGAATTAAAAAATTCCAATTCAAACCTTTCCAATTCCATTTTTTTTAAATAGTCAATTCCAGAATTGAATTGGCCCCATGTATGTTACTATTATTATTATAGTCCTAAATACTGACCTGATCCTCATCTCCTGCACCACGTTCGTCGTTATCTGCCAGAGGGACGTTCATGTTGTTATCATTAGGCAATTGACCTTGAAGTTGATCCTGCCTCTGACCAATAGGAGCCTCTATCCTATCTGCCTGAACGTTCAGGACATCTGGACCAACAATCTGTCCCTGTCTGTGTACAGCTTCCTGGAAACAGTACGATAAATAGTTCAGCATCCCAAATAAAACTAACGACGGTACCACACAACAAATTAATTTGCAACCGAGCAGAGAGAGATCAGATGGTTGCAGCTGGTATTTTACGCATCAATTCCAATGAAACTAGCAGCTGTCAAGAAGACTACATTAACATGCAAGTTACTTGTGCATGCATTAGGGTATGTATTTGAGTGATAGAAGAGAGGCATGTACACACTAGTGCATTAAGTAGATTACTTATATATAAACATCGAGTTAAATGTCTGTACATGTACTTGTATGTGCTCAAATGTGCCCGTCAGTGAAAAGGAACATGTTATTGATGTACAGAAAGACTAGATTACGATTAATGCCTAATTAAAACAGTGAACAGACCAATAAATATGATGAAATCTTCTTTATGGCGAATTAATCATAACCATATAAGATCATACTAATAAAATGAAACATACTGACTCAATGAAAGGTTGTAGAAGACAGATAAATAATAGACTGGCAATAAATTAGAAATAGAATATAATGTAGCCGAAACAAACAAATAAGACAACAAAAGTACTTTACAGTAACAGCTAATGTTAATTATTTGTAGAAGTATGTAAGCTAAAGCTTCTTGGCTGTTGGAAAACAAGGGGGAGAACCAAATGATTTTCATTTTAATTCTTACTGTTAAAACTTTACAACTGGTTCATTCGGTATGAACCCCGTACCTCATGCACCATTTTTCTGTCTGCTTATAACGATATATATCAGCCAAAAACAACATACAGCAGAAAAGCCTCGTAGACACTGATTGTTTTATCATGACAACATTTGACTGAGACAGTTTGGTCAACACAAGGTGATGTATATGTGTGGTTATTAATGAAATAATAAGCCAAATTATGTCTCCCAACATGTGTGTGTGTGTGTGTGTGTGTGTGTGTGTCCCCCACAGATGCAGATATGCACATATATACATGTAGAGAGAAAGTAAGTACCAAGTTAGGTTCCTGATGAACCATGCCATCCATATTCAGAATAGGGCCCTGTATAGGTTCACCACCTTGACCAAAGTTGGGGCCCAGCAGAGGGGCACCCCCATGGTCGAGTTGGTTGATGCGATTGAAACCATCTTCATCAAAGTGCTAACAGAAAGAGAAGTGAAAGAGTGAAACAAACCCGGTGATTAAATATGTGCTACACACCACATCACCAAAACAATTGTACTAATTATGAATCCGAAATAATACTAGTTAATCCTGTGCCCTAAATCAATAATAAAAAGCAAACATAATTGCTTACATTCATAGAGTGATTTTAGTTTAGTTGTTTAGCCTTGGCTCTGGTGGGGTCACTTGGAAAATATGGCCACTGGGTGCCTGCCTAGGGAAACAAATCCCAACAAAGCTGTGAGATGGATTCGAACCAACAACCTTCAGGTTTGCAGCATAGTGCTCTAATTGCTGCACTATTAAAACACTCGCATTTACAGAATAATACAAAAGCTAATATGGCGTTCACGGAACAGGTTAATGTAAGTGGAAGAACATTTTTAGAAATTGAGAGAGCCAGACTGCATTTTTTCAGGCCATGTTAGCTCCCGTTTCCCTTCAAAACAGACAGGGATGAAACCTTTTTTATGAGAATCTACTCTTTACTGGTGAATCAAGAAATATTAAAAAGGAAAGAAAACAAGAGAAAAAACTAAAACCATTTTAAAGAACGCAGAACACTATTTTGAAAGGAACACTCAACTAATATCAGTGACAGAAACAAACATCAAAGGAGAACTACAGAAGAATACTAAGCCATATATCAACTGTGCGTGTGCGCATATAAACAAAATTAGTAAATACATATATTAGTCAACAGGGTTACTTCCAGGCTTCATAACATTTTATACATCTGTCACGATTTTGAACATTTGGCGGCAGGATGAAAAGAAGTGTAATATGGAACAGCAACCGAGTGAGCACCAATGATGAGCTCAAACCATCAGCTCTGGAGAGGACATTATTCTGCACCCATTGGCACTCGCCTGAACTGGATGAGTTCATATGGAAATCTATTCATCCTGTAGTCTTTACATTCATCTTGGGTGGAATTTATTTTGACCTTATGTGACAATAAATAAATGTAGAAATGATTATATCGTACGTATACACCCAGGTTATAGGAACTTGGTTCAAACTGCTTCTAGACAATGTTTTACTAATTCAACTAAAGCATTGACAGACAACAAATCTTCAACAAACAGAACTTCACCATAACAGCTTATCGGATCAAAATTGTACTAATTCTGAACAGAGCAAAAATGTCGAACTTGAAGACAGAGAGATGCCAAACAATAAAGCATTTCACCCATTATAATATCGGTGAACAAATACCTAATGGCAGACTCTATTATGATCATGTTTAGACCGAGTAGCAATCAGCGGTTTTTTCCCCAAACGGTTTATGAATTACATTAACTAGCAAATAATATCAATCGACAAAGCATCGGTAATATCGAACATAATTCGAGGTCAACCTAACTTTAAAAGATTTGGCCATTACCATATCTATAAGATTCTATTTAAGTCTGTGGTTTAATGGGGAGCACTGAAAAAAATGTATATCTTCAAACCAAATTTAAGTACCATTAGAGATATATAACAATAAATGAAAGAATAGTATTAACATATCTACAGCAATGATAAGACAGCAAGCTTCCTCAATCTTATGCCTCAAGAATTCCATGCTACTTATATGTCTATGCCTTATTTATATACTTAACTAGGAATACGAATAAAAATTTCTTTCGTATGCTGTGATCTAGCACACAGCTATCTCACCGAAGAAGCATATTAGCATTGAGTGTCGTGCAAACTAAGACACACGTTACAAGAGCCTAATAAGACTCACCTTATCTTCTACATTGTCAGCAACTTTATCTTCTTCTTTGATTGGCTCATGAATGTTTCTCCAATTGTCATCATCTGAATTAGCCGGAGTAATAAATAAAAACGGTGAAATTAACATACAAACGTCAACATTAACAGACAATGCCAGTACCAGTAACTAGATAGCGGAAACATTTAAACTCTTAGAAGCATTGGGATATATAAATGAACCCAAAACCTGTACACAGCATTTTGTTTTACTATTCCCCCATCACTGTATCTAGATGATGATTGATGTTTTACAGCCACTTTTGTCCACATGGTAGGCTAAATGGGCCGAGCGACCTCCAAATGTAATGAAGCGAAGTCAAAGATGAAACATCCTTCAGATATGCCCATGCAGAGATTCAAACTCAAATTCACTATCTGTGATCCGATGCGCTACCAGTTAGACCACGAAATTATATTTTCTGTCGGAAGAACATCCACAGTTTACTTCCTGATTGCAGATCTATAAACCTGGTGCCAAAGTCCTCATTCGGGGGTTTTTACTCAAGAATACTAGATCCATGCCACAATCAAAAGGGAATGTTTATGGTCCTTCAGTAACTATAAGGACCATCTGATGAGCTATTATCTGCCAATAATCCCATCAGGCTAAGATTAATACTAATACATGGTTCCCACGGCCAAGGAAATATTATTTTCCAGAACATTTCCAGGATTTTTCAAGCACAAAATTTACTTTTCCAGGACAAAGTATAGAAGATTTAAAGGTAATAAATCAACATATGTGTGAAAAAGCATATCATATTCATTCAATCAATCAATGTATGATCGATTATTGACATATTTTATGGTACAGCCTCCTCCTCACCCCTTCTAGCTGTCTGAGCCAACCACTTTTATTTAAATTTTAACAAACATGGGATATCAAGACTATATACCAGTACTCTTTATCTTTTTTAAAGCGAAGTATTCTTCTACAGGCATAATATTTTTTCATTGGCTTTTTTGTTCTAAGTGGATTTTTTCACAGACAATATTTTTCCAGGAAATTTCCTGATTTTGTCAAATTCAATGACATTTCCAGGACCTGGAAAATGAATTTGTTATTTTCCAGTATTTCCAGGTTTTCCAAAACATGTGGGAACCCTGTAATACTGATACTAAAGCAACGATTCTGAGATAACAGCTGTTGTCAGAGAGATGAAGCCTCATGAAGGTTAACAAGAAACAGTATTACCGGCATATTATATGAATGTAATACTGAAATATAGCAAAACCATTAAACTAACACTTGGTTATGGTATTAATGAACTGAGACTTTTTGTCATCATGTACAGCTTACCTGCTCGTCCCTCATTTAACTTTCGGTAATCAGGATCTCTGAAGTGATCAAAAAATTATGTCAATCATTTCAGACGAGAAAAACTTTACAATTATGGAGTACAGATTTACAATAATGCAGTCAATAACACAATAATTATGGTACTTGCTATGATTACTCATATTATCCTGGTCAGTAAGATTTATTAACTATTTTATAAGTAATATCCCATATGACTACTAATCTTAGGTTGACTACCAACTCTGCATATATTCTGGTGATCTGCCAGTTATGCTACAATTTATATCAGCTAATGTACAAACTGACAATTATGCTTGCTAGAAGTGATCCAATGACTGTTATATGAAGAAAAATCTCTACATAACACATACTGACTATTATACTTGTGAGAGGCACAAGTATACACACTGATTATTATATTTACTTGGTGCAGAAGAATATACATTGCTCCCTCAATTATTGCCACCCCTATATATTGCCAACCCTGCCTATCACCAACATTTTCTTCAGAATATAGATTTCCTACCATGCTAATTCCCCCCCCCCCCATAAACTGCCCCCACTCCCTTGGATACCGCCACATCATTTTAGCCCCCAGAGCAATAATTTTCCCCCATATATCGCCAAAACAAAGGCATTTTACACGTGGGTTTATCAATCTCAACAACTGCAAACACAAACATAATATTTAATCCTATTTTCCGTTGTTCTACATGTAATTTAGTCATTATACGTGTATATGATGTTTATAATTATTCTTCTTGTTTTTAAATGTAATGTTGCTTCCCAATATGTACAAAAGTTTACTCTGTATTTTCGCCACTTTGAGGAGGCATAAATAAAATAAATAAATATTAAAATAAAAGTAGACCTATAATATAAATTTGACTGTCTATTGTCTACTGTCTGTTCAATGTTGGTCTGTATTGTGACTATGTTTTAAATTGTTGGCATTATATCGAGGAAGCACTGTACACTGACTACGATACTCATATGACACTGTAGTGTATACAATTACTTTATTATTACTTAATACTACTTACTGGTACTTAGTTTACAGATTGACTGTTATATTTACTTGATAATTATTAGTTAGTGTACACACCCTGAATGTTATAAATGTACTTATTTTGCATTGGTAACCCCAAATAGTATACTTATTTAATACTGTACGCCATGATGTCATAGTGTACTTACAGCATATTGGTAACTTAGCATACACCCTGAATGTTATATATTTATTCCATACTTGTAATTTACTGTATCATCTGAATGTTATACTTATTCCATACTGGTAACTTTAGTGTACATCCTTAATGTTATATATTTAGTCCTTATGGGTAACTTAGTGTACACCATGACTGTTACACTTGTTCCTTACTGGTAACTTAGTGTACATGCCGACTGTTACACCTCTTTAATGCTAGCAACTCAATGTACATCCTGAACCATGTTTATTACTTAAAGAGTACACCGACTGTTATACTTACTGAACATTATGTTCTTTCTTCTCCATATATTCTTTCTTTACCTCAACACCAAGCTGTGGGATACAAATCATGTTATGGATTAGCAATAATTTATAGTAAACTCCTTTAAATTATTTGGGTATATATTATTTAGATAATGTCCTGCATCAGTTTAAGCATGATACACAAGCTGTATTACTGGTTAAAAAATCTTATCTATCTATCTATCTATATATATATATATATATATATATATATATGCCATACACACACACACATATATATATATATATATATATAATTATTATAATAAATATACAACTGTATGTGTTTGTGTACACACAAACACACACACATTTTGGATAAACTTACACAACTCAAACTATATCATTAACTAACTTATACAGAAGGCATAAACTGACTTCACGTAACGCAGCCTGATGAAACAGCAAATACTTTAACATGAAATTAATATACCAAAAATCTATGAACGAAAGATGGATTTAACATGAAATAACATAAACGAGACGTCATCAAAGCTACTTGGATTATCCAGTATCATAAATAAACCTTATATCTAAACGGTGCGAAGGCAAGGACCTTATATAAACTAAGAGTATGAAGATTATGAGCTATATTTCCCAAATTATAACCAACGATTAACATACATGACAAAATTGACAAATCCAACAAAAGCAATACAGGACAAACATTATAATAGACAAGTAACAAAGCTTGGTAGTTATTTTCTTCTTATGGCATAAAAGTCGGCGGATGTACATCGTGTACATTGGGACATGATCTTGCTGATAACCAGAGCCTAAGGAAAGTTTACACATTAGATATGTGTACAGTGTGTGGTAATGTCACATCGACTTATAGCTATCAGTAACCGCATATAGCTAGATACGTACCTAGACTAAAGATTCCCCTTCTTATCAGCTCAGAGCTAATGACATGTTGGCATCGAGTTAACACACCATTTTTCTAGATTCTCAAATCATTATATATTGTTTGACTTCTACAATTCTGTATACTGTATTTGGTCAGATGTTTTCATACCATCTTCATTTTCCGGTACAGTCTAGTCTGTACCTCCAACTATGTTTTCAGACACAATCAGAATATTGTAAAATTTTCATATGTGATGCTCAAATCAGCTGCTTTCCTTTGTCATAGCTTGTGAGTGAGTAGGCGGGTTATTGTTTGTTGGTTGGCAGGGTGAGTGAGTGGATGAGTGAGTGGATGGGTGAGTGGGTGGATGGGTGAGTGAGTGAGTGAGTGAGTGAGTGAGTGAGTGAGTGAGTGAGTGAGTGAGTGAGTGAGTGAGTGAGTGAGTGAGTGGGTGAGTGAGTGAGTGAGTGAGTGAGTGAGTGAGTGAGTGAGTGAGTGAGTGAGTGAGCATGGTTCCCACAGCCAAGGAAATATTAATTTCCAGGACATTTCCATGACAAAATTACCATTTTCCAGGACAAAGTATACAAGATTTAAAGGTATTAAATCAAGATATGTGCAAAAAAGTATGTCATGTTTATTTCACGTATGATTGATTCTTGACATTTTTATTGTACAGACTCCTCCCCCTCGCCCCTTCTAGATTTCTGATCCACCCACTTTTATTTCAATTTTAACATAGGATATCAAGCCTACGTGCCAGTACTCTTTTTCTTCTACAATCGAAGTTTTCTTTTACAGGCATAATATTTATTCGCAGGCTTTTTTGTTCAAAGTGGATTTTTTCCCGGACCTGGAAAAGTAATTTTTCAGGATGCATGGGAACCCTGGAGTGAGCAAACGAGCAATCTGGTGGGCAGGCAGACAAGCAAATGGGCAAGTGTGGATTGTGTTGCCTCAGTGTTGGTCACATCTGGTAAATGTGGTCTAGGGACATTTCCCTAAGGAAACATCCCACAAACTTATTGATTAAGAAATGAATTAATGTTTTATTAGTTATTCACATAGTTATTTCCAATTTATTCATTTGAACGTTTGTTTAAATATTAGATTTATACTTTAGAATTGACCTCAGTGGGATTATTTGCAAATTCACAAGGAGTATGCAGCTTACAGCTGACAAACAAAACAATATTTTTCGTGCATTGAATCTTTGACATCCACCTTTGCTTTGTTTTATAAACAAGACATTAAAATGTAAAACTATAAGGGGTGTGGATAACTTGTCCCAAAAATTCTCAAAAGGTCACACACACACTGACACACAGAGAGGGAAAGAGACAGAGAGAAAGAGAGAGATACAAGAAAGCAAGAGAGTTCACCTCAAAGATAATGTTTCTCACAATACTATCAGTGCATGCTATTTATCATGGCCACAGTATCATTCACTAATTGTTTATGGCAGGTGACTATATATTTGGCAGGTGACTATATACAATGTGTGTGTGTGTGTGCGTGCGCTCGCGCGTGCATTTGTGTGCATGTGTGTGTGCATGCGTGTATGTGTCCGTGCTCAGTTGGGTCAAACTTACTGATTTATAATATATTCATCAACTACCACATTCACATACTAATGATCTGGTTAGATAAACAGGCTCATAAAAGAGGGATACTATATAATAAGTTCTCAGCAGAATGACACAAGAACATGCCCGTCCCTCATCACAAGATAAAATGAATGATGAAACACCCCTCAGATAGAAGAGTGGCCTGGATTTGAACAACAGTCCTATAGAGTTTTTTGCACTATCAGTTTGGCCAAGTAAAAGTCCAAAAATTTATTTACTAAAATGAAGTACAGCCTTCTTTGGGTACTCTGACAATGCTGACCTTCAGCACAAAGATAGCATCATGACAGATAACTGCCACCACTGCAATCATCAAGTATAGCAGATCCTGATTGGAGAAAGCACCTATAAAATGGCTAAACCATACCTATATCTCCTTGACACTTCTGTGATTAAACACTATCTAAACATTGACTTTTTTACTACACCTGTAATCTGCTGATCAATATTAAATCACCTAGTAGATTTCCAATTTTATTAAGCCAAGCAAGCGTACAGTTTTACCTATCAACGAGTACTGGGTAAGTCTGAAACCACTGAAGTCGCATCCACTTGAATTTCTCACCCGTACAGAATTTCATCAGACAAACACAAACAATGCTGAATGACGATTGTTTGATTGTTGTTTTTTATAGTCTCAGCGACATCGGTTATATCTGGGACACAAAGCTGAGGGGACACTTCCTAGGGAAACCTCCCTCAAACACAGGTTTAAACCAGATTCGAATTGGTGATCTGAAGGTTTGCATTACAATGCTCTAATCAGCTCCCAGTAAAACTGAAATTTATTTAAATTTAATGCCATTCTAAACCAGAATTTACTCCATCGTCACTTTTACATTTGTCGAACTCATTCATTTGGTTTTTATTTCTTACCCTTCCAGATCTTAACACATCTATATCCGAATGACTATCATCACCTCTCCGGATATGTCGACTAAATATTTCCCTAAACATGGTCTGTGGCGTTCACTTTGAAGGCACCTGAGGCCATTTTCAACCTAAATACAGCCTTATTTAACACGCCAATTCTATCATATGCGCATGATTAGTCCTATTTCTAAGTGTCAGTTATTTGGCAAAAAAATACACATACACCAGTTTTCATAACAGAACAGGACATAGCGACCGGGTGTCCCAATAGTTCATCTCTGATAAAACATATAGGTTGAAGCATTTACCCTTACAACTAAGAAAACAGTCCCTAGAAAACTGTGAAACATTACCAGTACAGAATTGATAACCAGAACATGTTCCAACATGGAACAAGGCTGTCTTTAACATAAAATGCTTTCCGATTTTCAAAAGTGAAAACTCACAAACAGATTAATTTAAATCTTATTCAGAATTAAACTAATAACACTAATAATTTCCATCCTGTGATGAACAATAATGAGCTCTTTCCATGAGCAGCAGACAGCATTTCAGATTAAGGGTACAGCATTCAATTTGATTTGAGAAAGCGTCATAAATGTTTTACCACAAGATAATTCCCACATTAAATTGCTGGCCCACAACATCACTTCAGCTCCATCTTCTAATACTGTTCTGCTTTTTCAGCAATTCATTACAGATCACAACTGAAAGAAATGATCACGCTGTCATGTGTTATTCTTTTTCTCAGGGTCACGGATCACGAAACACGACAAAAAAATCATTCTGTATCCGACACTAAACAAATCTGATGTGAAAACGAAATGATAACTGACCAAGGTTGAGTCAGAACAATGGTCCATTTGGGAAAGTGTGATTCAGCCATACCAGTATTTAATACAAGTAAAAATGAAAAATTGGAATGATAACGAAGCACAAATTACAATGCACAACCAAACGCATAACAAACAGAAGAAACTAATAATCCAGACAAATTATTAACATTTATTGCCATCTTGTTTTCAAGCACAGGAGGATTACTATTGTACAAAGTACGAGTCACTACCATTGTTTAGGTAACCACCAAATGACAAATGGCAGCGCCACCACATCGGCTGTTCATCTTATACACTAAAGATGGCAGTATATGTTCTTTACTGATGACAAACAAAATATAACCTTAAGCTCCACATTCCACAAGACAATTAACTGCAGTATTTTACTACATTTGTATGTATAATACAAACATGTAAGTTGCTGGACAAGAGTGTGAGAAGGCTCTTCTGTGTTCTGAACTATGACTATAACTAACACACACACACACAGTCAGTCAGACACTCATACACACACATTCACATACATACATACATACATTAAGCTATCAACTTATCATTAGTAATAAGCTGATTCCCTGGGATTTAAAGTAGACATGCAACATGCTATTGTATTCAGAAAGCAGTTATGACATTTAACACCAAGCTTCACTGGATGCTGCTGGAGAAAATTGAATTTTGATTGACAAGCTCAATAAAAAAAAATTTGTTGCTCACAGGAATTTGGTAATCTGAACACTGACTCAATAACAATGAAAATATATTCTATCATAATTAAACCAATCTTAGAACAAACAAATCTCTAACATAAAACGTACTTGGGTGCTCTCTTTGTTCATAAGTGCCATTTTGTTTACCCTGAAAATAGCCAGGAATATTGCTAAAACCCACAAAACGTCAATGAAATAAAATTTCCATTTCACTGTGTCTTCATGTAACGTGTGTAGTATCCTGTCAGAAACTTCCACAATTAATCTTTTAACAAAGTCGAAAAAAGTACAAAGTCAAAAATAAAAAACAAATTACATAAGAACAAAAACAAAATAACTACAAAACATTATCAGTTATGCCATACTAGATAAAAGTAAAATGACCCATTTGTTGACAAATCTTCACCTCAACATAAGATAAAAGTATGTTTAGAACATAAAGTTACCACGACACATTAAAAGCATAAATATCACGCACTACCTTAGATATGCATTCATATGATTACGCACTACTTTAGATATGCGTTCATATAATTAACATCACTACAGATAACTGCCACAACAAGAACATCAACATGGAACGACAAAGTACTCTATAATCCGAGTGTACAAATACATGTGGCGTGACCTTGTTCCTTATTGCCAAAATACTCTACATCAACAATACAAGATAAAAGGAATGTACTGATATTATAAGTCTTAGCATTTCACACACACACACACCACAATATCCAGAAGCATCCACACGTTATCACAGGACCTCATATCACACTTATCATGGCCTAATGGCATTGAGAAGCTTATTGCTTCTCAATTTATAATTCTTCTTTTCGCTCAACAAGCCATCATTTCCAAGGTTGTCAACAATGGAACCTTGCCCAGGTTGCACTGCCTTGCCTTTGACGATCAGACTCCGTCCTCTAACTATGTTAGCCACGTCAACCTTATCAACATTCACTCGGCCATCTGGTGCCTTCATGTTCTCTTTCTTAGATGGCTCAATCACCGCCATCCTTTGTGGTGCCATTATCTGCTGTACCCTATCTACAGCTACCTTGGCTTGTTCAACACCCAGTGCACCATCCGGTGCTACTACTGGTCCCTTAACTGCACCCGGTTTGCTTTTGTCTCTCCCGACACCATCCTTGGCTGTGGCATGAACCTTATCATTGCTAGTCGCAACAATAATACCATCAGTCTTTTTCTTTAAAACAGGTGAAGCTGCTGCTGCTGGTGATCCTCTGTTATCATTTCTCAGCTTAGGCAGGTGTCCTGTTTGTATTCTGTCATCGTTCTTTGCTTTTTCTTGTCTCTTAGAGTGTACAAAAGTGGACAGAAGAGGTATATCAACAATACACCACATGCAGTTTTATGTGGTTAGCGGTTGTATATTAAGATGATGACACACTGACTGGAAGCAATCAATTATGTGATCAGTGTAAGCCAGATAATTAATTATGGTCCTATTTGTGATTAAAGGAGAATCCTCAAATGGCAAATTCTAAAGCCAGATTATATCATTATATCAGCAATGCAAGTACTGACACCATCCACGAAGCCAAAGATATCTTCTAAAACCAAGTTGATATATCCATTTGATATCGTACATTCCCAGCTGCCCATCAACGTCAGTTAACATATGAGTGACCATAATACATTGTTTCAATTAGTGCCAAGAATAAACACAGTCTATCGTGTTAAAGGAAGAAATCAAACAACCAGCATAAGGTATAAAAACTAAAATGTACGCAAGTTACGGGTATATAAAAATTATTTCAATGGTTAAAAAATTACAACTTGATGAATAAATGGACAAATTATGCAGTACTGCCTCTTAAAGGATATATGATACTGAAATGTTGTCTGTGGCCATGATAACAGCAAGATATTAGGATGGTGACAGCATGTTAACAGCAAGAAAACAACATAGACATAATTCTCCTCGCCAATGAATTAAGCAACCATTCATGCCAGCAAAAAGGAAAAACTACTACGTCAAGGCAATTAGTACCATATAACTGTCTCTCACACACAAACAAACACACACACACACACAAGAGAGAGAGAGAGAGAGAGAGAGAGAGAGAGAAACATAGACAGATAGATGACAGTGATAGATAGACAGTGACACAACAGAATCAAACAAATATGTCAACATATTAACCAATTGTTACAAAAATATGTTATCTATCAAAATTATCAACAGCATCAAGCAGTGCATATTTTAGGGCTAAAGCAGCAAAAGACTAATTCAACTGTTACATGGAAATCTATATCCTAGTATGGTGTGTGCTTCTTTAGAACTGACTAAACCTATCACAGTTCAGTATACATTTTTAATTGCGGACTTCAGAATTAACTCTATGAGAGCCCCTTACAGTATGGCGAGTTATTTTTCTTCACCACGACAAACAGCCATAAACCGAATCAAACATGCCGAACGCCATCTCTATTATTAGGTTTCTAATAAAAAAAGATTATTAGGTTTCTAATAAAAAAAGATTATTAGGTTTCTAATAAAAACAAAAGAACTTGATACACTTTTAAGGACTCAGAAGACATACATTACCTGATTGATGTTCGGTGCCAGCACCTGTTGTGCATTAACTACCCCAGCATTACCATCATCTGCATGCTGTTCCTCTACGACATCATGCACAATAACCTCGTGGTCAGGTTTTGCTTCCTTTGGATCAAAATATGGCTTCCTCAAATCACCTGAATTTGAAAAGTAAAAAATGTCAACAACAATCAAATAGTAAACATGATAATAGGCCTGGCCAGATATACAGCAACAGCAGTGACAATAATAATAATAATAATAATAATAATAACAATACTAATGTATTTTTAATATTTCTGCCACCCCCCCCCCACACTACCAGGAGTCATTCAAAGTAATAAATCTAAAATACAACTAGAAATTAATTATTTTTTATTATTTACCAATGCAAGCAACCTTGACCAGGTAAGTTTTTGGGCAATATTTTAACTTTTCAAAAGCCAACCCACTTCTAATATCCTTTGCCAATCTCAAAACTGATAAACTAAAGGCACTATCACTGTACAATTTGCACAAAGATGCAGGCACCTGTAATAGCACATCACTATTAACTGGTTAACTGTAAGCCACCTACCTGGTTGTGCAACCTGCATGACTGGCCTCTGCTGCTGTTGTGGCTGTTCTTCGGCCTGTTGCTGATCTAATGGCTGTAGTCCTGGCACACCTTGCCCTTGTAGATGAGCCTCTTGTTGTAGAGGCTGTTTGTCAACCATCGGCTGCTGCGGTTGCTTTGCTGCACTGTCTAAAATCTGATTGCCATGAAATGGAAAAGAATCATCCAGCTGTTGTTTTCCAATGTCCACAACAGCTGCATTAGATTCTTGTTGATGCATCTGTAACTGCTGATTCTGTTGTGGCTGCTGTTGTTGTTGCTGTTTCAAATCCTTTTCTTTCTGATCTTGTGCCAGATTGGCAACTAGATTGCCCTGAAGTGAAATGAAGTTTTTAAACAATATACAAAGTGGATCTTAATAGGCCACCTAACAAAATAAAAATAACAACATAATCTTACTGATGGCACAGTAA
Source organism: Paralvinella palmiformis (assembly GCA_025642065.1). Taxonomy (NCBI): domain Eukaryota; kingdom Metazoa; phylum Annelida; class Polychaeta; order Terebellida; family Alvinellidae; genus Paralvinella; species Paralvinella palmiformis. The sequence goes on from JAODUP010000166.1 coordinate 323,828, forward strand.
ATTGTAAACAGTTTATACTTATGCTATCAATTATTGAACAATTAAAAATGTATTTAAAACATGCTTCCACTATTAAGCAAACCAAGCTAAATTCAACAGTCAGAATATGTCACACAAAAAGCAAAAGTGCCATGCAAATATTACTAATTTATTGATATCACTACAGCCTTAGTGAAGAAACGTGAAAATATACTTTTTTTAGTAAAGGTCAAAGGTTTCAAAGAATCTTTGAGAAAACAGACGGAGAGCTGATTACATTATTAAAACCATTTACTAATGAACCACTTATGGCAACTTAATATAGCTTATCCATTATGCAAATATGTTAAGAGTTTGTTGAAGCGTCCCTGTAAGTGTAACCATGGTGACCAAAGAGACACTTGCCAAGATAACCTGCAGAGGGAGCCACAAGCCCTCCTTCAATGAGTCCACTTCAGTCAGACAGAGAGTGTGGTGAGTCAACAGGTCCTAGTTAACATGGAAATGTTTTGCTTAAACTGTCGACAATTGGACAGAGATTAAGTAAAAATTTCCTACAGCCACTAAGATCACAGAAACAATCATATTTAACCAAAAGATGAATTCCAAAAACCGGAATTACAAAATCAACAAACCACAAAGATCCCCTCATTAACACCATTCTGGCAAGTGCATGACCCTGTCTCTCAAACAAATATACACATAAGTGTGTATACAAATGTACACACCAGAAGCTCAGTCAGCAACTTGTACGGTGATGTTCTCCTGGGTGGGTTTTCACAAACCAATCAGTTTAACCATCCATGGTATAACACTTAATATATATTAATATTTAATAGCTACTATCTTTGCACATCATGGATTTTAACACACACAGTTTCAGCACTATCTGACTAAACCTCTGATGCTGAAAAAAATACCTATAAACAATCAGATGACCAATACCCAATGAGACATAGGACAGTACCATGACAGACTATCAGAGATAACAAGAGTAAAACAGTTGGCCGAAACATCCACCAGTCAACAATATGCACATTTTATAGTTCATGAGATGTCAGTATATGAAATAAAACCACATTTATTCCCAAGGCATGTTTCCTGAAGATGTTCTGTATATCTCCCATGATAAAGTAACTAAAGCTTATGTTCAACTAGAAGACTACCAACATGAGAAATATGTTAATCCCACAGAATAATTTAAACAAATTAATGAAATAACTAAACAAGCAACCATAAAAAAGTGATGTTAAAATAAGTTCTATATCATATAGATCATAATAGTCACCATGGTCACAGTGAACATGCCAAGTCAACGACAGCAGGATGTTAAAATTGAAATAACCCTCAAAAACCAAACATGAAAAGTTTCCAACTATCTAGAAATGAAATAATATCAGGGCTATATGTACGAAAAAGAGAGCTGACTCACTCAGTCACTCACTCACACACGCAGACTTATAACAGTCAGGCAACTGCAACTAATGATAATGCAGTCTGCTTCTGACAGGTGATATGAGACAAGTCACAAACAAAAACTGATTAGCTACAAGTTTTACTACCTACAAGTACAATTGTTCTCTTTATATTAGATGGCAGTCTTCACATAACCCACTTCAACAGATACTTAACCTACCCAGAATTCTAGTGGAGAATTTTATATTCTGGAACGAAATTATTCTCTAAACATGCGGATCCCATTGCATATCCTTAAGATGACTGTTCCAACTCTATATAAATTTTGCACCAAAAGCACTGACTTCAAACCATGTCAATGCGACCAGACCAATACTCACGAAATGCAATCATGTATTTAAAAAATTAAATGCACAACACAATGAAATCAAACATAAAAAACAACATTCTGAACAAAACTGTACCATCACCAACCTTCAACTCTTTATTGTAGAGTTTATATAACAAGCCATTCTCTTGTGCTCTGGGCCTAAGTGCACTCCTGATGGGTGAACCTAATAGGAGTGCTTGGTTATTGTAAGCCTGAGTCTTGCTGACTTTGGAAATGATGCCTAAATATTTGGCACCCTACATTTATAAAGACATATGTTAGTAGGAAGTTGTACATGTAACCTGCCAAGCCAAGCAGTTTGAAGCAAATTCAAGCAACAGATGCTCTAAAGTACAACTGACAAAACATTACAGATTTCTTTACTTCAGGATAAAAGTTAGTGCAAATGCAACTTCTCCACATATTACTAAAGTCTTCTGATTTACCCTTTTATAGTCAATTTTACTACAAAATCATGATAAAATCAATACAGATCATTTGTTTTCCAGTCTTTGTAAAATAATCTATTATTTTATCTAGATGCCTGTATATTAAATGATCTACATTAAAATGAACCATCCACCAAATTATATACTGCAACATTTGAGAATGAATGATCACAGCGTAAGTATTTCATAAATTCTATTAGATAATGATTAGCACATATTTGTTTAAATAAATATGAGAAATAAGCTCCTAAAATATAATCTGAAGGATAATTTAAGAAACTCGAGTTACAAGGAAGAGCCTTTAATGGTCCTAACACCGCAAGCATTTACAAAATTTTATCTTGTATATATATATATATATATATATATATATATATATATATATACAACAGTAATCATTGTCTAATAAATTAGCAGAATCAAAATAAAGATGAGAATAATTTAAATTTCAGATTTAAATAAATTAAATTTATCCATTCACTAGTTTATACATGGAGCTGCTTGTATTTCAGTAAAGAATTATTTAGCTGCATTAATTTGTAAAATAATGTGTGGGGGGGACTAGGGAATTTATTATACATGTTGATACTGGTGTATGTGTGTGTGCATTCAAGCAAATGGCTTAGGGTGTGTGTGTGTGCGTGTGTATGTGTGTAAATAATAAACAGCGTGTCTATATATATGTAACAGGACACCACATATCTGTATCCAAAAAACTGTACAAGCTATACTACTCTTACCTGCAAAACAGTCTAAGTAAGAAGAAAAAAGCAGACGATATATCTTATTCTATAAAACACAATTTCTTCTTTAGACACAAATTTCATTACAATAAGAGATAACAATGAATTGATAAAGCTAACCTACACTACAGATGTTAACAACAGAATCAATCACAAATATCACCTACAGCAATTATGGTGAACCAAAAAAAATCAATTCTATAATCTTCAATCCAATTGATAACATCTGGCCACAGAGTTATACACGCATCAAAATAAAACTGCAGTTTAACAATGGGCCATACTGGATGAAACAGAACGTGGGCCAGGCCGATATGCACAGGCCCAAGAATCAACATTACTGCTCCCAGAATCCAATGTAAAACTGGTCCCTTGCCACTAATGTTGGACAATTGTCCAGCCATGACATACCGGGGTATGTCCAGGAGTCAGATAAAAAGTAGGCACTTGCTCAGTAATAAATGTAAAAATGAAACTCCCTTACTATAATATTTCTTATGTTTTATAACGTTATTATGCTACGACAAAGCAGAGATAATTTCACATTAACACACTTCATTTACCAAACATAAATATGCCAAAATTGATCATTTCATACCAATCTCAATCGGGACATTCACAATACACTTCTTAATATAGTTATAATTCATGTTTGTGCACTCAGGCAGCTTTAAACCTGTGTACAACAGAATGAAGAGAACTTCCTCAGAAACAAGGTCTTCACACAAAATGTGTAGCTCTTATTAGGTGCTGCTTACACTGAGGTTGACTATCTGGTCTGTCACTATGAGAACCTAAATAGCATGAATATGTACATGTAATGTAGATATTCATAAATAAATAAATCTGACCAAATGAGAAAATCCTCAAATACTTCTGATTACGAAGTTCTATTCCAAATAACTCCCAACTATATGTATATTGAGACTGGCTTGAGAAACCAAATACATTTAAAAGCTGGGATAAACTATTTTATGACATTCATCTAACAAACCATTTATTCATATATATGTGTGAATGCATGCATGCATGCATGTGTGTGTGTGTGTGTGTGTGTGTGTGTGTGTGTGTGTGTGTGTGTGTGTGTGTGTGTGTGTGTAATATCAAATTTATCTATATTACATTTAGAGGTTTTGTATGTCACTGAGCAATTGCCCACATTTTTATCTGATTACTGGATAAAGCTGTCCACTGTCCAACTGGCTGTATTACTGGTCAGTATCTTATACTAGTTATACTAACTCAGTAACTGTGGACTTTTTGAAGTCAAATAACAACACATGGTAATCCATCCAACACAAGTTTAGTAACAATTTCTGGCAGTATAGAAGATAAAGCTAGTATTAAAGAAATGGTTATAGATATGATGCTACTGTATTAATATGCCTATAAACAGAAAGATATATATATATATATATATATATATATATATATATATATATATATATATATATATAGTTATTTATATAGGTGTAATAAAGACCTGTAGCTGTGCAAGCTGCTCCTGTAACTTTGCTATGTTCTGCTGCTCAGCATCTACCTGGTGCTTTGTAAATTAACAATCTTTTATTTAATGCAAGCCAGCAACAAAATGAATAAATAAAATAAACACAACTTCTTACTTTTGTGTGTGTGTGTGTGTGTGTGTGTGTGTGTGTGTGTGTGTGTGTGTGTGTGTGTGTGTGTGTGTGTGTGTGTGTGTGCTATGATGCATGCACATATATGTACATGCACTGCAACACAAAATATGATATACTAACAAAACATGCAGTGTAAACAAAACAGACAACTTATAAAACATTACCTGCACACCTTTAGACAATCTATAGTACACACCACAGTAAGGTAATTATGAGTTAGAAAGACTAACACACACAGACAGACACACAGAGCTAGACAACAGCAAACTATCAAACGTCAAAGACAACTAGGAAATCTTATCAAAGGTGAGGCATTACATATCGCATCATTGGTGGCAAGAGTTACCTGACTAATTTGGTTCTGCTGAATGGCAGCATGTAATTTGGTCTGAAGGTCAACATTACGACGCTGAAGATTGGCAACTTCGTCTGTAAAGAGAGAAGGCAGAAAAGGATACATGTCAATAGACATCACATAGTCAGTACAAATAGTTATACATTTATCTTCACCTCTTTACAATGTGTCAATGATGTGGACCAGAAATGGTGGAAAACAATTGCTAAATTAGAAATATGGCTGAGATTGATCTGCCCTCTCACACTACTCGCATCACTACAGGGGGTGAGACAGGAAAGAAAACATTTCTTCAAACCACCACCCTCATTTCCAGCTTTTATGTTTTTGCATACATTAAAAAAATAACGATAATAGCCAAAATGCCAGTTATTTTACATGGCTTAGCTACCTCAAATGAGGGAGACGCATATGGTCTGTAATTTTCTGCTTCAGCACAGGGACTAATTCTAAATAAATTTATAATTTACAATATATGGCATAATGTACGGAGAAAACCTTGCCAGTTGACTGGTTGGATGGAAAAACTCCTCCTACTATTACTAGTACTATATTGCCATGGCCGAGATTCGAACCTCCAACCTCCAGCACAGCATGACCACGAGTAGGAAAGTCTCACACTCTTACCCACTAGGCCACAGAGGCAGTGTTTGGGGGGTGGTTGGGAATTTCAATTTTGGTGGAATTGTTTTTGTGTATGTAGCAGACAGCTTCTTTTTGACCAAAAACAGGATACTAAACATTGCCCCATGTAACTTATGCAAACATTAAAAAAATGGTTCACATTTTCAAGTCTCATCTCATACGAAATACCCGTAGTAGTTCCATGTCAACAGTCATGAAGGCTATGACTGAGATCCAGAAATTCAACAGTAACCATCACAAGCCAAATGTGTGGCTCAGCGAGAGTACTGGCAGTGTGAAACCACAGCTTTCAGGTGACATGTCTAGATACATTCCTGAAGAATCCTATCCACTATGTCCATATCATTCAGGATTACTAAGATGACATCGATCTACAGATTAGCAGGAAAATACAAGATGTTTCTACAAACTGTAATGCTGGTTTTGGAAATCTCACTGCACAACTTCACCCCATTGTCATCGCTCTTAACCACTGCCCAGATGCAGATCATACACAGATCCAATTTCAATGTGAACATCTAGATCCTCATCATACCTGACTGTCAACAAACTATTCAAGCAAACGTTCACCATTGAACATATTACTTACAAGCTTCATCCATATTCTATCTAGAGGACATAACCTAGATGTTCAACAGATGGAGGATATCACCACAAATCTCTTCTCTCAGAACCAGGACGTTTGCAGCTTTTGTCTTTGTGAGCAATCACAAGAGGAGCAAAGTTAGTGTTTTGCTATTGGGCCTTGAGACATGTTCATGAACCAATGCAATTTCTTCTCAGTACGTTTTTAAAACGAGTAAGAACTGGTAGGAATTGAGTAAGCAGCATGCTAAAAACGTTGAAATAATGAAGAAAAACTACAAGTAAATCACAACATTGCAACTTTTCCACAAAAGCAAACAGGTAACCATTAACGTGGTTCCTACAGCCAAGGAATTATTATTTTCCAGGACATTTCCAGGACAAAATTACCATTTTCCATGATAAAGTATACAAGATTTAAAGGTAATAAATCAAGATATGTGGAAAAAAGCATAACATATTTATTTCTTCCACAGGCATAATATTTATTCATGAGCTTTTTTGTTCTATTCATGTTCACAGGCAATATTTTTCCAGGACATTTCGATTTAGTAAAATTCAAGGACATTTCCAGGACCTGGAAAATTTTTGTTTTGTTTTTCTGGATGCATGGGAACCTTGTGACTCGGACTATATGATGACATGACAGTGAGCTGAGTAACTAGATGTTATTGCTGTCATTTAGCAGGAGATATAATTGTACAATAACATTTGTTGTTATTGACTAAAATTAAAAGCATCCAAATTCAGAGTAGCTCCAGTTAATTAGAATATGTCATTACTCTGATCAATATTGTGGTTATAACCGCAAACATCTGTCATCTCAGAAAGAGGGGGAGGGGGAGCAGTAAACTTTATAGTAATAATCTTCACATCTTGATATAAGGAAGATTTAAATGAAAAGTGATACCCTTATCTGGGAATTAAATCGGACATATTACTCAATAACATGCACCATAAAGACCTTCAGTACTGACAATATGGCACAGAACCGTGATGTGAACTTTGTTCAACTTAAATTGGCTACAGACACTACAGACTTTCTCAATAACACTGTTCTTGAAACTGTAACAAGTAACGGTTATATTGACTAAATGTCTAATGGCCCAGTGTGTATGTGCATGTGCATGTGTTTCTATAGCAAAAAGGAGTATGTTAAACTAGTAATGAGAATTGGGACTGACTACTAAACGCACCCCAGTTTCTTACTTTCTATAACTATTGAAGTATGTTACTCATTAGCATGGTAGTCAACCACAAGTAGCTTAACTACAATTAAATGGCAAATGATATAATCGTGACCAGAATCTAAATTTCACTGGAGTGTCAACACATCTGTTACACATTATGAATATCATCAGATCATTGAGAAGAACTCCAACTGATAATGTGCCACAGACTGTTCAGGAAGTTCTTTCATATTCTAGTAATATACACCACGTAACTGGCTACATTAATATATCAGACATTTTGTTTTAAGTCAAATCTAGCTTCATACTCTGTTCCTGTTATTTATTTCTGCCACTAACAAATGACTTAGTCTATCACAGCCAGCTGGCCCATTTAGCCTACACTGTGCACAAAAGTGGCCTTAAAACAGTAACATTTACAACAATAAAAAACAGCAACATCACATCCAGTCATCACTCTCTAAACCATATAGATAAAGCATCTTCTTAAAATTCTCTTAGAATAAGATACAATACAAAGATACCGCCCCCCCCCTCCCCAACCACTGTTTACAAAATAACAAATACTTCAAACCGGAAATGATAACTTATCACCTTCTTACCAGAACTCTACTCCCCCTGATCTATAACAATATCCAGCCTCAACTCACAGTGACAGTTCATTTACTATGTGATTTACCTTTCCCAATCCTGCCATCAATATCCTACTTACAGAGACAATATGACCACAGATTTTGCTTCTATGTCCAGGAGTTGACACCCGGCGACAGTTGGCCGATGTGAAACACGGAAGACATCACTCTGGACACACATATCAATACATGATATATCAGAAATCTAAGGGAAATGTCCAGTTGCTAGATCACGATGAATAGTTCATTTACTGATAGCGATGATTTACGCAGAACTCCTGTAGTGTCAGACTGGTTAGATTTCAGCATGCCATCATATTGATATTTAGACATTCAATCATCGGTACAGTTCCAAGTCTGATATAACAGACTGAGTATCAATGTCTATAATATTCAATTAGCCCGACTGCTTTTTCTCCAACTGAGAGTTAATGGAGACAAAACAAAGTTACTATCCAGCCAATCAAATAGACATTATATATAATTATTCTTTAAGAGAAAGGTTTAACTTGGAACAAAACAAACATAAAACTACCATTTAAGTTAGACTTTAACAGGAAGTGCTACCCCAGAAATGGACAAATTAAAATAATATATAAAAGATAAACTGTGTGTGAAAGCACGAGAGGGGGGGGAGAGAAGGAGAGAGATAGTTGTTCTCCTAATCATATCCATCAGTATCTTTGATTAACATTTATAACAGAGATCAAAGAAGTGTATTCTGTCAATATGGTTACATCACATAAATAAAATCTTCATTGTTTACTGATGATGAGAACGATGCATCTTAAAATGAATCTAAAAAAGCTAATTTTGTCCCATCAATTATAAGTTGACCTCATAAATTCAAATAAATGTCCCATAAAAGCCAAATCATAAAAAATGCATCAAATTTTGAGAATACTACATTAATTAGACCAAGCACTGCTACATTTAACGAACTCTTGTTTTGGGTTGAAATATTAAAAGAAATAACATGGACCCATTCCAATCTGATATCCCCGCTCGCTGTGTATACAACTAATAATTGTAAAGAGTGAAATAAATATATATTTATAGCAAGTGATAACTAGTCTAACCATCCTGCATTAAATCTATATTAAATAAACAAACATCAGAGCTCTGCAGGAGTATTTCAGTGAAACCACAGAAGTATTTACTGCTGGTCTACATTAACTATAATGGAGGCATACATGTCACAGTCATTAATACTCATGCACAGAGATAGTGCAAATAGTATTCATGGTATTCATGTATTATTGTCCAATAATGTTTTCGATGAAATGGCATCATAGCAAAAAAATTACCACCCATGTTATATGGTAGTCACAGTCTATATTGAAATTGTTTATATCTTCTCAGTACAACCATATAATGTACCAGTAGCTAAAACTAACCTTTTAGCTGTGCCATCTCATTGTCTTTCTCTTGTTTCATTTGGCTAAACTCTTGTGAATGTTGCTCTGTGGCCTTCTTACAGTCATCTTCTAACTGAAGAAGCTGGTCATGTAATTTGGAGAATGTATTTTGTAGGTCTTCATGTTGACTCTATGACAGGAAAGAACAATAATTATTGTCACGCAACCTGTAATCTGACATTACTTTTTTAACACAGGCTACATCTAAACATGCTGCATGAGCTATCTAATTAAAAAACGTGTTTATTAATATGCTGTATAACACTTCCAAATTTAATGTTTGATCAAGAATCTCTTGTGTAATACTTAAGAAGATTTCTCTAATGTTATATTAACTTTGACAATTATATACATTTCCTATACAACTCTTCACACTTATTATATAACTGCAGTGTATCAACAGACTTGAATATAAAATAAAGTAGGAGGTGTCCACCCATTTCAGCAGTGAAAATGTTTGAAAAAAACAAGTGACAACTGACATGAATGGGAGAATAGACCCTTATAAACCAGTGTTTTATTGCAGAAGGAGCTTAATTTCAAAGTATGAAAGTCACTTGAATACAATTACAGAATCAATCTTCAGGAAATAAGTCAATAAAAATACAGGTAATCTAATTTATTTCCCAAAAAAATTAGGAAATAAAGTAAATCTAGCAGAATCATGAAATAAAAGCAATTCTTTTAAATAAGGGAGATGTAAACACACTGAACTGACACAAAACTAACACTGAAAAGACCTATTTCTTATTAAAAGGTATCATCAGCTAATAGTATCATCATTATCATCATCATCATCAACAACAACAAAACATTTTATCAAAACTATTCCAGATGCCAAAATTAATATTTTCCTTCATATATATTTTATCAAATGTTTTTAACAGAAGGAAACACCTATGTATGTGAGAACACAAGAGTTCTTAACATGGATTGATCATTATGACTCAGTTTTTATTAAACCTTACCTGTAACATTTTATGTTCTGATGATATGGATCTGATGCGATTTAATAACTCTTGCTGAAAAGAGAAAAATGGTTAGCAATCACCGACAACACATACCTGTCAATTGCATATAGCTCAAACGGCCCCCCCCCCCCAGTCATGTACGATAAAGCATAAAGCCAAGTCTGATATTCTATGCACTGAGATAACGGAGTACAAATTCACAGATAAAAATTAAAGCCCTTACTTTTTCTGCAAGATATTTCTGTTCTATCCGTCGTTTTTCAGCGGCCAGTTCTAAGAAACAGGGAAGAATGAGAACTAGTTATTGATCCATTCCATAACTAAAATTGAAGTGTCCTCAATTACAGATAAAATAAGACCAGAAGGAAAACATGTACGACAGACACATAACATCAATTAGCAAGCCATAATAATACACCACAAATGTGACCAAAGATTAAAAACTGTTCTGAGAAAACAACGCACAAAAAGATTACCAGCAAATTACAGATTGATTAGTAATGAAGCACTAATTCAAAGTAATGACAACGACAGAACCCAATCACATTTACATGACGTCCAACTTGTGTTACACATTTATTTATACATCCAATAGGCATTATATATCAAAAGGCGTTCCTGGTTAATAAATGATTTAACAAGGTAATTGATTGACTTTGAGAGGAAAGCACGAACAGATTCTATTTGAACAAGATGAAAAACAGAGTTGATTAAACCAAAGTAAAATATGTGCTGAATTATGAATGGACACAGCTGGTCACAATCACTAATAGTAATATTTCATCAATATGATTGGCGGCCACACACTTCTGATCAATATTGCTTCATTTCAGTTACAGCCAATGCAGGAATACTGGTGTAGAAGTGGCACTAACACAGCTGCATACTAAAATGTTACATGACTACTGATGTAGTCTGGCTAGTGTAATAGCACGAGAAACCTGTTATAATAAACTTATAAGAAGCCGGTACAGAATCTACATCATCTTACTGCCAAGTTATACATATTATAAACTTAATAATGTATCAAACCATCTATGACTATTCTAACAATGTGTACTGTTTAAAAATAAATCATATCATATCACATCATAAAATATACCAGTATCTTTCGTAAGAATCCGTTTCACAAATCAGATTTGCCATGAAAACACTGAAATAAAACTTTTCCCAGGCAAGAAAGGAGGGGAAATCTATTATACAAGAACTGAACTGGCTTCATAAACTGTCTAACATATCTCTATTATAATCTAAAACATTACCTTGCACTGATATAGCGCAACAAAAAGATTTCGAAGTTTTACCAACAAAAGATTGCTGATAAAACAAAGGTCAAATATTAAAGACAAAACAAGAGTTTAACATATCTTAATACATAAACACTGATCAAGAGGAAAGAGCATTTATTCTGATGCTTCAGTAATCAGAATTCGATTCATGAAAGAGTGCGCGCGCGCGCGCGCGTGTGTACGTGTACATACCATAAAGATACCGTATGTGCTCATCTGTTAGATAAACCTGTGTATTAATTGAGTGGCTAACCATTCCAAAAACACATTACTTTTCTATCTCTTTGACACACAACATACAATATTCCTGATCTTATCAAACGCAAAGGAAAAAACTCAGCCAGCCATGAAATATAAACACTGTACTGTTTCTCTTACTCCAAATTAGAATTATTAAGAGAGCTACCGGTATACCATTGTGCCAAATGAAATATTCACAAATTATTTATAATACCGATTCGAATAAAACTACCAGCATAAACTGACCATGCCTGATTTTATGCTGTATCATTCCATTTAAAAGGCATCACAATTAAGTTATCTTTTGATCAACTGATTAGCTCAGGAAATTATAATAACTTTATTATTCTCAATAGATCAATAATTTCAAAGTCACAATTAACATTAATTACTAAGTCATATAACAGTTAATAAGATACCAGAATGCTGACATTTGGTTCTCACAATGTGTACATATTCCATGTTAAATCTGGTCCGATAAAGGTGGAGGAAATAAACTATATTTTATTGAACTGTGACTGTTTTATGTCCTTTTTTGGCGAGTACAGACATTATTTTCCTAATTTCATGTGATGGGTGCTTGGGCCTTTCCTTACAATGTTTTCAAATATGTTTCATTGGTAGTAACGGCACATGTGAGAATGTCATTTCTAATATTTCCCCGAAATAGAAAAATGCAACAATGAGAGATCAGAAAAAACACAATGTGGCACCTCCATCAGCAATAACTAAAATTAATATTTTCCATAAATTATTACCTAATAATTACACCTACAATAAATAAATAGACTTGAAAATATCTTATAATCTAATTTCAGCACCCATTGGTTTCAGCGGTTGTTTTCTATGTTTATAAAGATACAAATGTTCTGTAAATCATGCTAATCCGCCAAGATGTTTTATGTATATAGAGTGGGGGGCACCATAAGGAAGAATTTGTGCCCACTGATCATCACAAGGCTAAAGCATAATTGTCAACCACTGAATAATTATGAAAATCATCCATACTGATAAACAAAAAGTCTAAAGAGGTCTCGGAACAGTTTTGGCGGTCTTCATTTGCAACATCAAATAATATCACTGTGAGGAACAGTGCTTCCACGTTGAAATGAATTGAAGTGTATCTATCAAAGCACTCAACCATAAGTGAAACAAAGACACAGCCAAATAGCTGTGTTATAAAAGATTCCGGTAAAGTGCAAAATCAGCAGCAGCTGAACACATAGTAATAGAGAGTGTGGCTTAGTAATGTTCTGCTGGTCTATCTATGGACTGCAAAACTAATAATATGCTCAGTGCTTTAAAAAGTTTAAGTGGTAAGGAACTGGAGGGGGTGATCCCTTTTTACCAATATTTCTGTAATTTGCTGTTGGTACTTATTGAAAGCATGAGTTATGTTTTCTTTAATGGAAGACATCAAACACACGAATTAGTCATTAATCAGGCATGCCATGCTGCTGTAATTTATGACAATGTAACTAAGGAATGACACATTTCATCGAGACAGAGGCACACCAATACCAATGAAGAAAAATATTATATAACAAACTATCATGGATTATCAACATTTTCTTCTGATACCACACACCACCAGCAATAAGGTGTCTGAGTTTACTCCTGTTCTAACTTATTCATAAATTTCAAATAGACAAAGAGCACTACAGTCTCTAATCAGAAATAAATTCAGTGTGTGCCTGACAAAATGAACAAGTATGATAGAAATGTTATTTTGATAAAAACATTAAGTAAAGCTTTTTTCACCAATGAAATAGTAATACTATTAGTAACCACACAGCCATATAATATAGCTTAAGAAAAGGTCACAAATTTGAATGAAAATATAATTAACATATTTGTTCATTGTTAAGCATATTTTCATTGTTCTGTAATTATAAAATATTGCCATTTTCACTGTGTATAATAAGGCACAGGCACAGAGAATCTTGAACCGTGAATTCAAACTCTGGACGTTTCTGCAGGGGACTGAATCCAGAGTGGCGACTTTTCTGTGTAATGTCTCACCAGTCCCTAAGCCACCAAGCAAAACCAAAAAGCGATACCAATTTGAGGTCATCCATGAGAGGTTAAAAGTTTTAATAAAACACATTTTAAAAATTCACACTAATTTGTAGTTATTACAATAATGACTATATATACAATCTTTCAAATTACAGCAATTAGATTTCACTTTGCTGAATGTGATTAAATTACGTATGACATCAATAATAAAATCTATTTGCATTATATAATCTACTCTACTCTCTAGTGAAACCAGGTGAACATGGCATGGAAGAATCATTTCATACTCGTCTCTCTTTCAGTGTTAACAAAGAGCTGAAATTCACATTTGAAAAATAACAAAAACTACAAGATCATATTGACAAATAAATAAAGATGGACACTGAATAAACAGTGATAAGAATGTCCAGATGGATCTCTTATCTTTATTTGTCTGTTGGTCTTTCTAACAGATTGACAGAGATATAGGCAGATGGTGTGCAAACTGATAACAACATTGTAACTAGCCAACTGGATAGCAGCTAGAAATGTGCGCGCACACACACACATAACAAGTACTATAATACATACTTTCCACCATTATATAACAATACCTGTATTGTAACCAAAACGCTTGTCACAGAAGATTATAGCATACTTTGTTTCTATGCAGAAAACAGAATTAGTCTTTCAAATCACCAGGAAATGGGGCACATACATGTACCATGGTATCACAATTCACATGTTAATTGATCTGATCTGGTCGGCCCAGATGTGTATTTCATGCTATATCACAGTGATTTCTGAACAAAATTGATACATGGCATACAGAGGGCACCGATACTTGAAGGTTAATGGTTAATATGGGAGACATACCCAGTATAAAACATCATAACCTGTATTCATATAGTGATATATATATATATATATATATATATATATATATATATATGGGTGTGTTTTATGAAATTTATGTGTGTGGAGGGGACGGGGCTATATTAAAAATGTTGTTGGCTATAAAATAAATATGTTTCACATCAATAACACCGATATACTTAGAATAACATCACAACATATATCATCAGTCATAACATACTTGGTCATTTGGGGGTCTGGAGAGGGCTTCAACACCTGACCAGCCAGTTTCAAGGTAGGTAAAATGGATTACACAGTATGAGCTGTACAAACACTACCTGTTAACTCGATCTGTGAGGTTTTGATAACCTCACCACAACGTACTGATGCTAATATGTTTAATGATTTACAGAAAAGAAAGCAATGACATTAGTAAGGGAGCATTTATGCAATGAAGTTTATTTAAATTCAAAATGTGTTAATTCCTAATAAAAATAATAAATGGATATCATGTACAGAGCTTTATTATTATTATAATTAATATATATATATATATATATCATTTATTACTAACAGCACATATCTCCAAATGATATGACCTCAGCATGTGCAAATGTGTGCAGAACATAAATTGCTTAACACCTCTGAACATAAATAATTAATCCAAGCAAACTGACTGAACTCCAACAGTAAGTTCTATTACATGACGATCAGTCTGTGATAAGACAATCGACAACTTAAGGGATTTAAAAACTGACACACATAGACCCCCCCCGAGAGAGATTAAGTAACTATAAAAACACAAAAATATCAAAATTAAATAACATTACGTATTTCATCTCAACACAAGCAGAAGCTCTCAGATCATAATTTTGCAATATATCTAATCCTCAACTTACCATCTTTTGTCTGCTTGTGGTCAGCCTTTTCTTGTTGCAGCAGCTTATCCAAACGTGATTTTTGTTCATAGACAACTGGAAATATAATGAATGATGGTCAGATATAGGCTAACCATAATAACTGGGGGTGGACATCAGGAATCACATTCAAAAGCTCGTAGGTACAGTGAATCGAGTGTATTCATAACTAATAACACGCACCACAAATATAATGTGTTAAGCACCACCCATAACTGCCAGGTAAAAATGTTCCCACAAAAGGTTGATATGCCTACAAAAATGGATTCTATACCTAAAATTTTGTATCTATCAGTATGACAGTCATACTGATAGATTCTAAATCTTTGGTATAGAATCCATACTATGACTATAATTATAATCAGTAATATATATTTATTGTCAGAAGGCAGCACCAGTAGTAGTAGTACAGACAAATGTTTACTATTATAGCTAAATGGTTTATTCATCAAGCTCTTAGATGGATATTAAATCGAAATCATCAATCTTACCACAGAAAATGTTTTGAAAATGGTTGTTTTTTACACACAGTGATATTTGGTGATACCGAACTGATATTTGTTTACACAGTGGAAACGTGAAAATGATACCACAAATTTGGTTTGTCACAATCTAATAACGTGTAGAAAGTGGTGCTTTGGCCATAATCATCACTTTTTCATCACAATAAAAGCTGGACAATTTATAGTTATCATAAACATTAATTTATGATAATCTTAAGAAATGAAATCCAGCCCTGTCAACATTAACATCAGTCTTGCAAACAGATCAAAAATGCAGTGCATATATCATGCACAGCTGTCTGTCGCCTGTTTATTTCCCTTCTTCGTCCCCACATCACAAATTCAAAAGGTGATGAATCAAACGCTGTTAGTCCCGTCATCGAACAAATACCGGTCTTTTAGCATCATCTGCACAATGCTCAGCTTATCACCAACATGTATCCATGTTGGCCAAGTAGATTAATGAATTTGGTTGTCCCTGAACAATCACTTTATCCACCACTTGTTTGTTCTTTGTTTGTGGCTTATTACACCTTTAAGCACCCTATCTGTATAGGGTTTAGACATAACCCACTATATTCCCATCAATGCTGTAAGAACAGGGTTAAAAAAAATCTTAAGTTTTGGAAGAAAAAAATTGGATTTTGTTTATTTAAATCAAATGTTTTAGATTTTTACTGTAATTTGGAGCTTCTGAATTGAATACTTGCCCCTCTATTAAATACACGATTTGGAAGCTTCATTGCATTCTGGGAGTAAATACCTCAAACTTCTAGAAATGAGGCAACCAAATAGTATTTTAAAACTTTTATTGAACAAAAACAACGTGTTCTCATTGTCACAAACAGTATCTCCTTATGTGTTTCTTGCCAATGTCCAAAACAGTGTGCCAAGTTGGACAGATAAGCAATGTGCATAATGTGTCACAACTATCTGCATAATGTGAATACTCACCTTTTATACCCTTGCTGGCTAGACATAAAGTACTTAAACATTAAGACAATAATCCCTTGAATGCAAGATTTGACTCCCCCAATTCGTCCAATTTACCAGACTGAAGCATCATCCTAACCATAGATTTGGATGACCTGTCACTAAACAGTATGACTTGTTAGACTACATGGTGTTGAAATTTGTTCATTTTTTGTATTGCAAGTGAATTAATAAATCACATGTTTACAAAATAATCAAAAAAATAAAAATAAAATTGAAACATAATAAAAATAAATGATTGTTTTGATTTTTTGCAATGATTTAAATCAAACAACCCCCTGTAAGAGGCATCTAATAGGAGACAAAACTAAATGACCATTTGTGCCAGCGTGTCATTAAACGTGCTTTCTTTGTCATCCTATTTTTAAAAAGTACAATGTAATCATGGTTCCCACACTGAAGGAAATAAAATTTTCCTGAACTTAATTACCATTTTCCAGGACAAGTATACGAGACTTAAAGGTAATAAATCAATATACATTTGACAAAGCATATCATATTTATTCAATGCATGATCGATTGTTGACATTTTTATGATACAGCTCCTCAACCTTTCTAACTATCTGATCCACCTAATTTTATTTAAATTTTAACTAACATGGGATATTAAGATTATATGTCAGTACTCTTTTTCTTCTACAGGCATAATATGTATTCACAGACTTTTTTGTTCTAAGTTGAGTTTTTCCAGGACATTTGCTAGAAAATTAATTTTTTATTTTCCAGGACGTGTGGGAACCCTGGTAATGCCTGTGTTACGGTCACTGGGTGTAACACCAGAAAACCTACGCAAACAATTGAAATATTGAAAATAGTGATCGGGTGTGATAATATGAATGAAATTATCAGCAGTGACTAACTAGTAAAAAGAACATTTTTGTTATAAATTTAATGAATAATGTCAAGGAAAACTGTATTAAATTAGTGGTTTTTCTTTGGGCCACTTTCAGTGTCTTAAAAGCAGTAATATTCTTGTCACATTTTCATTTTATTAATTAGCTGATATGACTAATATAGGCCTACCTCTGATTTATACCTCATATATGAAGGCACACATTTCTTTATTTATATAAAACTCACATTTCATTAAAAGATTATTAAAACGTGAACACATAATGAGTACACCTATGACAGTCCAAGCAGACACAAATAAGAACACTCCACTGCAATTGTTCAAATCAGGATTCAAACAGAACAAAGTTTCCCATCTTTGTGAGATATTTCCCACAGTCGACCTGACCAGCATCTAGGCTAAGTAAACAACTCAGTCACTCATTCACATAATTAATTATGCTTATCTAGGGATCATATGACTCACAAACAACTAAGAACTTTGTATGGTCTGGCTTTCTGTGGAATTACATTAATTAATAATGTTTAACTGGCTGTGATCAGGTAAATCCCCCAAAACATAGAAGTCAATACCATTCTATTTTTCACGTGAATCCTTTTACACTATTCCCCTTTGTGATTTTCAGGGCTGGCAGGTTTCTGACAAGATGGGAAAAAAACAGCGGTTTAAACCACAGTTTTTACAGTCCCATCAGAAAAACCTTTCTGACGTCTAAATTGTCAGAAATACCTTTCTGACATGTAAAACGACAGAAACTCATAGTTTTTTTTAATGTTTTAAAGGCATAAAATAACTGAAAAAAACTCTTCATTTGGTCTGATTCACACTAAGTTAAGAAACAGACTTGGAAACGTCACAGTTAGCAAGCTACTGTTTTATTACAGAATGTTGCAAGGCAAATTTGATCTTTAATATTAATGAATGACAAAAGACTTAATTAAATGGGAATGTAGACTTTGTAAAATTAGCATGACTTAATCAGTTTCTCTCAGATTTTGAACTTTAATATATGAATTTATGTCTACATTTAATACAGAAAACGTGAATAGTAGTGTATTCAATAGCACAATATCCCATCAAGACATAGGATGTTTTAAGGTTATAACCTTAACATCTCTCCCATCAAAGGCTTGTCTCTACTTCATAATTAAGTGGCCATAATAATGAACCTTTTCTCTATAGCAACTTAAGTATCAAGTGTGATTGTCATGTGTGGGTCAAGCCAATAGACCGATCCAGGCGAAACGTGTTGCATCGGTTACCAACTGCAGTCTCGGGTTAGAAACTGTTATGGCGCCCACTGTTAATAGAGGATGACAACTTTTCATTAATGGTAAATACTGGAAATCTTTCAGCAAATTATTTCATTTTACACAGAGACTAGTATTTCAGCTGAATGATTCTGTCTTTCCAAAGGATTTAACATAATCCTTATCAGGATATAACCCAATGATTGAGCAGATCAATTTTTTCCAGATGAATGACACAGCTAATCCTTAGTTATTTATATTGACTTTTAGGGTTGTTTTAGCATGGGCTTCAATGGATTAAATAAATTATTTAAAAATTAAAATTTTAGCTGAATGTAATTTTTTTTTAAACATTTAATGTAGAGTTTGGGAAATATTATTTTTACTTGTACCTGGGAACCAATCTTATATGTATCACCTGTATAATATTAAATTTTTTTTTTATTACATTAGAGTATTAACACGCTTGACATTTACATGTAGTAAACATTGCCCTAATGGCTGATTCAGAAAATAGAACTTCACTTTTAATACAATATTTCATGCATAAATACCAATGTTACAGTAATAGGAATTATAATTTATGTGATCATTGATTTTATCCATTTACATCGTCAGGTCAGATGGCAAAGGTTCTACAAAAATAAGTTTGAACTAGACATGCCAGCCAGGCAAATTGCACTGAACATAACTTAGTTTATGTGGCATATATCTATTGGATGAAATCTATGTCATTCCTATTAAATGCTAAATTATGATCTGGAGGCTACATACCCTTAATTGACTATAAATGAAATCCAAATATAGATGATAAATAGCCTATATACAGCTTTTCAGCAAGACATTTATCGGCCTTCTACACGCGTAAATCACCATACAACACAATGATTCTTAGACTTCTAACCCGAGACTGTAGTGTGAAATTCAGCCACATGGTGGCGCCAGGGGTAATTGAATTGGTCTGTTGAATGAATATTACAAGGTTGCACCTGCTTTTCTGCCTGTTACTGAGAATTGTATCTTGGCACCATATATGATCATTTAATACCAATTATAGCAGGTATATGGAAGATCTTTATGCAGAATATAGTCTACGTGCTTGTGAAATATTTAGGAGCAAAATAGAATGTGGTGTTCGCTTTGTTATCACATTACATTATAGGTTAGATGTGTTGGAATTTGATAATATAGCAGATTTTTTTGCTTTCTATGTTTATTGAATGTTAATATGCATAAAGTGTTAATAATATTGTGCTACATTGCTATATAGAAATTGCCAGATTGTTGTATAACAATGTCATGCATAATTTCAATGTAAACTGACATGAAATATCAATATGTGATGAATGAATATGTTCATTAAATAAATATGATTGCATATAACATTCCTAATGAGTCTGTTGTTCTTTTTTTCAGTAGGCCATATCTTACATTATCAGAGATTTTAATTTATGATATTGTCCTGTCAGAAATACCTTTCCCAACTCTGGTGATTTTATACATTCTACCCACATAAAATTATAGTCATTATAAGAATGTTATGTTAAAAGTTTCTAAGAGTATTATAATATTTTCTATTTAAAATTTGATTCTAGCAAAATATGAGAAAACTGAAGTAAAAGATATTCTGATACAATTAACAGCTTCCATGCAAGATATTCAGTAAACTTTGATGCAGAAATGGGGTCAATTCAATTCTGGAATTGATGGTCAATTCCAAAATTGATGATTTAAAAAAAAGTAGATTGGAATTGATCAATTTGGAATTGAAGTTTCCTACAAAAAATTAAATCCATAAATTAATTTATCATTTAATTTTTTAATTCAGAAATATTTATTCCATGACAATCCTACTTGAAATATAAACTACTTAAAGTAGGTATTCCAAGTAGGTACTCAGAGTATCTACTCATATTAAAAAGTAGCAGGTAAAAAGAGTCAGTAAAAAAAGGAATTGATACATTTAGAATTGATAAATTTGATGTGTAATTGACCAAATGGAATTTTTTTGTAAAACACATTCAAAATTGAGAGTGATGGCGATGACTGATGCAGAAAATACATGAAATAGAGGTTTCAGTAATAAATAATATAAAGATGAAATGCTTTTCTTTGATGGAGCTAAAACTCAAGGAGCTAAAAATATTTCAAAATTTGTCGTTTTCATCCCTTTTATTGAATTGGTACTGTTAGTTAGAATTGTTGTATCAGCTTCAGTAGCCGAAAAAATATTTTAAGTTATATAATACATTGATATGTAAATAAACATTAGAATTGTAATTCTAGCAATCAATTAACATAGAAATAGGTAATTACATGAATGAGTGATGTTTTTTTAGCACCGATACTGGTCACAACTAGACATCTAGTAGTCTACATATGGCCATGAGTCCCCTCCCTAGGAAAATGAGATATTAAGCAATATTTCAATTATGACATGTAGGTCAAAAAGGTTTTTCCAAAAACTACTCAAAAAAAACTTTTAAGTGCAAATTTTAGACTTGAAACAGATGCTTAAGTCAGTTCAGAGCTACTCAAATGCGCATCTGTCAGAGCACGTGTATATATATATATATATATATATATATATATAAATATAAGGAGACTGAAGACCAAAATATCTAGACTGTGTTAAACAAGTGTCAGCCTAGGGATATTCCCAGAAACATAAGCAAAATATCAAGTGAGATCCGCTGGCCTAGCGGTTAAGTGCCCTGCACTTGGTGCCAAGGGACACAGTTTTGATCCCAGCAAGAGGTCGAAACTTTTCCAGAAATTAATTTCTCGGCTCACAACATTGTGGGTGTCTGACCACATTAAATGATGCTGCCATCTCTAGCAAATTAATAAAAATAAAGGGAGATGATAAAGACTCCTGAGGACATTAATCACTCTGGCAGTGACCACCCTCAGGGTATTTCTGCTCCATCTATCCGTACTGCTCCCCTGTAAGTGATAGGGGAGGTTTGTCAACCATTCCAACATAAAGGCTATGCTGAATAAACAACAGCCTTGGGATTCTCCCCCCAAAACAAAGCAAGCAAACAAGCCAAACTATCTATTCAGAGATTATTCATTGACTAAATAAAATCTGCTGCCTCTAATTCTAAAGGTTTATGTTAGAGGCCGAATTGGTCATACTCATGGTGTGGCCAATTTCGTAATGCAGCCGAAATGGACCGAGTCTGAGACCAACAGTTCTGACTAATAACTACAAAACAATAAGTCTATATTATTACTAGAATCATAAGAAATAAAGAATGCACTTCATGAACTGAGAAACAATAGGATGCCAGAAAAAAACTGAAGCACCTATTTCAAGTAATCACCAGGACTGAAAGGGTTCTAATAATGAAAACAGTTGTACATTTCTCAAAATGCTGACATACCTACAAAAGATAAACAAACAGATACTAAGATAGTCTAAACTATCATCACCATGCATGGCTAAGCCTAACTTGCACTAAGCCCAAGGCCCTTGTAAGTGAATTTTAAAGTGAACGATAATGTAAGCCAACATCGAAGTTACTATCTACAATCGGTCAAATATTAATAATGTTTATATGACACAATGTGGTGGTGTTTTACTAATAAGACAACCTTGTAACTGTGCTGACAAAGAATCGTGTTGTTGTCGCAAACGGTCTGCTTTCTCTACGCTGCGCTTGTGTCGAGTGTGCAAGTCGTGATAAGCATACAATCCATACAAAAATAATCCAGCTGCCACGACAATAGCAACAGTCCTCACGGTGTTGTTGCTCCTACGCATCATGTTATTGTGCATAGAATTCGAGTACATTTGGAATTGTTTATAAGTGAAATATTACATCAACACGTCACATATCTCGCGTAAGTTAATCACTCTACAGAAGGTTGTCATTTCATGGCGACGTGTCAGCGCGATGCACCCTGGGTAATATTTGACTATGAGTTATCAATCAAGTACGAGTTACAAGAGTGGGTGAGTTGAAATAGTTTGCGTCGGTCACACACGTGCATTTGAAGCATGTACATGTAACGGAGATCATGCGTATGAAAATAAATTTATTTAGCCAATGAAATTTACAAATGAAATATCTCACATATACGATCTGTGAATTCTAAGAACCTTACCCCTTAGGGTGGATAGAAACATCGAAATTAGCCCCGGTTCGTGGCGTTTGACTTTTCAATGAAACATCGATTACAAATCACGTACAAAGCAACAGATAATAGAATTAGAAAAAGAATATTATACATATAAAGGACCTTTATTTCCGACTAAATAATTCTATTTTAATTAATGCAAACTTAACATGATGGAACCATAAGCGAGCATAAACCAAAAACTATTTTAAAAAACCCAAGACGTATGTGTCACTTCATGTTTTAATTCGGCGTGCCATCTTGAGGTCAAGGAGAGCAGCGACCCTAGCGGACGGAGGGGGCTTGTCCAGACAATTAATTAACACCATTTGTTTGCATATGTATATTTAAATTTAAGTGAGTATGGAAGTGAAATAACTTTTTTTTAATCGTTGGAATAGTTTGCTAGATAGAAAAATATATATGGTTCTAGGGTTTACAGTGACTATTTGTTGCCAAAAATCCATATATGCACATGTATAATGGATTATTCTGACATCTGCAGGGATATATGGAGGTGAAAATAGGGGCCTAATAAACAAACTGTTGGACTTGTATGTTAGATGTTTGCTATTTTTAACTCTAATGCATATATGGATCAGATATGTTATTAGTTTAGCATGCGTTGATTTAAATGAGGCCAAATGCAATGTTCTCCATATATATATATATATATATATATATATATATATATATAGTCGACAAACCCATGTTATAAGTACAGTATGAGAAATACCTCACTGGAAGCAATAACAGAGAAAGACTTAGGTGTCACCATCGATTGGGATCTAAATTTCCACTTGCATGTGTCCAAAGCGGTGAACAAAGTATCGAGAATGCTGGGACTTGTTAGGACACCATGCACTCACCTGCACCTACGAGACGATACTTCTCAGGCTATTCACCACTTTGGTACGCTTTCATTTGGAATATGGATATTTGATCTGGTGTCCAAGGTTCCGACGTGACATGCTAGAAGCTGAAAAAATCCAGAGGAGAGCCACAATCAATTTAAAGCTGATATCGAACTTGAGAAGTCTGCCATATAAAGATAGGTTAGAAGTCCTTATACTATCATCTTTGTACTATCATAAGAGACGAGGCGACATCCTTTAAGTGTATGTAATCCTGAAGGGTATAGACAGGCTAGAATCTAGCCAATTCTTCTCACTGGCTGACAGGTCAAACACCAGAGGGCATAGTCTCAAGCTAATGAGGCGCGCCGATCAAGATCAAGTTTGAGGCCAAATGTATTCAGCCAGGTAGTGACAATTAAACGATTGGAACGGGTTACCAGCGGATGTAGTAGACAGTCCTACATTAAATACATTCAACTCCCGATTAGGCAAACATTGGCTTAGGGAGCATTACAATCTGCCTTGATCCGTTTATTAAGAAATATCTTACATAGAAAACAAGACTTGACCGGAGTTTTAACAGGCTGTGCCATCACAACTCCGTAGATCTGGTATCAAGGGTATCACTGTACAGCGTCTTTGACTGGTTCCTGCTAGCAGCGGCGCTTTATTAAATATACATTATTATTATTATTATTATTATTATTATTATTATTATCTAACCAAATAAAAAGTTGGGCAACCTTGGATAAAACTACACTACAGCACAAGTAAATATTATAAGTATTAACAAGTAATGTAATTAAGTATTTAATTGACAATGTTACATATGTCACATCGAATTAAATAATAATATTAATAATAATAATATTTTATTATTATTATTAAACCAGTGCGGAGCCTAATATCTCATATAGAGGCTATCAAGCACATTAAGAGCCTATCAGAATTAAGATAAGCTCTATGGTTAGCCTTCACTCCAGCCCCTCTACTAGCTCTTTATCTCTTATTTATATATACTTAGCTACGGGTGGTACAATATAGTCCCTTTACTATCATTCTAGTTCATGTGTTAGATGGTCACAAATGCTCTATTTATAACAGTATTCTATATATTAATTAAAAGTCACAGGAAAAGGTTTCCCAAATTAGTCAAAATATTAGTGTTATATATTAAAATCAATTTCAATCAGAGATATATTTAATTTTTTCATAGAAATAAAGTTACAGTGGTTTTAAAACTCATCTCACATGGCCGAAACTTTAATCGAGAATCTTCGGAAAACTTCGGAACGTGACGTCATCTTTGCCAACCAATGACCCCCAAACACTCCACGTGGCCTTGTTTAACATGTGTTACGTGTTCCATTTTGTCTTTATTAAACATATAAAATGGCGTATTCTGTCGCATGCAATTGTGCAAAGAAACATACATCACATACTAATGTTTATATCGACATATAAGTGCCGTCAAAATCTTTCAATACATGATATCATGCATAAATACCAATATTACAGTAATAATAATCATGTGATCAATGATTTTATCAATTTATATAGTCATGTCAGATGGCAAAGGTTATAAAAAAAAATAAGTTTGAACAAGACAGGCTGGACCATGACAGCCATGCAAATCGCGCTGAACGTTACTTCTATAGTTTAGTGGCATATATTTATTGGATGAAATGTGAGGAAATTAGGGATTTTGCGAGCATTTTCATGGAAATATGATAGTTAGTGGTTAGAATTGTTTTGAGTGTGGTAGTGCATCTGATAGGGAATAGAATAATTGTTTGTTACGCTATATTTACTTCAAAATTTGAAATTTCTTTTCCCGTCGCCTTTAACTGAGTGTATCACATCACATGATTACACGATTTCAGTCATTGCTCTACCTCCTTATATTAACACATACGCACCCTTTTCAGAAGTAGCCACTATTTAAATTATTTTCTTTCTTTATATTCTCACCCCTTAGTACACAACGATACGTAATTATTTGACTGCTATGTACTAAAATGATTCTGAATAAGAAACATGGAATTGTATATTTCATATGAAATATTGCATGTGTTCAGATATTGTTTCGAACATTTGTTGCATTCGACGTCAATCAATGACTCTCCTCGGTGAATCTGGTGTAAAGGTGGAAAATCCCATGATTCGACATGGGAAGATTTCCTCAGTCTGAAGGCTGGTGACAAAATGCTAGCTAGGCCAGTGCAATAAATGTGGTAAGCAACAGCTTTTTGACAAATTTGTCACAGTTTTAAACAGTTTTGGGCCTCCAAAATTTATATTAGAATGGTGTTCGACACTGTCCTGTCAAAAACACGTTTTCCTAGCTGTTTCGTACAACTTGTTTATGTTCATTCCATTATTAAAATTAAAATAATTTAAACTTCCTTTATCTCTGTTTCTTAAATGAAACAACACATGACATCCTATTGGCCCAAGGACTATTTCACACGGAGATACCATACACGAATTAGTTCATTCTTCTAGCTCTAACTAAACAACATCTAATTGCATTTGAGAAAATTATATTTTCTATAGAAACCAACCCATTAATTAATTTATATCCAATATATATATATATATATATATATATATATATATATATATATATATATATATATATATATATATATACACAACACACACACTCACGGGGACCATATATAAACGTCATGTGTTTAATAGTAATCAAGTTTTACAGTGATGTCATCTATTGGAAAATGTGCCTGTGGCTGTGTGTCTGTCTCTGTTTCCATCTGTGATTGTGCATTTGTGTGTTGTTATATCGTTAGTTGACTTCAGTTTTAGTTTCGGGAAATATATGCTTGGGTATGGTGAAGGCATGCTCGTATTATATTTAGTTTGATATATAGCTTCCAAAGATCACATATATATAAACATGTTTTTTACTTTGACATTGATGTTTTAGGGCCACCTATGTGCACATGGTAGGCTAAATGAACCGAGCGACCTCCAACAATACTGAAGCAAAGTCAAACCTGAAACAACTTTCATATATGCCCACGCCGAGATTCGAACACGGGTGGTAGTGATCTCTGGTCCAACACACTACCGCTAGATCACAGAGGTGCTCTCTATTATTAATTGCTATGACATTTATAATGCTACATTAAATATAATAAAAACAAGGAAAGACAAGACAACTACACACACTCAAGAGCAGTTCAAATATTGACGAATTAAACATAATAAGATCTGCATCATTGTTTTTTATTGCAACTGTTTGTGTTATAGAATGTTTGTAAAAACAACGATGATCAGCACACACCAATGCAGAACTAATCATACAGTGTCTCCTTGCACATTTGTTTGATCGCGAAAGAAGTTTGTTCTTGTGGTTGTACTTCTAATGTAAACCATTATCCAGTTTTGACACAAAATGGCCTTCTGTGATTCACTCTATCTATGCACTATGTATGTGTTCTCATATGCATTTTATCATCTAAATTCGGAACTCACACAAAAACAAAGTGTATTTGTAATGCATTCTTCGTAAACATGAAATATCCATATAGCTCAAAAAAGCAACAATACCATTTTTCTCTGCATTAGAAATGTAGGATCTCGTCTCTTCGTAGCCCAAGCGCAGCCTTGATTTAAAGAGCAGAGGTCCAGTAGCGTACGCGAGAAAGATCCTCACAGCGACCGAGCAGAGTTGCTTTTTCGGACTTCAGCAATTTAATCTCTACGTCGTCCATGGACGATTTGTGCTTCTCCACACAAATAATAAGAGACCGGATAATATCATGAAAAACAGAACATTGCCAATACTCCACCACGACTAGACAGGATGATGATGAGGATCCAGCAGTAGGACGTTGAAGTCCGATACAATTCTGACCGTGACACACCAGTTGCCAACGGGCCGTCACGCGTCACGCGGTGTAAAGATGACGTCACCAGGGGATTTGACGTCACAGCCGACTGACTGGACTCCTAAGTCATTGCCAGCCCGTCGACTTTAGCGGAGATACGAGAGAAGACCGTCAAAGACGCTGAGCTGTTTCTCCTCCGGGACATGATGATCAATGGATGATCGGGCCAATGAGCTGACTGCCCGAGCCAGTTACATAGTTACTGGAACTACCGTGATGAGCTATGGCATCAGAGATGGAATTATCCCCAAGGGGACGCGCATCGTTAGACCAGTTGCCCTATACCCACCAAGGTGCTGAGAAGTGTAAACTACGCACGAAGAGTGATGTGTTTTGACACGTCATTAACAAAGACATCGACCACATGGTAACTGGCTGTGGACCGTGTCAAACGCATCAGCCCACCAATGTTAAAAGCCAGTGTCCATCTGAGGTACCACCCCGCGTATAGGCACACGTTAGCTACAGACCCCATTTCACTTGGAACAGAGGCAGTATATGTTCGTTTCAAACATGTTCAGTAAATTCTCAGTGGTCCGGAAGCTGTACTTCATCACTTCAGGTCCTGTCATTGCACAAATAAAGGAGATTTTCGATGAACACGACTGCCTTTTCAGCTAATGTCCGATAACAGCCGCCAATATTTTTCGGTAGAGTTTCGGTTAATTTATGAATAGTGATGTTGTTATTCACACTAATACATCACCGCATTTTCTGCATGCAAATAACTTGATTTCACAGACTGTACAAACCGTGAAAAAAACTATTCACGAAGGCCTGCGAGTCCGGAGCTGACCCACAACTGACCATGTTGTGCTTTAGTTCAGCACCTCTTGAAAACAATACACCATCACCAGGCGAACTACTAAATGGCCATAGATATCGTGCCAATCTCCTCGTTGTTACATTCCGTCGAAACACCAGCAGCCTTAATGAAACGCCGCAGAAACGCCAGGATGCACAGAAGGCTATCTATGATCGTCAGGCTGGAGTGCTCCAGCCTGTACTTCCACATGAAGTTGTTAGAATCCAGAACCCGCAAACGAAGATTCTACCCGCAGCGGAAACGCCATCAAGTCGCGACTGCCAAAGGAACGTACCGCAAAACCGACGGCATATACACAAGACACACGAGAAATTTAACCTGACCACGTCTGATCCTGATATACAGCTGCCTACATCTGTTCCATATGGTTCTGCATCTCTCCGGGTGACTGATAACAGAACAACAACCCTACCAATCCCAAGTGTCTCTGCAGCCACCCAGACTAGGATGAGATCAGGTCTTTGAAAGCCACACAAAGACTTGACCTTTAGTGTTCATAACATTTTTGACTGTTGTTTATGGCGTTCGGAACTATTTTTGTTTCAGAATTGATAACATTCGAAACTATTTAGGACAATATTTGTTTTAAAGAAAGACGGATGTCATAGTATCAGGTTAATAATATCTTATGGATTATAATGCACTCATTCTGAAATTAAATTATGTATGTGTACATGTGTGTCGGTTTACATATATATATATATATATATATATATATATATACACCTGTTTTAGTTTTCTTTGCTATCTGTATTTCTGTTGTATTGACATGTTCTTGTCATGAGAGATTGAAAACGCATGGGAACGCACGTTCATACGGAATCACACAAATCGCATGCCGCATCACGCGTATCGCATCGCGCATGCCGCATGCCGCGTATGTGGAATCTCAGCTTAAGGTAACAACTGCCAGCAACCTAAAGAGACCGTCAGTTCCTCGTCGTCATCGGGTGGGTGAAATCCGTGTGGGAACGTAGTTCGGAACACATGCTGCACAAGTCCTTCTTAAAGTGTGGGCCAGCTTTTACGCGGAAGACGAGAATGATTCCGATTTTTAGGGATTATAATCATATTAATAGACAGAAAACACTTTAAAAACGTCCAAGCCAATACTTCAGAGGTCGACCTCGATTTACTTGTATATTGTGGGCATATGCCTGAGGAAAGAATTCCAGGGTCAAACATTTTCCTCGACTTATCTGCCGGGTTGACTAATAAGCAAGTATTTATGGTAGCCTGACTACTCTAATAACCTTACCATCAGGCCATGGCCCAGGGCTTAATTTACCTGTAGTGACTGATTGCTCCCATTCTTACGACATGTTGAACACGACACCATCATAAACTCCCCACGGAGTATCATGCTTCTATCTGCCAAATTTAGTTACATGATCTTTATTTCTAACCGCGTTAATGGTCAGCATACGAAAGACAAAAGTGAATGTCCCGTCGGAGGAGGATTCATACCCAGTACCAGATCTCTAGTCCATAATGTTTACTACTGATCCATCATGGCTCACGTTTTGACTCACAAGCTGGACAAGTCCAACAATCAAGTGATAATATTAGTCATCTTATATATATATATATATCATCTATATGTTTGTTTGTTTTGTTGTTCGGAGAGAATCCCCAGGCTGTCACTTGTTCGGCACAGCCTCTATGTTGGAGTGGTTAAGAAACAGCCTCCTACACCACTCACAGGGGAGCAGTACGGAAAGATGGAGCCGAAATACACTGAGGGTGGTCACTGCCAGAGTGTTTTACGTTCTCAGGTGTGTTTTTTAACGTCCCCCTTTATCTTAAATAATTCAGTGTAGACGGCAGCACCAGTTAACGTGGGCAGCCACCTACGAAGTTGTGAGTCGAGAAATTAATCTCTGGAAAGGTTTCTACCTCTTGCGGTGTTCGAACCGGTGACCGTTGGTACAAAGTGCCGGGTGCTTAACCGTTAGGCCACGGGAGCTGACTATCGTCTATATGTACAGTAGATGGAATGTTAAGCCTGGTCGGAATGTTAGATATTGTCACTAATCTTGTGTGATAGATTGCTATTTTGCACTCTACCAATTAATAAATCCATCATCCACAGGAGAAACATATAGTTCTATTTCATTAAATAAATGCATCATTTAAATACAAATGCTATCTCCACAATCTTCTAGTAGCCACATAACGTCAAAATGTATTATCTTTTGTTGGAGTAATAGTACCTCCTATAATGTTTGTACCCGACACACTGGCCACACACAAGCAAACACACTCCGATGATTAACGATTTCGTTTCGCCAACTTTTTACAAAGCAACCACTAGGTTTGGAGGCCATAGATCCAGGGTTTGTTTCCGGTCTCGTATTACACCAGTTTCCGTCCAGCACAGATACACACATTTATACCCCGTCACTGGTAATACTAATAATAATCTATATACTACATCTCCAGCATGAACCATTAAAGTAGTAACTTATACAGTAATACAGCATCTAATAAGAGGTGATACAAAATATATCCCTCCTAAATATCCCAAGTTTGTTTCCTCTCACATATCATTGCCGGTGCAAAACCTTTTGCTTCAGGTTAATAAAGACCGGACACTGTATTATATTTTCAGTCTTTCTTTTTTAAGTAAATGAACAAACATATAAAGACCTCCTATGTGTTGTGTGCCCCAGTAAAATTCCACAATTAAGACCACTCTTGATATAGAGATTATTGATCTTAATAGGGAATGGTCTTAACTTAGAGATATGAACTTTTTCATCGATATCTTAATTCGGTTTTACTTATTGCTCATACAATGTTCTTAGAATGTTATATGAAATACAATCCAAATCCAATATAATATATTTTAGAAACATTTCAATACAAATTGAGGATATGGATATTGGCAATAGATCAATTGATCAGCTGATTAATAGCACTGTGTTAAATGACTCGTGAAAAGAGTTGGTGAAGGAGTCGGACTCACTTACTATTGATGATGCACTGAGAAAGTGCAGAATGCATGAGGCATCGCAAACCTATATGAAAGCATTCGAAAAAGCGAGCGGTCATACACTGTCGATGCGATAGAAAAAGGCAAAATATTTATATTCCTTTTCACATACTTACACAGCTCTTCATAAACACACTAATACAACAGACACCACCAATACATACACCACCAGTACAGAGAGACTTCACCGCAGTAACACTCACTGCCATAATCCGCCACATACAGTCAATCTTTCTGACAATGCGCAGCGTCCAGACGCTCATCAACAGCTTTCCGAAGAACCTCCTGGCAAAGGTAGAGGAGGACCTAACCAGGGTTCAAGAAGAGGTCGAATCGACCCAGGTCCTGAACTCAATCCTGGAAGTGAGGCTGCAGTCAGCCAAACAAACACAAACACAACAAACAAAGACAAAAGGCGTAAAACCCACTCAAGACAAACCAGTGAAAGCAACGGACAATTCGGGCAAGATCTCACCATCGTCTTCTGGAACATCCAAGGGTTCCACTGCAACAAAAACCTCTTAATTGCACCTATTGAACACAAACAACCAGACATAATACTACTACAAGAAACTCTCACACACTAAATATTCGATCAAAATTCCCGGATATACTATCTAACACAGTCCCTACACAATAATTCAGATACCGTATTCAGAGATCTCATAACTGCAATCCATAACAACATACCATACAACACGTCTCCCCTAATGAACTCTTTCAGTGATTGGCAATCAATCACAATTGAACTCACCGACTTTAAAAGCGGTCCCTTTCAACTAATTAATACATAAGTCTCCCCTCATCATTTATATTATATACAACATGCAACAAATATATATAGACTAATTCTCGCCAGACTAATATTTAAACTTCCCAGATCAAAATATATTTTTGGTTTTACTATAGGCAGATCAACTGTCGATCCTGTTCTACATTTAATTAACCTTATCACCAACAGAAGAAAATAGATCCTATTCAGCACAGTCTACACTGCCTTTCTGGACTTAGACAAAGCCTTTGAAAGGGCTGACCATATCGTCGTCTTAGACGCACTAATCTCCCTGAAAATCTAGGGAAGAATAATATCATGGGTAGAAGACTTTCTAGACAATAGAAAAATCAAGGTCACTTTTTAAGGGATAAAATCCGATCCACACCCACTCACTACAGGCTCCCCCACATGGCTCACCTACACTATTCAACGCCTTAATTACAGTCCTAATCTCCATATCATTATCCCCATGTGTCGACATCCTGACATACGCCGACGTCATAGCCATTATTTCATACGGCCCAAGGCCGCCCAAACAAATACAAACCTCCCTCAATTCAACAGCATCTAAAGCCAATGACCTAGGTCTCTTCCTATCCCCAGCCAAAACTAAAATAATGGCCTTCAGCGCCAACTCAGAACAACGCAGCACCTTCCATATAGTCAAACAAGGCATTAAAATAGTTAGTCACTGTAAATACTTAGGCGTTATCATCGACAACGGTCTTAATTTTATCATACACGCACTTCAAACAAAACTAAAAATTTACTCTCGATTAAACATAATAACAATCATTTGGAATGTTAAAGTAGGAATAAACACAAAACATATCTGATTAGTCTTTATAAATCGCTATTTCAACCCATACTACTCTATGCAGCCCAAATCTACCTACTTGCATCTAAAACAGCAATTAAACACTTAGAAAGTAGCATAAAGAACCGCACTTAAATATGTCTTAGGACTCTCCCCTTCTGCCCCCTCCACCTTCATCAGTAGAGACCCAGCATCCCCCATATTGTTCAACTCATAAGAGGAGCTAAATAGATAATAAGAATAGCCACAAAACCAGATCAAGTTCGAATCACATCTAAAGTAAGTTTACACAAAGACCCCAGAGTACACATTAAAAGAAGCTGGGCCATGAAACCAGCTGATATTCAGAGGGGCATAGCAATTCCAGCCATCCACCCTCCGGATGCCAAGGAAACTGCTCCATGATGCGACCGCCCACTGACCATCATAATTGAAAATAAAACATCAAAAATCCAAGACCCCCAAGGGGCATTCACTGATGCTTCGGACAGGATCTCTTCCCTAAACAGACACCAGGCAGCAATACACATCTACACAGATAGCAGTGTCCACCAGGATGGAAAATCTGTTTGGGGCTGTTTTGTGATGGGGGTACACCGAAATCCTTGGGGAAGACTCCCCGACCACACATCAGTCACTACACGCCATACATACCGCCCTCGCATGATGGGAAGCACAAGACAAACCAGAAGACACAATCATACACTCAGACTCGATGGTAGCCATCACAATCCTCGCACAAACAAAAACACGAACACATCCAGAAATCACAACTAAAATTATTGACTCCGCCTTTGCAGTAAGCAGTCTGCACTGGGTTCCGAGCCACATAAATATTGAGGGTAACGAACAGGCATATATATATATATATATATATATATATATATATATATATATATATATATATA
This sequence comes from Paralvinella palmiformis, assembly GCA_025642065.1. Taxonomy (NCBI): domain Eukaryota; kingdom Metazoa; phylum Annelida; class Polychaeta; order Terebellida; family Alvinellidae; genus Paralvinella; species Paralvinella palmiformis. The sequence continues at coordinate 358,336 of JAODUP010000166.1, forward strand.
TATATATATATATATATATATATATATACATATATATATATACCTGACAACGAAGCCACTAATCTAACCAATATCCTCCATGCAGAACAAACACCAGGTGCATCGATCCCTTATCCACATGAATACTGATATAATACCAGGATCACGTTATGTAACTATACAATCAGTTGTATCATTCATTGTTTATGACCACAGCTGATTGCGATGTAACACGTGGCTCATCCATTATTCCATAAACATTCAAATGGTATATTCTTTGCTTCAAGTGTACAAATAAGAATGAGTCATTCCTTGGTGTATTTAAGGGGCCTGTTACGAGTTGTTCTGCACTAAAATGTTCTATGCTATACTGTACATTGTTTTCCTAGTGGTCGTTCCACATGGTTTGACCATCCTTTGAAGTCATGGGTCTCAACCAGACATAAGGCGAAGTTATTTAAAAAGAAACTTAGTAAACCAACCGACGAAAACATTAAATGCTATAAAACTACTTGAATTTATTCAATAAAGCCAAGCGCGAGCTAAAAAGAAACTATTACTCACATCTCCTAGAATAAAATAAAAACAATATGAAAAACACGTGGTCAGTACTAAAACAAGCAATAGGTAAACAAAACGACAAATCTAACTGGCCCCAGACTTTCAAAATAGACAACAAATGTATTTCAGGTAAAACTGAAATAACAAATAGCTTCAATAAGTATTTTTCTAAAATTGGTAAAACCACCTCTGAAAATGTCCCTAAAACGTACAAAAAAGTTAATGACTATTTGAAACCACCTCAAATAAACAGCATATTTTTGGAAACTATAGAACCAGATCAAATCCTCGAAATCACAAACAAATTAAAACCTAAGCTTAGTACAGGTCATGATGAAATACCCTCCAAACTACTCCAGGAATTTATTGAATACATTAAATATCCATTGACGCACATTATAAATAGATCAATAATTACCGGTATTGTTCCCAATCAACTGAAAATAGCTAAGGTAATTCCAATACACAAATCAGCTGATCCCACTGAATTAAAAAACTGTAGACATCCTGACATACGCCGACGTCATAGCCATTATTTCATACGGCCCAAGGCCGCCCAAACAAATACAAACCTCCCTCAATTCAACAGCATCTAAAGCCAATGACCTAGGTCTCTTCCTATCCCCAGCCAAAACTAAAATAATGGCCTTCAGCGCCAACTCAGAACAACGCAGCACCTTCCATATAGTCAAACAAGGCATTAAAATAGTTAGTCACTGTAAATACTTAGGCGTTATCATCGACAACGGTCTTAATTTTATCATACACGCACTTCAAACAAAACTAAAAATTTACTCTCGATTAAACATAATAACAATCATTTGGAATGTTAAAGTAGGAATAAACACAAAACATATCTGATTAGTCTTTATAAATCGCTATTTCAACCCATACTACTCTATGCAGCCCAAATCTACCTACTTGCATCTAAAACAGCAATTAAACACTTAGAAAGTAGCATAAAGAACCGCACTTAAATATGTCTTAGGACTCTCCCCTTCTGCCCCCTCCACCTTCATCAGTAGAGACCCAGCATCCCCCATATTGTTCAACTCATAAGAGGAGCTAAATAGATAATAAGAATAGCCACAAAACCAGATCAAGTTCGAATCACATCTAAAGTAAGTTTACACAAAGACCCCAGAGTACACATTAAAAGAAGCTGGGCCATGAAACCAGCTGATATTCAGAGGGGCATAGCAATTCCAGCCATCCACCCTCCGGATGCCAAGGAAACTGCTCCATGATGCGACCGCCCACTGACCATCATAATTGAAAATAAAACATCAAAAATCCAAGACCCCCAAGGGGCATTCACTGATGCTTCGGACAGGATCTCTTCCCTAAACAGACACCAGGCAGCAATACACATCTACACAGATAGCAGTGTCCACCAGGATGGAAAATCTGTTTGGGGCTGTTTTGTGATGGGGGTACACCGAAATCCTTGGGGAAGACTCCCCGACCACACATCAGTCACTACACGCCATACATACCGCCCTCGCATGATGGGAAGCACAAGACAAACCAGAAGACACAATCATACACTCAGACTCGATGGTAGCCATCACAATCCTCGCACAAACAAAAACACGAACACATCCAGAAATCACAACTAAAATTATTGACTCCGCCTTTGCAGTAAGCAGTCTGCACTGGGTTCCGAGCCACATAAATATTGAGGGTACCAACAGGCATATATATATATATATATATATATATATATATATATATATATATATATATATATATATATATATATATATATATATATACTGACAACGAAGCCACTAATCTAACCAATATCCTCCATGCAGAACAAACACCAGGTGCATCGATCCCTTATCCACATGAATACTGATATAATACCAGGATCACGTTATGTAACTATACAATCAGTTGTATCATTCATTGTTTATGACCACAGCTGATTGCGATGTAACACGTGGCTCATCCATTATTCCATAAACATTCAAATGGTATATTCTTTGCTTCAAGTGTACAAATAAGAATGAGTCATTCCTTGGTGTATTTAAGGGGCCTGTTACGAGTTGTTCTGCACTAAAATGTTCTATGCTATACTGTACATTGTTTTCCTAGTGGTCGTTCCACATGGTTTGACCATCCTTTGAAGTCATGGGTCTCAACCAGACATAAGGCGAAGTTATTTAAAAAGAAACTTAGTAAACCAACCGACGAAAACATTAAATGCTATAAAACTACTTGAATTTATTCAATAAAGCCAAGCGCGAGCTAAAAAGAAACTATTACTCACATCTCCTAGAATAAAATAAAAACAATATGAAAAACACGTGGTCAGTACTAAAACAAGCAATAGGTAAACAAAACGACAAATCTAACTGGCCCCAGACTTTCAAAATAGACAACAAATGTATTTCAGGTAAAACTGAAATAACAAATAGCTTCAATAAGTATTTTTCTAAAATTGGTAAAACCACCTCTGAAAATGTCCCTAAAACGTACAAAAAAGTTAATGACTATTTGAAACCACCTCAAATAAACAGCATATTTTTGGAAACTATAGAACCAGATCAAATCCTCGAAATCACAAACAAATTAAAACCTAAGCTTAGTACAGGTCATGATGAAATACCCTCCAAACTACTCCAGGAATTTATTGAATACATTAAATATCCATTGACGCACATTATAAATAGATCAATAATTACCGGTATTGTTCCCAATCAACTGAAAATAGCTAAGGTAATTCCAATACACAAATCAGCTGATCCCACTGAATTAAAAAACTCTAGACCCATCAGCCTTCTCCCAGTTTTTTCGAAAATATTTGAAAGGATAATGTATAACAAGGTAATGAACTTCCTCATTAGTAATACTATTCTTTACAAACATCAGTATGGTTTTCGTGAGAAACACTCAACAATTCACCCAATTATACATTTATTAAATAAATGTGCATTAGCTAATAATTCGACTCCTAAGCAAGTTTAGCTAATAATTCGACTCCTAAGCAAGTTACCTTATCTATTTTCTGCGACCTCTCAAAAGCATTTGATGTTATAAAGACAGACACGTTATTAAATAAATTAAATTACTACGGTATTAGGGGAGCCGCCAACAAATGGTTTGCCAGTTATCTTATGAATGGGAAAAAATATGTTCAAATCGGCAAAACGAAGTCAGCTATTGAATTCATGAACTGTGGGGTACCACAAGGATCTATCCTAGGTCCCTTGCTATACCTAATATATGTTAATGATATATCAAAATCCACAAATGCACATATATCATCTTTTGCAGACGACACTTCTTTAGTCATTAGTGATACTGATATTTCCACCTTATATCAAAGAGAAAATGTAGAAATGAATAACTTATTTGAATGGTTTTGTGCAAATGGTCTCTCGCTAAATAAAAACAAAATATATGGTTTTCAAAGGTGGTACAAAAAATGTTGATTTTAACATCTTGGACATTTCAGTTGGTGGTACTCATTTAGAGCAAATTGGTTCTCAATTCCAAGAGAAAACCACCAAATTTCTTGGTGTCTTTCTGGACGAGACTCTTTCATGGAAATATCATTTGACTTACGTGAAAAATAAGATTTCTCGGCCTTATATGGCATAAAACAAGTAAAGAAATTCCTACCAAAAAGTAGTCTGAAAACTTTATACCTGGCTCTCATACAACCATATATTTCATATGGTATACTAATTAGGGGGAACGCCAATTCACCAATCCTTCAGAAAACTGTGTCTTTGCAGAAAAGAGCAATTCGTATTATTAATAATGCGAGTTATAACAATCATACGGATTTTTTATTCAAAAGCTGTGAAATCTTAAAATTAAGTGAACTGTATCAATACCAAGTGTGTTTGTTCATGAACGACTTTATTAGCAAGAGACTTCCTATATCCTTCGATGGCCTATTCCGTCTAAATTCTGATGTACAGGAAAATCGCATGACAAGGCAATTTAGTCATATGAATGTACCTCGATGTAACTCTGCACTATCCAGTAAGTTGCCGTTAGTCAATTTTCCCATTATATAGAACAATTGAAATAGTATCCTTTCCACTTGTAATTCAAGATCAAAAACTAAGAAAACCCTGAAAGATTACATCTTAGCTACTTACTCAGCATCTGTAAAATGCAACAATCCTTATTGTTGTCAATGCACACATGTTTAGGTAATTATATGATTCCTTGGTACCTGGTCCACATACTTCCAATACACACACGACTAGACTTGCAAATACACAAACGACGTTTTATTGAGCTGACTATAATTATTAGCTATGATTAGTTAGGGGCCAATGGGAAGACAACTTCGGCTACATTGGTCCCCCAATATACTTGTAAAATTGCATTATGTATACGTTATTTGATATTGATAATAAATACTACTACTACAAACACACCATAACAGACTTTCTACAAAAACAAATAAGACCAAACTCAGATTTAACTAAATTAATTGGTTGGTACGATAAACCACTGGTTCCCAGTGTTCAACTCATAAATAACAGATTAGCAGACATCAACATACGCAGCCTCCGCTGCTGGGTGCACATAAAAAAATTTATCAGCCCTAACAAGAAAGCACTTTGTCTACATTGTAATCAAAGTTTTGACCCCGTTCACCTAATCAACTGTCCCGCATTCCCAGCCTGCCGATAACCTCTTATACAACTACTAATGCCTGCACAACACAAACTAACAGACACAGTAAAAAGCAGCCATCATGATGCGCAAAGCCACAGCCACTGCATACATAACACTCCCCTTACTTAAAAAAGTCCGCAATCTGAAGAACAAGAGTGTGTGTGCGCGTGTGCTTCTGTGTGGGTTGGCGAATCTGTCTTTGTGTGTTTGTGCTTGGTAGGGGTTTGGTGGAGTGAAGTGTTGCCACTCAGTGACTCTGCGATGAGATAGATGGGACTTTTTTAATTTTCTAAGCATCTATTTTGGAGTGTCCCAATTGGGGAATATGAGTTGTGTTTTAATTAGAATTTCCTCAAATTATAGCGTTTACATGACCAACAGCTCATTAGCATATGATAGGAACCTGAGTCAAATGAATATACTATTTAATATAATTATTTAAGTAATAGATAGAGAAATGCTTACAATCCATAATAAAATCGCTGGTTTGAATTACGTATTTACGGCTGATTTCAGAATCTAATTCAGAATGTAAAATTTCATGGACTCTTAACTGTTATTCTGTGTTGGAAAAATATTATTATTTAAAGGGACAGTCCACCCTCAGAAAATATTTCTTAAATATGTAATGCTTAGAACAGCACCAAAAATTCCACAATAATAATCACAAAATATACCTGATATCATAGATATAGGGAAATAATCCAAATCACTGGAGGGCCGCCATTACGGTTGGACCGGAAGCTAGATTCAAAGGCGGGAAGGAGAAAACTCAAATGCTGTGACATTACATGAGCTCTCTCTAAACTGACGCCGATTATAGTTACTCTTGAGTGTTCATATCTGAGCCATTTTTAATCATCTTCCTCTTTTAAGGTTCCTTCTGGCTCAAAATGATATGGTTGTATATCATTCATTAAGTAATTTTAACAACATAATTGCGCTTGGTTCTGGAATAATTATTTGCTCACACTTGTTTACATGCTTCTGTACGGCTCTACAGACTTCCGGTCAAAATGCTGTGTTCAAGCTTCCGGTCTCTGTCTAGCTTCAAAATGGCGGCGCCCACATGCCATTAAAGGTCGATTAATCAGCACTTTGAATTGGATTATCTAATGTGTGGGTGATCGTTTACACATTTGACATTATTTATGATATTTGTGAGCATAGCTGTATTAGTCAAGAAAATTTGAAATGAACGTGGACTATCCCTTTAACAGCAAGATATTTAAAATTTCTGGAAATGTTGCTCTACCTCGCGGTATTCGTGAATTTCACAAACATAAACAATAAAGGGTTTACTATTATTTTAAATTATATTATTATTTCCATTCTGGATCATTGGATATTTAAAAATGATCAAGAAGTTAATTCTTCAGATATAAGAACAAAATGCTACAAATTTTTTTACAGGGTTGGAGCCGATGTACTCCTGTACTCATACTCATTGTACTCGAGTACACAATTTGAAGTCCTCTGCTGTACTCAGTACTCATGTACTCATAACAGGAAGTACTCAGTACTTGTACTCGAGTACTTTCATAAAGTACTCGTACTTTCAGAGTACATTCAGAGTACTTTCACCATAAACAGAATATTTTTTTCAATTTATTTCCATTTGTCTTTATAACCATTTTCATCCCAAAATTAATTTAGTATTATGCCCATAGAAATTGATCAGTTATCATTTTAAACCAGAGTCCCTGTGGATTAGGTCATTTTGATTTGAAACATAAAGTATGAATCTTATGCCATGTATTAACATTAATGTGAATTTAACTAAAACCACTACTGTCATTATTCACATGTTTGTGACATAATTAGTACGCAATTTCTTTCTACCTGAACGCTAGTGACTGCTTTTCAAAGATTGATGTTCATCAGATGCAATAGTACGTGAATTAACTGTGTACATTGAATTCATTTTAAGGACATTATTATTATTAGTTATATGTATGTTTGGTGCCTTGGACAAAAGCATGACATTTCATTTAATTATTTATAAATAGCTGGCATTTTATTTCTTTAACCATGTTCAATATGTTATGCAGCCTGCATAACATATTGAACAGGGTTAAATAAAAGAATAAAGTAAAGATTAAAATATATATTTGCAATGTTATTAATTATTGAATAATTTTACTTGAGGGTTGATCTAATGTTATTGATATCTTTGTTTACATGTATTAAACCAGCTACTGTATGTGTCTATGTAGATCTAGATCCACCAATTCCTACGTGTCAACATGAACTATCAATTTGTATCATTATGAAATAGCAAACTTCAAATAAGTTAGGGCTCTCACATTACATAGTAGTTATGTTTGAGTAAATGTTATTAAAAATGTACTCGTACTTGTACTCGAATACTTTGACATGTACTGGTACTTGTACTGGAGTACATTGCTAAAATAACTACTCATACTTGTACTAGTACTCATAAAAACATGTACTCGTACTTGTACTCGAGTACATTCCCATGTACTCGGTTCCAACCCTGCACACAAATAGCGAGACTAGGTTAGCGATTAAACAGGTTATTTATCGTCTGAATTGTCTGTTATTAAACAACTAAATTTATACATTTTTCAAAGTTTACAGATTTATAATTATCAATGAAGAATAAAAGATAGTATTAGTACTTAGGATTTGCATTATGGCGGTGCTGGCTGCTCAAGAGACTTGTTAAGTTCTCGCGATACAAATATTAAGATGTAGATAATAGTTCTGGAATAAATCATATATTTGTTCGGTGTCTTAGATTTCCTTTATCTCGATCTCGATAAACAAAATATGTCTTGAGAACTTGCGATTTGGAAATGTCGCAAAATGGTTAACAATGAATCAATATCAACAAATTATAGGCTTGGTATCAATGACTTACTGGCATTGCCACCCGGTGGATTAGTTCCAAATTTCCTCATAAAATTTAGATTTTCGTAGTAAATAACTAATTAATGCCTTCCTCAAGAATACGTCTCGAGATAACTATGTCCCTTATAAATATTATAGTTGCCTGCGAAAATAAATATTTAGGATTGCATAGATATCTCGCCAAAAGGAGAGAATGTGGTGAAAGCTAACCTGAATTTTAGAATAAGAAAAGGCATATGTGCAATGAGAGCAACAAATGAGTTGCTTCCAAAACATTTTATTCTGTCCGCCAAATTGTGTTTCTCTCTCAAACAGAAGTTGAGATATATGTATATCATTATTGTATTTATAGCCCATTCCAGTTGAAGACTAGATTTGTTCCTGATCCAGACATTTCTTAACCATATTATCAACCAATAAACCTTTTGAATTAAACTGTTTTTATCGTTGTGGTTTTATTACTGCGTCAACTTTCCAGGGAAACATCCCTTAAACTAAGATAGTTTAGTTTCTGTTTAAACCCGGAGTTGAAGGTTTATAGCACTAAGACACAATGCCGATAAAGATTGATGATATGGTCCAATATATTTACTTTTGGTATTTATATTATTAGAGTGCACAGCACATTTAGTTCCATGATACAAACTATTTGAAATCATACATTTTTATTATTCAGTAGTTTCTTGAACATTAATACAATTATTATGAAGAAAATTTAACAGATTAAAAATTAAATAAATAAATTGATGATACTATATATATATATATATATATATATATATATATATATATCGAGCCATTCTTCTCAGATGTTACTAATTCCAAATATAAAGAAAGCACTCACATAATTTAAAACAACAAGAATTTAATTTAAATACTACATGCTCTAACATGATACCACGATACAAAACGATATATGAGGACAACAAGACTGGCCACCGAGCCAGATAACCACATGAGTTTACTCCCATTTCTCAGACGTCCCATTTGTCAGACAGCTTATAATCACACATTATACGGATCAATGCACACATAATCCCCTTCCCTTTACCTATTCCTCATTAATGGACCAATCCAAAAACATAATAATAATAATATTTATTACATGTTTATTTATGTTACGTACATTGCATATCATGTTGTCAAACAATATACTAGTACTGTATATTAATAATTACTTTGTAAAGTCTATCATTAAGCCATCGTGTCAACATCTCCTTCGTCAGTGAAGAGAAGGAATCTGCGGCCATCATGCGTTTCAGTCCAAATACCGTTGATATCAAGTTCGGGTCTTGTGTCTGGTAATTTGAGCATGGTATGACTCCCATGTTGGTAGAGGGCGCTGTGAAAGCTAGGAAAGGATGGAAAGGATGCTGCAGCATCGGGGTCCTGTCTCTTAACTTCGCCGTTGTAGAGGGATGGCACTGGCTTTGTGGGTTCGTCTCTTGATTGCTTTCTCGTGGTACTGATAAACCTAGTCCGAACGGGATCTTCTGGAGGGTGGTTATGTGGCGTGGAGTTCCTGAAGTAGTCTCCAAAAGTCGTACACTTTCCAGTGCATGTTTTTACAGTGCATCGCCAGTGGATGCATGTCTGTCGAATGGGATTCTTGTTAAATGTGTACTCTTGGAAAATAACTTGAAGTGTTCCCCTTGAAGAAGTCACCTACCTCTACGTGTTGTAAAGCCAATATAATAACTTACCAAACAAACTATCAAGTATTGAGGAAGTAATATAGTCAATATGTTCACTTAATTGATTAATCCTTGTTTGTTATAATGATAGGTGTATTGTGTATAGTGTATAGTGTATTGTGAACACGCAGTATTTAATTGAGGAAGCCAACTTAGTTAATCCTTCTAGTCAACATCAACAATGACGTATAAAAACAACAACGTGTTACTGCAAGTGTGGGGTTATCCAATCATAAAGGGAGGATGGTGGGAAGTTGTCCTACCCCAAACTGTCTCACAAATGGGACGTCTGACAAATGGGACGTCTGACAAATGGGAGGACACCACCACATGTACGTACCTTACTGAAAATAATTCAGATGGAATGTTAGATATAAACTAGTCATATGGAACTAAATAGTACGATGTATACCTCGTACTTCAGATCAGTCAGCGTTTTGAGTCGTGCAAATACAAAAAGCTAAAGTCTAATTTCACAGTAAAAAAAGCAAAACATTATCTCACGTAATCATTACATCTTCGTAGCAGCGATTGCCGAAAGGTGTTATGGTAAACGGTAGATTTATAGCAGCACAAAATAAACAGTTAGCGATCAATCAGTTTCGAAGTTCAATTAATTTCCCCGAAATTGTTAGAGATATTCATGCTTCATGAATATTAACTATCGTCTCAATGCTCATAATTATTTTTTTCACTTTCACGATGTTTCTGGATATTCGTCATCTAAACATTCTGCTTCGTAAGATTTAAAACAAAAAAACGTTTAGATGGATATATTAATATCTTACTTATAAACGTTATTACTGATGGAGAGTGAAAACAATAATATTTCAAGATGTTATCATTTCCTCATGGCTGTTGTTCACATAACACAATATTTGTGTCGCCACAACGAGAATCATCTAATCTATGTCCGACATCACTCCACATCATCACACAAAAGTCATTTTCATTACTGTTACTTGGTTCACCATTCTCCCACATTGGAAAGGTATCTGGTAACTCTAAACCACTCATCCATCTGTATCTCTCTTCACCTTTATCAAACTTGCCACTTGTCCAGATATTTCCTTAATGAAAAGTTTTCAATGACGTCAGAATTATTTTAGCGATTAATAACTAATGCAAACACCTAAAGTCCACGGCCCTCCATAGGAGTTAATGTGCTAATGTAATACATTATTTTGAAAAATGTATAATATATATATATATATATATATATATATATAACTTGTAGAACGATTTAGTTATGTGAATCCACCAAAACGTAAATTTACAAACAATTAGTGAATTACACTTCTTATTAATATACATTATAATAACCAAATGTATATTAAATTCTTTAAAATACATAATAAATAATATACAAAATAGAAGATATATCTATATAAAAGATACCACTATGAGAAATAAATTAACAGATATTTAGTTTGATGAAACCAAAAAATAAATAAACAGAAATATACAGACATATAAATCAGCGGATACATCTATATCGTGGATGCATATTAGATCGACTCGTAGTTTCAGTTTAATCAGTTATATTTAAATTTCATAAAATATTAACAAGAAATCTACTACAATAGTATTGCTGTTTTTACCTTGACCTTGAAGCTTGGGAATGAGATACCTGAATTCGTTTACTGTCTCGATGGTTACGGGAGATGAACCAAGAGACTGGCAATACTGTACAGCATATGTATGACGAAACCCGATGCTGCTGAGATGATAACATGACCGCTCATACTTCCAACCAAATAGCTCATTGCAAATGCCTGCAAAAGTGTATATATATATACATATATATTTTTTATATATTTTTTTCTTTTTTTTCTTCAGATAATTAGTTAGAAAACACTAGCTTCTTTTTAAATTTTTTATTTAATGGTTTTCTTAATTCAAATATTTATCATAAATATACTAGCTAGCCTATACTTACCTGTTGTTTTTATTATGAATTTACCGTTTCTATTACCTAGCAACGTACTATTTGTTATGTTACCGTGCATTTCATTAGCAAGTGAACAGTTGTACGATCCTTCTGTAACAATGACGTTAGCTCCAACGCACATGATGCCCCTTCCTAAACAGATCTTCTCACAATCAAAATATCCTCTAACATCAATAGTTTCGTTAAATGAGGCGTGCTCCTCACTCAACATCTTATGGAAATATGTCTGATATATGCATCCGGCGATTACTTGTTTGTATAAATAACTCATTTGAAGAATGATAAATGAGTGCCCGATCATGATGATTTTGTTTCGCATAACAGTTGTAACACGTTCAATGATAGTCTGCTTATGACGCTGTAATATATATGAATTGTATGTTGCCTATGTGGTAGTGATCTGTGTATAGTTAGCCCACCGCGGGCACAAAAGTGGCCGTAAAACACTTATCATCATCTATCAATCATCGTATATTGGGAAAGATCTCTTTTTTACTAATACTATCTGTCAGTATTTTGTGGGTATCGATTTTCAAGCTTTATTATTATCCTGTATTATGATATATCATCACACTTGACTGTTGATGCTGACAAAGTCGTATAAAAATACGCCCTCCCTCAAATATTTAAACAGACAGGTTTCGATTGATTGATAGTTTTTGGTTGAATATATCTATCAAGCACTAGCCTGCTGCACCTCTGTTCAATAGATACAATAGGATAAAGATGTGCGTCATGTATCTGAATTATTTAGTCTCTTATTGTATTTGCTTAAAGGGTAATCTAAGATAACATCTTTATTCGGCATCTTGAAGCAACAAAGATCGACAAATCCTGATAGGGCTAGTTTAATACAGCCATAATTGTTAAAGATGTGCATGCTCTCACGAGAAACTACGCACATAAGATACCATACGCGAATATTTAGTGAATAATTCGTCATAAACTAGACAGAAAGAATACGACCATGGGTCTGTATATATTGAGGTAGATAGCTGTACAGGTCAAGAAGATACGCTATATATGTGAGTATTTATAACCCATACTCATAAATGTGGATGCGACATTAAATCACCTCTCAAAATTCTTTCCGCTGACATAGACATCACATACAGTCTGTGTCTAGATCTATTTGTATCAAACTTTTTCTATTCTTATCTGTCGACATGTTAATATTTCATGCCTACCCTGTAGCTATAGGTGTAGATATACATACATACATACATACATACATACATAATTTGATGTTTATTTTTTTTTATTTAATTTGATTTTTCACACACACACAGACATACAGAGAGAGAGATAGACGAGACGTGGTGGGGAGCCATCGTGGTCGCCAAACGACAGAACCAACAAGTTACGCCTCTCACCCCTAGAGTCACATCCGTGGTTAGGTGGCGCCAGGTGCGATGATGTCAGCATCCAAGTTCCTAGCGCTTGCATTTTATGCAACACTGTGTGTTATCGGCTGCTTCCTCGTAGATGCCTTTACATTTCGATGTTCGGCCAGGGTTTCTATCTCTGTCTTACTATCTCTTCTTATCTTAAGCTGCAACACTGATATTTACCTCCCCCTCCTCATTCGTTTCGCTCTCCAACGGCTTGTCAATAAGTTCACACATATCAACACCTCGTTTTAATTTGGTTTCATGGAATATCGTCGTAAACGCTCGAGGAATTCCTTTGCATGCACGAATAGCAGATATAATCAGAAGATGTCGAAGCTTATTCTGATGAAGGCGTTAACACCGATAAAGCTCTGAAGGCGTTTTCTTCTCATTTGTTGATATCACCTTTTAACCTATAGCTAAGCTGTATTATAAGCAGTCAGCTTATCAGTTTTTCGTAGAACCTTGGCGTGCTTGGTACAAGCCGCGCTCTTTTTACGCAAAGGTGACGTAATTTATTCGAAGGGCATCATGGAAAGAATAGGGGTCATTGCAGATGAAAACACAGGTTTCATGAACCAGTCTGTTCGCGCAAGTACATCTGTATCAGAACCCATACGCTCTAGCTTTAATCGGAGAAAGCCAGCTCCCCGGGCATATATTTCTTCCAGATGAGGCCCCTGATCGCGGAGCAGTCCTGGTAGTGTCACAATGTGTGAAAGCACGAAGAGACATCAGCGATGTGCAAATGTTTTGGCCATATTCCATTGCCAACTCAAAGATGTTTAGATGTCTTCCCTCGTTCACTGTCTCAGTGTGATAGAGGATGGTAATCTCAAAATTTAATGCTCGATGAAAACAACCATTACTATCTGGGCTGCGGATGCGTACTATGTCATATCCTTGTTCGTTGGCATATCCACATTACAGGACAATTCTGATATGTCTCTTCCTGTTCCGAGTATAGCTCAGGTATATATGTCTTCCCATCAAGTTCTTAATGATTTGAAGAGTTTCTTTTGATCTTTTCCACAGTCCTCTATCTTTGTGGAATAGAAACACTTGAAGTGCACCGTTAAGGAAGTATGGCGCCAGGTTCTCTTTGCTTTCCTCCGACTTTTCTTAGCAGATCTAAGTTTATCGGAGTATCAAGGAGTTTCTGGTCTCAACTTGATGATTTTTAACACGAAGGAGCATGGTGATTTATGATAGATACTCTGGACACCTTTGTTATAGGCTTCTACCAGCTCGTCAACTTACCCTTCACAATTAATCAGCTATTGAGACGGCGGTAGATCTTCATTAAATTCATTAATATTTATGCCACGATATTTTCTCTATCTGATCTTTCTTTGTATGCAATCGGGCTTATCCATATTAATAATGAACTGTACAGCCAGATTATTGCCGAAGGATTTACCTTTATTACTACTGATACAAGGGCCATATACAGAAGGAATTCCTACTATGATGGGACTCGATTCTCTAGAAATAACCAAATCTAGTTTGTGGCCTCCTTTGTGAATTGCACTGTTGACATGCTACGCCAATCCGTATGAATCCAATATATTGAAACTTCAACATTAGATTTAATGTCCACATGGAAGTTTAAAGCACCAGTTATTATGACATAATATGGGATAATGGCTATATTATCTAAGTATTTAGACCATTCGTCAAAGAAAATTGAATTTCTAAAGCCATTTTTGTTTAAAAGGAGGGGAACGATATATAATACAAAATTTAACTGTAACCTTAACTATTTAAATGTTATACAGTCCATATTTTTTGCCACTTTTACGAGGAATATGATTAAACTCATAACCTCTAGGAACCAACTAATTTATGGTGAGCTGATCAGTGTCAGTTCAAACACGTTTATCCAATTTATAACATATTTCTATATAATTTAAATATCCTTCAACGATTGACTAAAATCCAGAATGTGCTTAGTTTCAATATTGCTTGCACTCTGAAAATTTGGTTGACCTGATCACGACGTTTATTGGAAGCTCACACCTGACATAAGAAACATCCGGAATTTCAGCCCACGACATAGTGGCATGTACATTTTTATGGAAGTAAGCTCATTAATGGGATACTTCTGGTTTATCCCAAAGACCTATATTATGTTAAAATATTGTTTCTATCTTGAACATTGCTTTGTCATCTATAAAGTCTCTTTGTGCAGGAAATGATCTTGAATCCAGCAATCACTGAAACCTTCAGCTGGTGACCATATTAAGTTTTGCCTTTACTCACATTAATGGTATTGGTTTGCTTCCAGTATAACAATACAGCGTGTTGGATCACAGATCACTACCACCCGTGTTCGAATCTCGGCATGGGCATATCTGAATTGTATTTCATCTTTGACTTCGCTTCGTTATCTTTGGAGGTCGCTCGGCCCATTTAGCCTACCATGTTCAAAAAAGTGGCCGTAAAACATCAATCATCATCATCACTTCATGGTGTACATGTAGTCCTCATATAGATGTTTAAAACTATACTATTGGATAGTTCTGATCTCCATATTCTATGGCAGGGTCGGCAACCTTTTTGAGCGGAGGGCCAAATCTTAAAACTGACTTGGTCGGCGGGCCGGATGAGGGTGTGGGTGTGGGAGGGTGTCCACGCCTCCCATTTCCAGAAGGTTTTTTAAACAGCCTTTCAAAATAAACCTTTTTTGAGCATCTGAGACCAGAATATATAAACTTGTTTCGAAATAGATGGGTAGAAGAGTGCAATTTGGATTAAGCTAGTGGGCAACAGGTATTTTCAAACGGAAGAAGCTGCATAATATTTTGTGCGTCTACCATGATTTATACTCGTAACATAAGTAACTTCATGAATGTTAATGATTATATACTATTATCACAATATAAAGCAAAAAACATGAACAAATTAATTATTTGTAAAGTTTAATTTTATTTTCAATTCAATGCGCGATTTGGTGCTGCGCTTGCTTCACCAACCCCTGAATATCAGGCTGTAGATGCGGACTTCATAATATTACAACTAGCCATATTCGCCTTCCATTTCCAGTAGCAGTTGTTGAAGATGATGATGATGGTGATGATTGGTGTTTTACGGCCACTTTTGTGCACATGGTGGGCTAAATGGGCCAAGCGACCTCCAAAGGCAATGAAGCGAAGTCAAAGATGAAACAATCTTCAGATATGTCCACGCCGAGATTCGAACACGGGTCGTAGTGATCTGTGATCCAACACGCTACCGCTAGACCACGGAGGCGCCCTAATAGCAGTTGTTGAAACTGTCTGTGATTCAGATCCTGCTTTCGCACAATGTTTGCGGCTTTAACGACAATGTGCATCACATCCTGCACCTTCAGTCATTTATCACATAACGCCTCCTGGTGGATGATGCAATCATGTGTTCTTATTATTGTGCTTATGGTGCCTGCGTTTGATCGCGCCTTCTACATCAATGCGATGACGTCGTTTATCTGTCCGACCACTGAGGGCGCGCCGTCGGTAGTTAGTCCACAAAGCTGCTCATATTTCAGACCTATGTCGTTCATCACCAGGTACGTAATCTTACTGTTACCATTATATTCTATTGCTGTTTTACGGGCACCTTCTAGCACATGGCCGGCTAAATAGTAAACATTGCACGAATGGCGGTCATACATGTTAAGTCTTCTCATTCAGCGGGAGACTTCCGCAATCACATCAAATCTCCCGCACTCCCGCGCGGGAAACCCGATCTCGCGCAATTTCAACGAAACTTAAGTGAAAAAAATCACTCGCTGTTGGCATGGCTATGCGGACCATGCTGGCAGACAGTAATGATGACTTGGCTGACAGCACAAGAGCGCGGATTTTCAAGAGTGTGCGTCACTTCTACATTGCCATTGTCGAGAAGGTGGTGAAGATCTTCCCATTTCACGACACAGTGCTGCAAGATCTCTCTGTGTTGAATCCAGACTCCAAGTTGCGCGACACATGGAGTCCAACGATGGTGAGGAATTTGAACACTCGTTTCAGCATTGTGGCAGATGTTGAAATCGAACATCTCGTGGAAAAGTTCCATGACTATCAATTGAATCCGGATGACGATCTGCCAGCTGTTACGAGTGACAGCCGTGTCGACACGTTCTGGGTCGAGATGGGTCGCAAGAAGACATTTATGGGGGCAGTGAGGTTTCCACTGCTCACACGTGTGATGACGACACTGTCAGTGATTGCGCATAGCAACGCCGACAGTGAACGTGTATTCTCAATGGTCCGAAAGATCGACACGCACTCCCGTTCGCAGCACGGCAATGACACCCTCCGTTCGCTGCTGTCTTGCAAGCTCAACACAGACGATCCTTGCTATGCGTTTGTCCCAAACAAGGATCTTTGCAAGGCAGCCAAGGTAGCAACATGGAACTGGGTTGGGGAACACTAGTGAAGGAGTGTGTCTGTTCTGGGCGACATGAACGTTTTTCTTTTCTGATTTCTTTTCTGTTAATCGATTTCATGTAAACTGTTGAATAATAGTAAAATTTGGTATTCACTGTCATGGAAAGTATTATGTTACCTTAGACCACCTGAATTATGTATAAATCCCTTATTTACGTATAATGCCCGATTTTCCGAGACCCTCCGATTTACGTATAAATCTCCCACATTGGCATTTCCAAAACTTAACAAGTATGATGGCGGTTCAGAATCAGAAAATAAAACCGCCATGGAAATCGTGCTGAACCTTACTCAGTTTAGTGGCATCTATATCTATTGGATGAAGTTTATGCCATTCCTTTTAAGTGCAAAATTATGATCTGGAGATCGCATACCCTTAATGGACTGTAAATAAAATCCTACTGTAGCTGGTAAATAGTCTAAGTTTCTGGACTTACACAAGAAACTTCACCGTCCCGTCACCCCTAACACTGTGCCGGCACGGTCAACAAGTGCATGACCCGGTACATTATCTGCTCAATTGCCCAGCCTACCCGAAACACCGAAGAATACTTAAAGGTCATCTCCGCCCGGAAGACTACAAACTTCCAGACCGCCACCTAGCAGCATTGATCATAAGGAAATCAACATTCCTACCAGACATCATAACCCCACTTCTCCAGAAAGATCCCTACACATACCAAGGACAGATCAAATTGGGTATTTGACAAGGGAGCCATTTATTTCCAATTTACATGTATAAACATATATAACATTAAATGTACCACACTAATAATAAAATGACAAGAGAATGTAAATTGGGGGACCAGTGTAGCGTAATTGCTGTCTTCCCACAGGCCCCGGATGATGATGGCCAGCTGTGTGTACGTGACAGTCGGAAATCACCATAATAGTGAGAAAGAGACTGGAGGGACGAATTGATAGTAATGAAGAAAAAAGTCATAACAAGTTTCGGTTAGAGTTCACAAAAAAGAAAAACCAGGACATGATACGCCTTTATAATATAATAGAAATATAAGAGTTATCATTAATATCAACCATTTATCTTATCAAACATTTAAATTATTAGAAACCAAGTGATTATGATAATATACAGTAACAATCTAAGCATCTTACGTTCATACATCGGACTTGGCGTTGGTAGTTATTTAAGTATTCGGTTTTAATTTGGTATTTAAATTGAGAACGAGATAAATTGTCGACATTAATTTGGGATTTTGGCTGTTTATTCCATATTTCTGGAAATGCATATAGAGTTAGTCTTCTTGCGAATTGCACTGGATATCTAGCAATGTGTATCATATCCACTTGCCTCGATTGAATTGGAAAGTATTTGCAAATGATAGGTGAAGTTTATTAGTTATATAATCAAATTTGAACAACAAGGCTTTAAAGAGAGGATCCATTATAATTAGCGTTATTAATGATACGCAATGCCCGTTTCTGAAAGACGATGGAGCGGTGTATAGCTGTTTTACTAGCATTTCTCCACCCAAGTATGCCATAGGTATAGTGAGGAGTGTACTAATGCAAAGTACAATGTTCGCATGCTATCTCTAGGTAGAAAGTTCTTCACTTGCTTGATAAAAAATAGTAATCTCAAAACATGAGCTATATGGTATTTCCATGTAAGATGTTCGTCAATGTGAATCCCCAAAAATGTAACAGATTTTATCTATGATTAGGCCTGATGACAATAAATTTAGTTTTCTTTGCATTTAATGGCAGTTTATTCGCGCAAAACCATTTTAAAAGATTGTTAAGCTGCATGCTTGCATTAGAGAATAATTGATGCACATCATAGTGTGACATAAATAGAGTGGTATCGTCAGCAAATGATACAACATTTCCATTACCTGAATTGTATATGACATTTACATAAATCACGTATAATAATGGTCCAAGAATAGAGCCTTGGGGTACTCCACATCCAATAGGTAAAAGTGAAGACTGTACTTTTTTCTAATTCAACAAATTGACGAGGCAAACAATGAGACAATTAACCTTCTAACATAACCCAGTCGGGGTTTGAACCCATGTACTATCGATCTGTGATCAACGGCTTTGTCAGTAAAATCATGAAGTCGTCCAGCCATTATATACAGATTAGTTGTGATATAACTAGTAGTTGAAGGCAGACGTGATTTTGTCAATTCCAATTCCAACTCCACTCAATTCCCTCTTGATCAATTCCAATCCCACATCAAATTTTCAAATTTATCAATTCGAGTTCCAATTCCAAACGTATCAATTCCAATTCCGTTTTTTACCGACTCTTTTTACCTACTACTTTTTACTATGAATAGGTACTCTGAATACCTTACTCGAGTAGTTTATATTCCAAGTAGGATTTTCATGGAAGAAATATTTCTGAATTAAAAAATTAACTGGTAAATTAATTTGTAAATTTAATTAAATATTTATCAATTCCTATTCCAATTCCATTTTTAAATAATCGTTCCAATTCCGGAATTGACCATCAATTCCAAAAAGGTAGATATCTGCCCATATATTCGGTACTAGTTGTTTTCAGTCTCTCGTTTGCCAACCTCACCAGATATTGCAAAAACGGTGCTGCACCTAGCGAATAGTTAGGAAAACTACCTTACTGGCAACTGGTCCATTACTCTCTCTCTGTCACTCGCTCTCTCTTTCTATCTCTCTCTCTCTCTCTCTCTCTCACTGTATGTATGTGTGTGTGTGTGTGATAGATTATAACTTATATTAATATGTAAACAAAGAAGCCACTCTAACGGATTCAAATGATGAGCGGAAAATGTTTGACTCGGACTTAGTAACTCAGTGTATGATTATTTTACATAGTTGGCAAATGCAGTTATCGAAAACAAACTTTTTAATTTTGCAAAAATATAAATAATTTTATATTTTCTAATCATAAGAATGAGCCAATAAAAATTGATTTTATGGCATGGTACCATTTTAGTGTTATTTTTAAATTTAATTTACCTGATATAATATCGCATTTGTACAGTATGCAAATTGCAAGCAGACGAGGAAAGTCAGTCAGGAAGCTTAAAGTTTTAAATGGAAACTATCTGTTATGATTGTGATATGTTCCAAAATCATTATATACTGACGTAATGAACATATTTGGCAGCTCAGGTAGTCATGTGTTTACATTATTATAAATGCGTTACGATATATATACCAATTTAAAGACCTTTAAACGGTCTTATCATTTATAGAGTCAAAAGTGAAAAGACGCAGATTACTTTCTTATCGACTTGTGCATATTATTATTAAATTATATTTGATTTTGTTTAAATATTGTTCACCCATTCTTAGTTCGTACATGACAGTACAAGTAGAAACTGAACAAATCCTCTCTCTTAAAGAAAAAATATATCCCTTCTTGGTGTAATAAAAAAGCTTGATGATAGTTGATCATAGAATTTATTCTAATTTAGAATGACAGCTGACTTGACAGTCACTAGATCTACTCCGTATGTGGGTGTGATTTTGTATGTGTGTGTTTCTCTGTGTGTGTATTTCATTCATTATTTACCAGGAGATTGTAATTCTGGTATTATTCTTTTTAAGCACTGCTCTTTTAGGTTTACGAACCAGTAAAACTCTTTGATGTTAAATAATCAATAAACCAAATAAATATTAATATGTTGAATAATTAAAGATAACTACATCAAGAAATATTTAAATTAGCTATAACTAGCTGTAAGGGGAACAGGACTGGGTGTCATTTGAAGTTCACTAATTGAGACCAGACATGGGTCAGTTCCATTTTGTCACTTCCAATTCCACTCATTTCCATTTGGTCTGTTCCAATTCCACATCAAATTTATCAATTTCAAATAGAGCAATCCAATTTCATATACTCTGCTGGAGTTGTTGACGACAATCGCACCAACTGCAAAGTCAGCAGATCGCGGACATCACAAGACTCATCATTCTGACACCTGTCCAGTTTGAAATGTTGATCTTACATTGTAGCCAGTTTGAAGTCACCAATTACCTAATATGGGGCCAACTGCTTCTCAATACTGGCTTGCTTGGAGTCAGTACTCTGAGTAGGTTTTTTGTAGCAAACTTCTATTCCAATTCTACATTTATTCCATTTTTTTAATATGCAATTCCGGAAATGAAGTTGGACTTGCCCATCAATTCCAATTCAGGAATTAAATTGACCTCATGACTGCTTGAGATGGATTATGAACTGTTAATTTTTTACCTACTACTTTTTACCATGAGTAGGTAGTCAAAGCACCTACCTGGAATATCTACTCCGAGTAGTTTATATTCCAAGTAGGATTTTCATGGAAGAAATATTTCTGAATAAAATAATTAAATGGTGGGTGGAGTAAACCTTGCCAGTTGCTTGGCTGGATGAAAACACTAAACTTGCAGCACTCACTTTGTGGAATCACCCACTCGACCACATGTTGATGATTATGTTGTGAACAAATTGGATGGAAAGGAGCTATTTCATGAGATCAGCAAGATCTACAAACCCTACACACTCATTTAAACTGCTACTGTATATCAGTATATATTTTGCTGCTCTTGTCTATCTATGGTTGGTTTTGATTTGGTAATAAATTGTATTTGAACTATTTGATAATAAATAGTATTTTAATTATTTTGTATTAAATTAAGAGTAATTAAACTAACTGACAGGGTGAGGTGACTAAATTGAGGGCGATGGTTCCCGAGGGCAAAAGTAACTGAAAGGCAAATATTCCAGTGCCCCTTCGCTTGAGACAGTTTGCCATTCATTTTTCTCAGCACTTCATTGCTTACACACTTATATTGGTACTTTTTACGTAGAGATTTAAAGTATTATATTATACAAGTTTATTTATAATATAAATCTAATATTTCATAAAACTGTTAAATTACAATAGAACAAGGTTTATTTTTGGATGGGGGTTGTACTTATTCTTGCAGATCTTTTGATTTGAGTTCTTTAGCCACACATTTTTATTATCTTTAATTGGTCTGTGCATGTTTTTTTTATAAATCTGTTCCAACTTGTTATCAGTGATAGCGAAGAATTGTGCCTGTATGGCAACTAGCTCAGCTTAATTGTGAGAAACTCCAATCAGCTGATAAAAGAGACTATGTTTGTGCATTGTTTTATTAAGCACCTTGGGCTATTCCCAATTAGTGTCTCTTCATACTCTTCTCTGGAATTGAGATGAGCATTCTGGGGGCCATACATTGCTCTAATACCATGTTCTTTGGCTGTGGAGTGGCCAGCATGTCCATATATATGTGACAACTCTGAATGGTTTAATTACTGGAGATACAGCAACAAACATAAGATAATAATTCATTTTATAACCATTTTCCTCTCTTACTGGGGAATTGGCCAATGGGTTCCCACACCAGTCTTCTCCATTTAACCTGATCTTGTACATCTGCTTTATGCAACCAACACTATCTCATATACTTCTCCACCACTTGATTCTATGTCATCCTCGGCCTTCCTTTACCTTTCACACCCTTCACCTGGTACAACATGCTTCTATTGATCCAGTCACCATCTTTCCGTGAGACATGTCCCAACCATCTCAACCAATTCCTCTTATCATCTTCAGTCACCAGTTCAATTCCCATTCTCTCCTTCAGTTCTACACTTGGTACATTATCCCTCTGAGACTCACCGCATTTCCATCACAGCATTATCATCTCTGTATGATCAAATTGTCCTATCCATTCTGCATTCATTATCCAAGTCTCATTTCCATACACCATTGCATGCCTCACATATGTCACATACATCTTCCCTTTTAACTTCAATCACACATTGCCAAATCCTTAACAGCCCTGTAAACATTTCACATGCATAACACCCTATTGTTGCACATCGTAGTAACCATACTCACCATATTCCCCAGATAACAGAACTTTCCAGCTCTGTATAGACATACCATATCCCAGATCCATGCTTTCCTGGATGTTGATATTATCCACATCCCCAATTGTACTTAGTGAACCTTTCAGTTTCACATATATACTTATATTATTAGAATTAGTTTTATCTTGAACAAGCTTGTCTTCCGCATGCATTCACTTATATTTGCAGTATTTAGATACCAAGGTATTTAGGGGTCTAAGACAGCCTTTAATGTTATTGTCCAATTTTTAATGATGATGTTATTGTCACAAGAATATATATAATCAGATTAAGTGGGGACTATCACAAAGTTTTTGATGTACATGTTTCAGAAAGAAAACATGAAAAGGAGCTATGACATCCAGCAGGAAATAATTTATGTAATGGCCAGAAACCTCCACATCTTGAATTCCAAAGTTTTATTTTCTTAATACAGATAGATTCAAATGACTTACCTATTGTTGCTGTGATCAACTGATTGTGATCATCTCTCTTGAACAGTGACAATAGATTGATTGTGACTGTTAACTGTCAAAGCTACTGGGAAACCAAAAATTAATTTAGCTTAGATATATTCAATAATGAGTAGATTCACTTGATTTTATCAATAGTTCTTGTGATTAACATCAGTATCCGGTAATCATCCTTAATCAAGATCATATTTTATCAGTGATGAAAATGAACTGATGGCAAACTGTCTAGCCATTGAATTGTGGCAATATTTCCAAATAATTAACTGTAAATAGATATTTTCAGATGTATTTGCACATAGTAAAGTAACCAGAGTATGTAAATAAAACCTGGGGGAAGTCCATTAAAAGGTATTAATAATACTATATCTTGTAAAGTTGTAGTTGACACGTGTATGTTAAGGTATCCTCATTTAGAAATGTTTGTATGAATGAGAAAACATATAGTTTATTTATAGATGTTGGGTATGGATTTTGGATTTGGTACATATTGATGTCAAACCAGTACTTATGCTGATGGCAACTTAAATTTGTGTTATCTTTTTTAAACATTTAATGTCAAAAAACCAAAGTGCACACTGGTAATCATCTGCTTGATCTAAATCTCACTTGTTGATGTCATTTTGTCACTGCAGTTAAATGAAGGTTGTGGAAAACAGACAGCAAAATATAGGTTAAAATATCTGAATGTTTTAGTGTATGTTGTTAAATTTATTTATTTTAGTTCTATGTGTTAAGCAATGCTATCAAAAACCAGGTCATTCTACTCAATATCTAACTGGGCTATGAATTCATATGATTTTAAGCCAGTGAACTTATTTTACATATCCTTGTTCAATGGGAGAGTAAAATGTAGATCAATCAGGAGTGTTCTTAACTAAATTATAGAATTGGTGTATAACCATGATAGTTACAAGGGAAAAAAGAGCTCGGAACAAATGAATAAGCTTCTTCTTGATCATCTGTATCAGCTTCATTATTGGCTTGTTTCGTGAATAGTGAACAAGCAAGTCTTGGAAGAACATTTAGCTACATATCATAATTTCATCATTTTTAGATTTAAATGTTATCTTTAATGGGTTATTAAGCTGATAAAATAGCATACCAAGCTATTACTAACCTTAATGAAGTACTGGAATTTTGCCATTCAAGATCTGATGGCAGTAAGTACACAGAATTTATTTCTAACTTCAACTGTAATCGTATCGTGGATGCATTCAAACTGTATGAACAAAAAAACATTTAAATATTACAGGAGTCTCCAGAGTGATTCCAAAATATGAAAAATTATTTACTTCTAAATGAACAATATTTACAAGTGACCTTCATTTAAAACTATTTAAACTTTGTGAGTTTTCGATAGATGAGACCAGTTCAGAAATAATCTGGGCAGGCCTACTGTATAGACTTGTGTATAAGTCGGACTTTTTATACTCCGAAATTGACACCAAAATCAAGTGTGACTTATACGTGGGTCAGACTTAAAGGGAAAGTATCTATTTGGCATAATTTAGGGGAAAATACAATAATATTGTTTCTCAACCTTAATAATAAAATATGAACGATAAACAAATTTATTAGGTGTGTTTTCTCTGTTGTCTTTTGAAGCCAAATGTAATCATGATAACTGCCATAATTATTTAATCTGATGCTCTAATTAGTGACAGGAAATTAGTTACTATCAAAATATGTGACAGTGTAATTGAACGGAATTGTAAATGCAGCCACACAAAGATTGACCACAGAAGCCATATCAATGAAAAATGATTACAGCAAATACTGCTAATTACTTCCAAAGCTGGCACATGGGAACTATTAATAAACTACTTCAAACAGCATTACAGAAACAAACACGCAGCAAGAAATCTGAAGCAGCCGTCATTACCTATCATCACACTGGGTGAAAATGACCTAGGATTCTATCGACCCCACCATCATTATCAAATCGTTCAAGAAGTGCTCTATCAGCAATGATTTAAATGGCATGGAAGATTATTTATTGTGGGCTGAACAGCATGACAAATCCAACACTGACTCCAACAAAGAAGGCGATGAGATGTATGATGACACATAGACAGATACAACAGATGTTCAGTGAAGAGAGTGATGATGAATTTTGGGGTTTTTAATCCATATTGCTGATAATTTGGTGATGTTACTGTTAGTGCATCTTATACGCGGGTTTGACTCCAGGGGGCTTATTGGTCCTAGAAAAGGTGCAGTTTATACTGCCATATCAGACAAATGGTGCGATAGCATATGGGATCCAGTGGAGTATGGAGATATGTCTGCCTTTAAGACTGGCATAGAGTGTTGAACCATATGTAGCATCATCTTTTTAATCAACTTCCCTTTTCAGAATAAACATAATTATGTATCTGTTTGTCTGAGTAAAATCAGGTTAAAGCAAAATTCCCAGTAAAAACAGGTTAATTATTTTTTCAGTGTTCATTTAATTTTTGACTATTTAGAGGGCCATTACAAATTTAAATTGGACATTTGACAATTCAGCTACAACTACATGATAACTAATTTGTGCTAAATATATTCAGTAAACGATGTTCATAATATGTCATTGCATCTGTTAATTGTTGAATTACAATATATTAATACAGTATCCACCACTCCGGGTTGGATACATAATAAATTAATATATTTGCTACCTGTGTGTCAGAGCACTAATGTCATATAGGTTCATACTGTGTATATACACAAGTAACAGATCTATAGATGCCATAGAGCATGTCTTCATCTGGACTAATGGCAACAGTCTAAGTTCTCCAGTTTTCTGGGCCATTCCAATTTAGAAATATCACAGTCTTATCATTGTGGAATATAGAAAAACATTCTGTAAAACAATACTGACACAGCCATACTGCAGCATTGTAGAATATTTGTTGATTAAAAAAATAACAACTCTGACATAAATAACTGATATAAAAGTGACAAGTTTATAATGATTACCATTTTCTATTGTAATAATTTGCACACTGTACCTGTTTAAATTAGTTATACCATAGTAACAATACATGGATTGCTCCTTAGCCACACACTAAACCAGTTCATGACATGGTTGTGTGTTTAGTAATTAGTATATCAAATATTACAATTCTTATTTGATTAAAGCAGATATAATTGCAAATAATGAT
Source organism: Paralvinella palmiformis (assembly GCA_025642065.1). Classification (NCBI taxonomy): domain Eukaryota; kingdom Metazoa; phylum Annelida; class Polychaeta; order Terebellida; family Alvinellidae; genus Paralvinella; species Paralvinella palmiformis. The sequence goes on from JAODUP010000166.1 coordinate 385,354, forward strand.
GTCATATTTACAACACGGAATCATAACATTATACCACACTTTGAAATATATGACTTTCATTTTAACTTTTCAATGGACTATCAGGTCAAATATAGTGAGTGAATGGTTTGTTTACTTTGGGACTGGTCGCACCTTGGATATATGGCTCAGGGGCAACTTCCTGAGGAAAATCCTACAAACACAGGTATAAGTTAGGTTCAAACCCACAATCTGGAGGTTTGAAACAAAATGTTTTAACAACTGCACTCTCAAAGCACTCTTAAATCCCAAAGTGACACTGTCAGGACAATGCACACTTATCTTAATATCCACAATTAGATTTTTATTTGTTGAGTAACTTTTTAGTATTTGTTGAGTATTTTTTTGCTGTTGGGTACACTTTATCACTCTGCCATAATTTCAATCCTCAGTTGTAATATTGTTGCTGATATATGTTACATATACAGTCAGCTGAGTTTTGATCAATTAAAAAAGGAGATCCCCCTATCTTCTGTTAGGTGTGTCCATTGCTTAGCCATTACAATATATTTACACAAGGACAATATATAGTTAAACAATCGATATTTACACTGTGTGTAATATTAATTAAGTTTCTTTAGAAACCAGTGTTTTATTTTATCATAATAAGACAATGATGCTGTTTACATCCACTTAGCACCTTCCCCAGAAGAAGTTCAGAGGGAGTCAGTGATTAAGTCACAGATCACTGAGAACTTAAAGGAAGCCATTAAACGTCTTCAAAAAGTCCATATCAACTCAGATGAACCAATTTACAGGTAGGATATTTTAGTTATAATGCTTTAGCCTATAGCTAGTAATGTTTAAACAGGCATACATTATATCATCTGTATCAGGAAACATTATATAAATATCATAGAGTAATTTGCAATTGTATTATTTTTCCACAGTGAAGATTCAGCTAATGCAGTTTGTAATGTCTTAGAAGCTACCTTTTTACATGGTTTGAAAGCTCCTGTTAGCAAGAAAGTAATGTATCAAATTCTACTCTTATTGCTGTGTGTCTGTGTGTGATTTTAAAACAAAATACATAAAAGTGAATAATAATTAATTAACAATTCTAAAGTTCTACTATTTATTATCGATACTGCATCATTTAACTAAGCAAAATACCTGTTGCATATTCTAGCTCAATGATCACAAAGTAATGGCTTAACAGAATTTTGAAAATCCAAAATGTCAAAAAGGCAACCTTTCATGAAGAAATTTACTATTCTTTGAAGTGTTAAGTATACAATCATATATATAATAATTAGTCAAACAGAAAGAGATATGTTTTAAAATTCATTTTATATGTGTCATAATTGCTTACAAAACATTATACTTATAGAACATAATATTTATTTGATTTAACAATTGTAATCAGAAACATTTAACTCTATATATTATCATTATGTTTGAGTACAAGTTACTTATGATATGGCCATTGGTTTTATCCTGAACACTTGTAGCTTACATATCTGGCAGGATATGACACAAATTGTACTGTACTGGTAAGGTTATTTAACATTTTTCCTGCTTATAATAAAGAGTTGGGAAATGTGGAGGTTGGAACTGTTTGTTTAATAATAGTTGTTTATACCATGTATTTGTATAAACTACTTAACAGGGATGTGTGTGTGTGTGTGTGTGTTTTTGTGTGTGTGTGTGTGTGTGTGTGTGTGTGTGTGTGTGTGTGTGAGATAATTTTACTTAGCTTCAACAGGCTGTTGCTATGGATGTCTTTAGTTCACATACTGTTATAGAAAGCTGTAATCTTTAGTATCATCAGTCTTATATCACTGAAATATAAAACAAATGTTCCACTTATGCATAATATTTATTTTCCTCAACTATCTTACTAAATTCTGGGTTTTGTATCATTTTACCTCACTCTGTAGAATGTAGTTTATATATGTAGCATGTTCAGAATTGGATGTACTGCTCGGCTATTCATATTCCTAGCTGGTGCTTAATATGTTAGATTAATAAAATGTATACTCACACCAAATGGACTTTGTATTCTGAGTATGCATTCCAAAGTCTGTTTTACTATTTTTGAAGGATGGTATTGATGTTTTATGGCCACTTTTGTACACATGATAGGCTAAATGGGCGCATTTAGATTTGTTTAGAACTGCTGATAATGTTTATCATTTCAGTCTTCCTTGACTTATCTATCATTCATTTGTTAAATGGCTCGATCAATCTTTATGTTGTTGTTTTATAATATAATTTTGTTTGTATTTTGCTTATTTATAATTTGATACAGTAATCCCTGTTTATATAACCCTCCTTTTTATAAGATTTGGTTCATTTCTTAAAGCTATGCATTTAGAGCTCAGTGAAGTGATGTTTTCGTTGCAACACCATATTCATGGCAAAACTGACCACACACTTCTAGAACCATGATTCAAATTCTAGCTAACTAATGTCTCAGAGGTGTTTCATTTTGCTTCATTGCCATTGTAGATTGCTTGATCAATCTAGCATATGATGTGGGCAACATGGCTACCATAACTCAAGTACTCCGATATACTATACCAAGATTAATAGTAGTAAATGCATCCTTGACTTTTAAATATGCCTAAAGTATAACATCACAACACACACACATAATTACTAACTAGCAGTTAAACCTTGAGAAAAACATGTACATGTATAACTGATATGCATTTTATTTAATGGAAAGAACTGGCTTTGGAATGGACAAGTTGGGCACTGTATAAATAATATATAATACTAATAAGTTGATATTCTGTTTCTTTCATATGCTCTTTTACCATCATTCTGATATGAAATATTTTTATTGTTTAAAACGGTTGTATTATTATTACTAATAATATTTTAAATAATAATAAATGATTTTAAAGCTTAAAATGAACTAATAATTTAATAGTTCATTTTAAGCTTTAAAATCATCTTATATCAAATTTTTTGTTAGTCTTAAATTTTCATGATTTTTCATGCTTATGTTTTTAGATAGGATCCTTATTTTATTGATCTTTATGTAGTTTAAGTCTTACATGAGAAAATATTTTGGGTTTAACCATGATCATTATGTAATGTAATCATTAGAAGTGTATTTCTATAAAAATAATATTCTGTTTTATTTCTTATGTAAAGAGTTTTTGGGGACTACTGCAGAAGATTACACACAAAGATACTTTACTTCAGTTGACCCAATTGAGACAGATTAGTACAGAAATAGGCCTTTGTAGGGTAAGTTATTGGGTTATTATCAAATACAGCTCTTATACAATTAAGAAAACAAAATTCTATCTTATATATTTGGCTTCATCTAATCCAGATACATGATATTATATTTATAGGCCTGGTTACGTCTTGCACTGAATGATGGACTGTTAGAAAGCTATCTTAATGCTGTTATTAATGATGAGAAAACCCTGAGGTAAATGTCACCTAATATAATCTTTATTTATGTATGAGGCAGCCAAACAAAAACTGATGATTTATCTCTAAATGATTTGAGTTTAGAAGTCTAGCTGTCATATTTCTGACAATGAAATATGTGATGTAATTGATACTGAAAAAATATTCTCATTTGAATGTAACAAACCAATGTATTACTTCTACATTTATTAAACATTTCACAAAGTATAAGTTCATTTTCGCTGGTTTCAGAAACTTAAGCTAACAAATAAGAGCTGCTTAAATAAGTAATATTTAGATGAACAGTTGTCAGTTATATGCATGCTATTAGTTGTTTTGTTTTTTCCTTTCTTGTTACAGATATTATTATAAAAGAACATCATATTTGAGGGATACAGAGCATCCTGGCATACTCATGACTTATACCCAGAGTAACTGCATTTTTCATTGGAATAATGACTGGTTTATTATGAAAAATTATTTATAATTAAAATTTGCCAAAAAGTGATGTTATTTATAATTGTAATAAATAAAATCTTGATCCTGAGTGAGTGGGTAGATCATTCTCCTGGCTTTGTTGGGTGACAAATTGATCTTTTGTCTTGAATTAGAATCTAACATATGAATTGAACGTGTCTTTTAAGATTTACATGTTTTAAGGCTTCATTCTTTGGAGATTACTAGTGTGTTTTGATACAAATTTCTACTTTAATAAGCAGAATCTGTAACAATGTTTCTTATGTTCAAGTTGTATTACTGGAACACTGCATATCATTTAGTGTAGTATATATATTCTTAATGAACTGTCCCTTACAGGTCTGAGCCATTTTCAGTTTGAACTAGCCTATAATGCAAGTGTGCTAAATATTTGGACACATACGCCTCTGATGTTAGCTGGCCTTGTCACACCTCAGTTAGACCCTCGTCCAGTTATAGCTAGAGAACATTATGGTAAGTGTAGCATCACATTATTAGTGTGTGTGTGTGTGTGTAATTCTCATTAATCTGTAGGCCCTTCTAAGTTCTGTATACTGATACAAAAAATATAATAGTATTTTATAACATCCCTTCTTTCCTGTCAGTTACTAATGAAGTAATACTGCTTCCCTGGCAAATGAAAAACATTTATTTTGTCCTCTGGTTATGCAGATATTCCAAATGCATCATCTCTTGAAAATTTGTAATCTGTTCTAAAAACACACCTCTTCATGGTCATTTTCACAGATAAATAATAATTATCTCTTAAATAGGGTTTTTACAGACATATTATTTGGGGTATTATTATATTACATATTATTTGTACAGTGCCTTTGAATGGCTCCTGCTAGTAAGGGGGCTTTATTAAATATACATTATTATTATTATGCATCTAACAAAGTGCAACAATATTTTTCATATTTATTGCCTTCCATGATAACACTGAAATTCTACTCCTCTTTTATAATCCCACCAGTGTTTATGGATGTGAAATATGTAAATAAATTAAATAAAGACAAATTTAATACTGCTATAGGTGAACAATAATAAAGGAAAATTGCTATGCACATACGTAACTGGTGGATTTGTTTTCTTTTGAAAACATGTTTTATTTGGTGGAGTATTATGTTTTTACCTGTGTAGTAGTTCATTTTAACAGTGCACCTTATTATAATGAACATGGTGTGTTTGTGGGAGAGAGAGAACTAATTGTTCTAAATTATGGTTACTTTCAGCATCAAAGAAAGTTCATCATGTTAGCAAAACAGCGAGTCAGAGTACACCAGTTATTAACCAGAAGACCACTATTATGTCATCATCAAGCCAAAACTATGATCATCATACAAATATTAGATCACCGAACTGTGATATAGCTGGTCCTAGTTGTGTCCAGCATGGAGATGAATCAATGGTTGGTCTCATAACTCCTCCTAACACGCCATATGATCCATCTGAACTAACCGGTATTGATATTGAGGCTATAAGAAGTTTGACCTATCGAGACGGCAGTGATTCATCCAGCACTGGAACTAGCCAGATTTCTCATCCAGACCCAGTAGATGCTCGTCAGCTCATACCAAACTTAACAGCATTACACATCTATTCAAATCCTCCTGTATCAAGTCTAGGTGATGAGACAAAGCTACCATCTGACTCACATGCAATACCCACATGCCACCCAGTTGCTACACCAAATGAAGTGGAAAGTGAACCCAACACTTATGCTGACCAGGAATCTTCTGTAACTGGCTCCAGGTCATCCCTGTTAGGACACGTTCCAGAACTATCTAACAGCAGTATTTCACCTGCACTACTTGCTGGATGCCAGATATCTGATAATATGAAAACAGCTAATATCCCTAAGAAGCAGCACATTTATGAAGATTCATTAAACCCATTTAGTCAACAAGAGTACGATAACTCACTTAATCCCTTTTCAACAGACACTAAACAGAGCCATGAATTAATGGGAACTGATCAGAAAGAGAGCTTAGTCAGCTCTGAGAGATTGGCTAAAAATGATAACTGCCTTATGGGTAGAGATACCTACAAGAAATCCTTAAATCCATTTGACTGTTCAACATGTGATAAGCAAGAGGTGGAATGTTGTGATGAAACAAATCCATTCCATTCAGAATCTAGTCAAATAACAATGAAACAAGAGACGAGTGTTCCAGAACATTGTGATGATCTTCGAACACTGACAACTGAGGAAACAATATCTTCTGATTCTACCACAGGTAATAAAGCCAACTCATCTGATCCATCATGTTGTGGTATACAGACAGCTGTTGTTACTTCACACCCGCCAGATAATCCTTTCCCCAGTGCAGACGTTGATGAGGACATGATCCCAGATGAAGATGCCAAGGAGTCTGCAACAGAACAAAATAATTATGATCTGAATCCATCAAAGGAAGATGGAGAACATGCCAATGATTGTGATTTGGAAGCCAGTGGTCAGAGTCAACCAGCTGCCATCAGGGCAAACAGATCATCACATTCTCTGACAAAAAGTCTTTCACAGTCATCCAGTTTTCCTAAGTTTGATGTTGGAAAGTCACCTCCTCTGGAACCTGTGTTATCCACAGCCATGGCCACCAGTGAATCTGTAGAACTGGCCAAAGAGGCCATCACCGGTCTGAGCCCATCACTGATGGACAACTTGACTGGATCATTGGAAGTAGAAGATGATGACTATCAGCCAAAAGGTAACTCACTGCGCTTTATGGAGGGTTGGTCTTCAGACTTTGAGGCCAGTATGAGATCAGAGAGAGACATCCAGTTTACTCTGTCAGATAACCATGTTCCATCTCTCAACAACACTCATGGTACGTGTAATTAAATATGTTATGTGATGTTGTTCTTCAGCTGTAGCTAATATCAGAGTTTAACTTTCTGGCTTTGTCTCACATTTTGATACAATGAATATTCTATTTTCATTTCAGAAAGCTTTAACAGTATGTTACAGAATTATGGTAGTACAATAAGCCATATTGAGATCCGTACTATCTCTGAGGTGATAGATGGATTACCAGATTTGGAAGTTGGTCCCTATATAGAAGAGTCTTCAGGAAAAACTTTACAAAAGGTATCAATCTACTTATAGCAGTAACCATTATAAATATACCCTGTCTCTAATGTTTTAATTATGTTATTGCCAAATTAGCATTTATAACAAAGGTAAGAGTATGATCTTTCATCAACAAAAAATAATTCAGTATATATTAATCAAAAAAACATATAATTATTGTGTAATACAAAGATTGCTACAAACAGTCTGAAAAAGAAGTTCAGTGTTTACTTTATGAATCCTTGGTTTGATAAAATTTCAAATGCCACAACTTATGTATTCTTTGGGGGGAGGGGGGATTTCACCAACATTCAGTTGAAAACTAGTTAAATTACAAGGTGTTCTTGAAAATATTGACTTTTTAGGATAAATTATATTTCGTTCAACATATTTAAAATAGCATTCCTTTTAATTTCTTTGTTTTGTTTATTATGTTTTATTGTGATTATTATTACTCGTGCTGTTACCATATATTATAGACTCCTTCTTCTGGTGATGAGGTAATAGCTGAATATGAAGTGCTGCCCGATATAATGGAAAGGAGAGCTTATTTGATGGATCCAGTTAGTAAATGCTGTCCTAATTATAATGATTCAGAGGTGTTTTTTTTATTATTTCCATACAAAGATTCAGCTAAGTGTTTATAAATGTAAAAAAACTCAAGTCTGTTAATGATCATTATGGCTTATAGATGTACCAGCCACTGCTTGATATACTGGGCACTGTTACAACAGAGAATGGTCTAGATGTGCAAAACTTCCAGTGTAAAGGCTGTTCTAGACCTATAGGAATGTGTACGTCTATTACCTGTCAATTTATGCTTATTATAATCATAATGTTCTAATAATATAACACCATCACTGTCATCTGCATATTTATACTGTATTAATAAATTGTAAGTATAAGTATAATTTTCAAATGATTAGATTATTGTGTGATTAATCTCGGGTGCATTTAATAACACAATTAGGATGTTAATCATTATATGATTATATTATGCAGTTTATGGCAAACCAAGAGTGTGTGGCTTTGACTCTTGTTACTATTGCTTTGAATGTCATGAAAATGATGAAGATTATATACCAGCTAGAATTATTTTCAATTGGGACTTCAGGAAACAAAAAGGTTGGTCAGTACACAACAGAAGTGCCATCCCTGTGCATCATGCATCAATTTACTAATATTGCGATAGGTTATTGTAAGATTTATGCACAAAACTATCTCATGAAATTGATTTTTTATTCTAGTTTGTCACCAGAATCACAAGTTCCTGCAACTGTGTGAGGATGATCCAGTTTTGAATATCCAGGTGCTAAACCCAAAGTTATATGATCATGTGCCAGAGATGAAGGAAGTCAAAGTAAGCAATTTCAGTGTTCACACATGCTTTGTTGGTGTTAAGAATATATTTTCAATATTAATGTCTCAATTTAATATTTTATTAACACTCATTTCAATATCTGGTGTCATGTTGCTTCTCTTCATTTCTTTAACCTATACTGAGATCAGAATATGGTTGAATTTATCAATACAGCATGTGTGTGTGCGTGTTTTTTTTTTAGGATACTGGCTCCCGATATCACCTATGATATGTGATTTGATTTAAGGTATATAAATTAGTTTTTCTTGGATGAAATATTGGCAGTTCCACATCTGTTTTATTTTAGGACTTGAGAGTGCAGCTGAGATATCTAAAAACCTATTTGTTTACCTGTAAGCAGTCAGTGGCAGACAGCTTGAAGAAACAAATATGGCCAAGAGAGTATTATTATGAAGATGTTCATCTTTATTCATTATATGTAAGCATTCCTGTGGAATTTTGGATTATTTAACAAGTATTCTCTCTCTCTGTGTGTGTGTGTGTTTGCACCACATATCGTTTGTCTGTCATAATCTTCATGCCTTTTTTATTTCTTTCATTTCATGTTTGTGGATGTATTACCCCATAACCTTATAGAGTATAACATGTACCAAGCTTAACTAATTAAGGTAACATTTTAGGACTTGTTACAAGTAGCCACTGGTCAACTAGCTAGAACTCTATCTGCAGCTGTAAAGTTTGCATCTAAGCATGTCTACGAATGTGGCCTTTGTAGCCAGAAAGGTTTCATCTGTGAAATATGTAGTAATCCAAAAGTGATCTATCCATTTGAAGTCAATAACACAATAAAGGTTAGTAGCATCAATGGGTAATTTTTTTCTGATTAGAAAGCTTACCAAACTTATAATGTTTATCTAGTTCATTACTGTGTTCTCTTTTTTTTTTTTCTTCTAATTTGATTAAATCATTTGTACACATAAGACTAATACATGTCTAATCAACTGTCACTGCTTTTGTATTTTCTCACCTTATTGTAATACTGACTGAATGTCTGAAGCAATTATCAATGAAAATGTTACAGTGTGGACGTTGTCATTCCGTATACCATAAAGACTGTAGAAGTTCAGTAAGTCTCTGTCCAAAATGTGAACGTCGGATGAAGTTTCATCATCTGCAGGGTGATTCATCACAGATGTCAGAAGGCCTATCAGATTACAGCTTCCCTATTGAATCATCTTCCCAAGTAGATAGATTTAATCAATTTAATATTACTTTATAAATACAGTCAAACCTGTTCTTAACGCCACCTGTCTGGAAGTGCCACCTGCTATTAAACGCAATGTTTCCAAAGTTCATATGCAAGTCCCATTCAAACTGACCTGTGTAGAGCCTCCACCAGCCCGATGCAGCCAAACACCATAGAGTCAGGGTCCCCGGCCAACAATATTACCTGCCAAGAAACTGCCAGTTGCTATTATTTGATTGAGGATTTATTAACATGATTGAGCACTGATTGTCATTGGCCGAACATCACCAACATATTGACCAATGACAGCTCTTCCCCAGTTATGTCTCCGATGGTGTGTATTACATTTTGTGCTGATGGTGTCTTGCCTAGTGGGCAATGCTATTTGCATTGTTATGTAACTGTCATGTGATTTCAACACACATTGAGTAGAGGTAATTGCCACTTGAGCAGCTCTTGTTAGAGATATGCAAACTTAAAACTGATAAAGGTGTTATTTTACAATTGCCAAGGCATTTTTACAAATATTTTGGATGTAAATTGTCAGCAGATTTCTTAATTAATCACATTTTACATATTCAAACATGCGCTCTATTCCTGACATATTAAACATTGTGATTTTAAGAAACGACGATCGTGTGTATGGATTCCATGATGGTTCGTAGATCTTGCAAAATCTTAACTTTAGACCAAAAAGTAAAGGCTCTGGAGATATGATAATAAAACTATTCTTGGTTGGAGAGGCATTTGGTGTGAGCAAAGACCAAATACAGAAATTGGTCAAGCACAAGACTGATGTATTGGAGGAATATAGTGGAAATGCACCCAGTCATAGTCAATGTATTCACCATAAATTGGCAATGATGAAATCAACTAACTGACATCGGGGTGATTTCAGGATGCCACTACAAGGCATGGAAATTCCACCTTTAATTAAGTGCCTGGGGTTCCGCCTGTCTTGAAGCTCCACCTGTCTGTAAACAGCAAGTCCCCACATGTGGTGTTAAGAGCAGGTTTGACTCTATACAGCAATAAAATCCACAACTCAACTAGTATATCACTCAGAGAATTTGTCCTGTATGTACCCTTTATATAAATTCTTTATCAATCATTGAAGTAAATTCTGTAGAATGTCCAGCTGATAAATAATATGGAGCCAATGTGGTCCTGTACTTCTTTTGTTAGTCACTTTATAAATATGCAGAATTTAAAAAATATTTGTGAGGTGTATTTATTTAATTTACAACATCTGTTTCCTCTGTTGGCATTTTCCATATTTTTCATCTTGATATATATTTTTTGCTGTATCGTGGACAATGACGGATGAGATTATTAGGTGCTTCACATTGACCTTGCAGTCTATCCTCATAATACACAAGTGCTAGTATTTATTGAATGAAGTGCAATGTTTTTGTCAAATGCTGTGATGCAAAATCAGTCTGTTTTGCCTTAACTTGTGAATACCTAGTTGTTGACTATTGGTTACCAAGTTATTATATTTGTCAAAAGTGAACACACACAAACACACACAGAACACAAGCTCATCCAGAACATTTATGACTGAAATTTGATACACTATATATATATATATATATATATATATATGAAATCACCTTTGTTTCTGTATTTATTAAGTTTTATAACACTTTTCATGTTTTTCACTGACAATCTTCACAATGCTCAGTGTAATAATTACAACGGGTGCTATGATTAGTTTCAGTTACATATATTTTATACTGTGTGCTTTGTATGCTTTTTAAAATGTATATAAAATACATGACGAATGACAGCCAACTTGAAATGATGTAAAGTGTGTATATAAATAGTAAAACTAAAATTATGTCAAATAAAACTTATATTGCTACACAGTTTTAAAGATGAATTTTTATGTTCATTACTTCAGCCATCTATTCTGTAGGATCATCTTTTACAGAAGTCAACTACGAGTCAACATGCATGAACAACAATATGGCATACTTCGGTAATGGAGTCGCGTTCAGTCAAGATATTTTAAGGCTTATTCTTATATATTCATCCATATCATGAACCATGACCACCCTCTACAGTTTCTTCGTGAATCTTTCAGTATTTGCAATCAATCAAGCATTGCATCATTATGTAGGTTTTAAATTAGTCGATTCCAGCAACACAAATTCACTAAATCAGTAAATGCCACTGTTTATATATATTTATCTTGGTAATTCTAATCTTTACTCTATACTGAATTCTGTCTCTTTAGTTGTGTTAGAAAATTATACTTGATATCAATCTGATTAATCTTGCACATCAGCTGTGAACATCAAGTAGTTATCTTTCTGATAGCATTTTCTCTGACACACTGGATTTCCAGGTCAAAATCTTAACTTGTGTGAAATTGTGCATGAATCATTCTGTCTGAATATATGTTAGATGTATTTTGTGTAATTTATTATCAAAAGAAGTCATTCATTTAGGTTTTTTTAATTTTTGGGTAAATTTTCATGTGCTAAATTTAAAGGTAGACATAATTATGACAGTTTCTAGCAATATTTAATTTGGAATATTTTCAGATCACTTGCTGAACAAACAGTAAATTATGCAAAGAAATGAGCCTGAGCTGTGAATTGTTCATGGTGTTAATATTATTTTCATAAGAAAATTACTGCTAATGGAATCTACCAGAAATAATTTTGTGACCTTGTGTGGTGTATGGATTCTTCCCATCTCGATGGTATGCTGCTCAGAGAATACACATAATTTTTACTGAACTGAAGAATGTGTTGGACCTTGAACCTACAATGTTTTGGCAATATTAATAGAATAGGTGTCCCTATGGGCACTCGCATTAAGGGATTCACCTACCTAAACGTTATTTAAAACTCAATTTCTTCAGTGCATTGATCCTGATTGTTATAGATCGTAGGATATGTCTTAAAAAACTATCTAAACAATGGTGATTGTTTAAGGCAAGTCTGCCCATATCACTCATTACCTCTGTGAAGTGTACTTCTTGATGCAGTAGTATGATACAGTAATAACAAGAGTCGAGATTTATTTAAAATTATTGCTTGGCATATCAACCATTTATTGGCATTTATTATCCACACACACACACATTACTGATGGCACAATAATACATACATAATATTACAATGTCAGATCTAACGGCAGACTTCATACCAAAAGAACTTCATGAATTACAGGAAACAAAATTGTAAATGCGTTTGTATAAATAGTGTGAGTGTGTGACACATACTATTTAAATAAATTGCAAACAAATATAGTTAACTGAATCACCACTGTGTCGGACGGTATTACAAACAGTTGACTCTCGCATTGTACAGTACCAGGTGACAAAATAAATGGTTGAAAGAAGCGCGGGTATGCGAAATGCCTGCTTGTTAATAACAGAACCCCATTGCTTTACCTAAGCCATTAGCGAAATATTGTGTCGTAATGTTGAGTAATAAACTTTTCTTTTTACTATGACAATAATATTTCCAGTTATTTAAATTTCTTTTGGACTTAAGCCTGCATTATAAATATGTACCTTTAGTATAAATCAAGCATGAAAAAATACATTTAGAGTAAATGAGATGTTACCGGAGCTCTCTTATTCTGGACGGCAAATACGTTTAGCTAAGGATTGCTTGTAGTTCGGGGAGTATCCCCAGGCTGTCGCTTGTTTGGCACAGCCTGCTAAGGAATTGCGTTCAGTAAATTTATAGTACTTGACGGGGCAAGAAGTAGCAAACAAATACAGGTGGTCGTCGACTTACGACCTACGCAACTTACGACTGTTCCACTTTACGACAGGTCGGTCGTGACCATTCAACATCCTAAGTCGACGACTACCTGTAAGCTCACAACAATATTATACCAGCAAAGATCTCAATCTGCAGAATATAATTTAAAGTACTGTGCGTTGACGACATTTCACGTCACATCCAGCGTGACCGAATGTCTTGGAAACACTGCCACGCGATTAAAAACGCTCACTTCTAGATGATGATGATGATTGACCTTTTACGGCCACTTTTGTGCACACGATAGGCTAGATGGGCCGAGCGACCTCCAAAGGTAATGAGACGAAGTTAAAGACGAAACAACCTTCAGATATGCCCACGCCGGGATTCGAACACGGGTGGTAGTGATCTGTGGTCCAGCACACTACCGCTAGACCACGGAGGCGCCGGGCTCACTTCTAGAAACACGAACATTAAATAGATATCCAAACATAACAACCTCGTATTAATTGCTCCGATAATCGGCGTATTCCAGCGCCTGATACTGTAAACGGACTTTAACAGTAAACAAACAAATAGCTGGAAACAAAACGACCAATCACAGTATAATATTTTGCAGGCAAGCATCAAAATTAGCGCGTTCGTCGTCTAATTTAGAGATGTAGATCACAGGTCCGAGTTTAACAATCACTACTTTCCTTAGATAACGCAAACCTTCGACTCTTTATTGTCTTTTGATAAATATCATCTTTCACTTTTCTTCCCATTGTGGTTAGTAATGGTTGGATGGATGGATGGACATGCCGCCTCTATGGCTCAGCGGGACTTGCTTACTCATGGTCATGATGTGCGGGAGGTCGAAAATAACAACCATTATTATTATTATGGGTGGATGGATGTTATTTTACGACACAGTGGCACATTTTAGGCCATTCGATGTCGTAGAACGTTTGAGGAGAAAACGGTTTTAAAAATGTGATAAAAAGGTCAATAAGTCAAATTATTGATGGCGATATAAGTTATGTACAAAATATAATAGTATAAGTTAACGTTTTGGAAATTCGGTCGTCAGATTTGAACTTTGGGTTTTAGATTTTACTATCAGCTTCCGCAGAACATTACCCACGAAATTTAAATATTACTATAAGCCATTGTCAACGAATTACACACCAGGGAAGAAGAATGCTGGAAATTGCCACTTATTGATTCCCACTTAGAAGAGATACCCGTTGGAGAGCGTCTCCATTTCAAGATGTTACTAACTACTCATAAATCTACCAATGTCATGGTGCCTGAATGCCCGTGTGAACTCTTGTGGTCATTAGCCTATCGTCCCCAAAAATCGGGACATCCAGTCAGATATTATTACAGGTGCCTATGTCTGAGCTGAAGTCATATGTAGATTGTGCGTTTGGTGAAGCAGCCCCCACTTTGTGGAATAGGCTGCTGGTGGATATTATAAATGTCTCTTCTCTTGAAATTTGTTTTTAATCTGTTCTTAAAACTCGCCTGTTCAATGTTGCTTTAATTGAAAAATAATGTTCATCGTTCAAATATCTTATTGGGTTTTTACATATATCCTATTTGGAGTATCATTCAATGGCTCCTCATAGTAAGGGCGCCTTATATATTATTATATAGAATGGTAGCGACTACCTTACAAGGAAGGAGCTGAGGACAAAGACCAAAAGAGTGAATGGCTGTTTTCTTCGGCTTAGTCTTACCTGCGACATTCGGCTGATGTGCTACTACTTATATGGCAATCGGATAATCAGACAGAAGCCTTTTTGTGTACAGGTTGTTAAATATGATCGCTCTTTGGGCGTCTACAGTGCAGTAATCTTCCAGATGCACCAAGGTAGGTTCCCTTCACCAACCAGAATGTTTATGTTAAGTAAATGTAAATATTGCTGTTTTACGGGTGCTTTTCTGCTTCGAATGTAATGAGGCCAAGCGAAAGATGAAACACCCTTCTGGTATAGCTCGGCCGGGGTTTGAACCCAGGTGCTATAGCTATGTGGCCAACCGCGCTACCAGTTAGGCCATGGAGGCGCCGTTGGTGTTAACTTAAAGAAAGTAGTGATTCCATCAGACTAGTGTTGTGATAGCGATCTGCAGGTCTGTATAATACCTGTCCGTAACTCAGCATTGACAAAATATGCCTAGCACGATTGAATATATAGGTGGGGTGTCAAGCAAAACCCAAATTTATATAGATAGCCGAAACCGCAACCGAGTCTGGATCAGTCGGAATAATTGTCGTATGTATCCGACCTGTTGGACAGCACGTATATGACGATCTCTTTCAGTTTGTCCCTATTGGCGTGCGGCCACCAGAAGAAGAGCGCCACCAAGCGGCGCACTTCGTACGACGCCAACAAACACAACGGAAACTTGATGCAGGAATAGAGCACCATGAAGAGCGTATAGAGGAACTCCCACTTGGCGGGCAGGCCGTCGAAACGTCTCGTACTGGGAGCGAGGAGGCATCCGGCCAGGAACTGGTCGAATTCCATGTACTTGACGGCCATCGCATACATGACGTTGCTGACTCCGTTGAATATGACGAATAGCAGGATGGTGACAATTGTTATCTTGCTGGAGCGTCCACTCTTAATAAGGCGATCCAGCTTCAAGTCCGATATCCTGAAAGCACACCAATTGGTTAGCATTACATCCTATGCGGGTTAATCGCTTTACAGGATCTCGGATGGTGAGGCCAAAAATTAAGGTTTTTTTAGACATTTTATTACCTTTTCTTGCATCCAATATTTGCCTCAAGCAAATATTGGTTCTATCCGAGACGAGGGCTGTTTGTTTTTATCCGAATTGTAAAATTATCAAAACGTTGTGTACCCGCAATTGTTTGCATACATTCGTTTTGAATAATCTGAACGTATGTGAAGCTGTCCCATTTAAATCTCATAAATAACAACATCTTTGATATCCGACCATCACCTTCAGCGGCGTAGCGTGGTATGTGCGGATGGGTGCGGCCTTCACAGGGCCAATACTATAATTTTATTACTTTCCTGTGATTTTGAGGAACTTTTTTGGTAATGGTAGTTTTCCCAGAAGGCCGAATTTTAAAGTTGGCGCCAATTGTAGTCGAGCTTTCTTCCTACCCTCCTAAATACGTCCCCCCCCCGGAATATTTTGTATATACATGTGTGTTTGCTGGAGTCCAAGGCGTGTTACGTTAAGGAAGGGGGTAACCGATTTCGGCGTCGCACGGCACCTTCAAAACCCGCACCCTACTCCATTGGTGCCCTGATCGCTAAAGCCAACCGATCACAACCGAGAGAGAAAGACGGATATGTGTGTGTGTGTGTGTGTGTGTGTGTGCATGTGTGTGTGTGAGAAGGCAAATTACCAACCTATTGACGCTCGTTACGCGCATTTTGAAAGCACCGACGATAACCCGAGGCAAGATGATGATGATGACGGCCCACGGCGCCAGCCGGAAGAAGATGTAGTAGAGGAACTTCTCGTAGATCTGGAACTGTTGACTCCTGTAGATGTCGGACAGGCAGACCTCCTTGTGGCTGTGGCCGACGCTGTGGAAGAACACGTCGTCCCTGACGAACTTGAAGAAGTGTACCATATGCACCAGTATGGTGGGGATGAAGATGGTGGTAATGATCTGTTTAAAGTAACACGGTGAACGATTCGCCTTTATACTTGGTGAAGATTGTTCGCTGCTGAACAAAGAACGTTATACGAGACGAGTTCGAGTTGTTATTATCGAGTCCATAATATAATGAAAAGATAACCTACCCGTTCGGCATCAGTTTACTGGTCACACGTCGACGTGCATCACATTAAAATATTTTCCGCGTGACATAGCTAGGGATAATTTATTGTGTACTGATTATGTAATTCAAGTTGAAAAGCACACACATTAAAGGTACCTTTCTTACTAAAGCGTGTAATTATTTAACAAACACAAACAAGAAATGCATAGCCTGAGCTGGGGTCATACCGTGGAAAATTAATAAACCGAAGGCAGTATTAATAATAATGTATTATTATTATTAATTAATAATGTATTAGTATTAATTAATAACAATAATTATTACTATTAGAAATCGTAGGTATCCAAATGTTTATCAAAACTATATGTTCTTATTATCCAGATGTCATTTTAACTGAATCCATGCGGAATACCAGCTGGGGGGGAAAACTAAATTATTTTTAATGTGACGCATAGCGACATGCGACCCACAAATTGACGGCATACCTGAAGTCCCTTGTCTCTAGTCGAGTACTTCCACAACCTGATGGGGTGATAATAGACCATGTATTGTTCTATGGTCAGCGCCATCGTGTACCACACCACGAGGCACTGGGCCATCTCCGTGATCGGATACATCCCGAGGAAAAGCCGCTGCGTGTGGTCGAGCAGCGTCCAGAACATCGGATCGTCGGCGTTGTACTGGAGATGGGCCAGCCAGGACTTCGGCGACATGACGACGGTGATCCCGATCAGATAGAACGTGTCCGAAACGAGGATGGCGCTGATGAACATGCTCGACAGGCAGCGCATCTCCGGATGGTGGAAGACGAAGAAGACGACCATGTTGCCGAGACAGCCGAGTACGGTAAGGATGGGAAGGATGATCCCGTAGAAGCTGAAGTAGCCGAGCCTGTTCTCGAGCAGCTGTTCGTCGAGCAGCGGCAGGGAGTGCGTGTACCTGAAGTGGGTCGAGTTCCTCCAGAGTGGCAGCGGAGGCGGCGCCGAGCTGGCCACGAACGACAGATTGGCGGCGTCTTCCGGGAGGAAGCTACTGCCGTTCGTGGCCAGGCTGTCGTTGAGGGAGGCATTGTTCGGCGAGGTCAAGCCCGCGGGGTCCATGATGCTACGGGAGTATCGGGTATCTTAGGAATCTGCTAACGCGTCGATAAGCTATCTAACAACATATCGGCTATAGCATATGTTACTAGGGCGTCGTTCCGAAAGGCCAGGCGAAAGTACAGCTATCCAGCCAGTGCACAATAATTATACACGTCATCCATTCTTCTAGACGTTTTCAATAAACCTTTTATAGCCCTACCCTCCTAAATAGAAGCAGTACACCAGTTAAGCCGTGCACTCTTCCTTCGTCTGTGTACACCGACTGAATTCCGCATCTCGTCCGAATTGATCGTACATGTTGACTACGGCAGTTTGAGGGCTATTGTTTATGGCAAGCGTGTGTTATGGTACTTATCTGTATGTACGCACTCTCCATTTCGTCACTATAGCTTTTTATTAATGCTCGAAATCGATACCGTTCTCGTTTTAATCGATACATGTATCGGATAGAGCGTCCACGCCTGTTTATCTGACAACCCAACTGACCCAGATTGGGTTGGCTACGCGAAGAAGGCAATCGTAGAGGAGGTCGGGTGATGCGTATGATGAAGCCTTCGACGGAACCAAATGTCAGCTGTTGTTTACTCGAGTTGTTGGGAATTCTATATCATGCGCCCCACCGTGGATTCGGCAGAAAAGCTTCTTGGTCGCATGCCGTACCCCTGGTACTACGATATTCCGATTACAGTTTATATGCTAACTGTATAGGTGGTGACGTTTCGACATAAAATCTAAACAGCAAAACAAACAATACTGACGTCGGATCTAGTAACAGCCGTTCGCCTGTTTGTTTACGGAACGTCTGTTTTGGATATTTCTTTCGGTGCGTTGAAGTCTCTCCTTTTTTTTAATATAAAGAATAATGGAAACAGAAGTAAAAACAGACCCGAGGCTTTTCTAAGAAATTCATCGATCACTATCCGCAAACAGACGCACGCACTAATAGCATCTAAACGCGCATCGCGTTGGTCATGTTATGCTATAGTTATCTGGAATGGTACTCGTTTCGCGTCCGACAAATAATCCTAACGCAACCAAACAGATCATTCCCGATGTCAACACCGACAGCGCCGTGTATATCATCACGTCTACGCGTGCGCTGCTACTCATCCCGAATGACAGAGCAAAACCAATCGACTGCCAGAGAGTACAGCTAGCTAGTCATCGCTGCTTCCCTGTCCTCGAACAGGTCACCGAATAAAGCTGAAATTGAATACGCACTCCGATTAAGAGATATCGTACGCGAAAATCTACATACGTTTATGTACCGGGAATTCGTGAGGGAGGGCGCGATTTAACCATTTCTACCTAAAATAAATTACACTGGTAGGTACTGGCTAACATAATACTCTAACATAATAAACCGGACAAATAAATACAGACCGTGAAGGTGTTCTGATCGATATCGATGACTCACTATCACAGTTTAACGATATCGGAGAAATCCCACCTGTGTGTCGGCGAACATCTGCCCAACATCGACATATACGAGTCTAACAAGGTGTGATCGATGTTTTCTGGGCCGACAGACGGCGCACCAACCGGTGCCCGATTCTGACATACGTACGTACATACGTACCATTAATATGGATGCGCCAAATCGCTGACGTAAACCCAAACGCGTCACTGATGAGGAAGAATACGGCTAGTCCTTGGCTCCGGACGAGGTCTCCTCAACAGAAGGCAGACGTATGATGCGCTATCGGTCAGGAAGTCTGTGGAACAGCGAAGGAGTAAAACCGGCGCCGAGCTAAGATCGGTGACAGCTGGGCGTGACAGGCGTGACAGGCGTGACGAGGGCAGATAATTCTTGGGATTTTTAATTAGCCATCGTTAGATAGATAGATAGATAGATATAATAGGAATCATTAGCTAAAAGCTATTGACCAAATGATGATGTATGATGAAGGAAGATGATGGCAGATGAAAATGGATGATGCCAATAATAACAAACGATTATATGAGATGTAATTTTGTGTTTTAAATGTGATTCTGTGTTTTAATGTTTATTCGGCGATAGAAGGTTTAATGATCTGATTTTGGGGTCGATATCGGCGTCAAATTCCAATAATCGGTGTTCGGTTTTTAGTGGAAAACGATTAAAGCGTTATCGAGCCATGTTATTGACCTGTTGAGAACTGGTAGATGCCGCGACCAATCCTTCCCGAACCCAGAGACGTCACTGGACTGAGGACGGCGTTGGGAATTAACACGACGCCTACCATCCGCATGCCGACGGCACAGGTGACATAGGACTGGAAATGGAGGAGGAGAAGCAGAAAACACATACCACAAACATTCACCCACAAACACACACACAAATACACACAAACAAACAAATACACTCAAACAAACAAATATAAATACACTCACACACAAACAAATACAAACTCACCCACAAACCAACAAACATACACACAAACAAAAAACACACACACAAACAAACACGGATACATACAAGTACAAACAAAAATACACACACAAACAAACCCCCACACAATCCCCCCCACACACACACACACAGCAACAACAAAAACAAAGCGGAGCAAAACGAAATACATCATATTTGTATCAGGTTTACATATTTACATTTGTCCATAAGGTCGAACGGCCATATAGTCATCTGTTATCACGTAAACATTAAGACAAATAGAAAATATTGTTATTTTACGGCAACACTTGCGCTCACGGTAGACTAAACGAGCTGAAGGACCTCCGAAGCGAACGATGAAACACCCTTCAGACGCGGTCCGAACCGGATTTGACCAAAGGCGCCTCAGATCTGTGACCAACCTCGCTACCAGTCAGACCACGCGGAGAGACACCTTACACACGAGTCGAGCTCATCACAGTTCACGTTTACGCGCTGGATGCTTACTTTATTGAAAAAGAATGAGCCGGCGTAGACAGTACTGGAAACAACGAGAAGCTGTTTGATATATCCATGAAGTCTGATGGTGGTTCTTCATCCAGGAACCAAGCATCTGGAAGTTCGTCGATGAAGAAGACCGTGACGAGGATGGCCAGTAATCCGAGAGCGACGCAGATAGCCATCTAACATCCAAGCTGATAAGAACGTGTCAATAATCAATTAAAATGTTAATGAGACGGATCAGTAAAATGGTCTTATTTTACCCCACAACTGATCCTTGATTGAGTGAAAAGTTGTAAGACCAGTAACGACGGACTGAATACCAGACATTGGATTGGCATCCCGACCTCAATAAAGGTTGAGTGAGTGAGTGAGTGAGTGAGGAGGGGGGATATATAGAGGGTGTGGTGGTGGGGGTGGGGTGGTGGGGTGGGGTGGGGTGGTTGGTGGTGGGGGGGGGGGAGGTGAGTGAGTGAGTGAGTGAGTGAGTGAGTGAGTGAGTGAGTGAGTGAGTGAGTGAGTGAGTGGATGGTGAGTGAGTGAGTGAGTGAGTGAGTGAGTGAGTGAGTGAGTGAGTGAGTGAGTGAGTGAGTGAGTGAGTGAGTGAGTGAGTGAGTGAGTGAGTGAGTGAGTGAGTGAGTGAGTGAGTGAGTGGTGAGTGAGTGTGGGGTGAGTGAGTGAGTGATAAGATAAGTTGATTGATGTTTTACTGCCACTTTTGTGCAAATGGTAGGCTAAATGGCCCGAACGACCCCCAAAGGTAATGAAGCGAAGTCAAAGATGAAACTCCCTGCAGATATAGCTCACACCGAGATTGGTAGTGATTTGTGATCCAACACGCTACCGTTAGGCCACTGAGGCGCCCTGAGTGAGTGAGTGAGTGAGTGAGTAAGTGATTGTCTATTGCTTAGCCTCGGCAATGGTCACATCTAAGACACCCGCCGAGTAGTGACTCCCTAGACAAACACCCCACAAAGAAAATTATGAGTCGGATTCAAATCTACATCCCGGATGTTTGAAGCGCAGCGTTCTAACAACTGCGCTATATGAGGCCACAAACCTTAATAAAGCGTACGTCGAGATATCGTACTTATCATAGAATTTAAGTACCTGATGTTCTTAACGAAAAGGATTATATATATTACTTGATTTGCCTTTTATAGAAGGTTTCGTTGATTACACGAGTGAAATCGAGTGTTATTCTTTTGAACAGAGTTACTTTGGGGGTCCACTCATCCTTCAGGGTTGTTGTTTTTAACCAATTCCTATGTTCCTATCTCACTCAATCGGTCAGTCGATACACACGATTAGTTTTTATCTATTCCACAAAACAAAATCCCACAAATTCTCAATTTAAGACTTCGTTAAAGAACGCACTCATATACACGCACGATTCACCAGACAGATTGCACGTCTCAGCATGAAACATCGCTATTCTAGATTAAGTGGCCTGGTGAATTGTCTAAAAGTTATATTTACGATTCTATGTGCCAGTGCCCTTTCCCATACACACTGCTAAAACGCACGTATACATAACTATGTTTCAACGCGTTAAAGAAATTAGATAGACATGATAACATACCAAATGTTTCGATGGTCCCTCATAATATATATTATCTGTGTCCAGCCACGGACAGTCAGCTGATCCACAGAACCGTAACTCATCTTCTGTGATAACCGACGCATTCTTCATTCCTTCCTGAAGAATACTCCAAGCCAGTACCGATCCAAACAAGCGACCTGAACGTTATCGACACAGTACTGAGAATAATTATTATGTTTTAAATAAATTTAAATTTGTTTTCTCTAATTCCCGATATTTCCATCCAAAAAAAATCTGACAGATCATTCTCTAATACAAACAATCTCTTGCCGCTTGAAATTATATACTACTTGCTCAGCCTCGTTCTGGATCGGGATATCCCAGTATGCATAAATATTAAGAGTGGTTTCTGAAGTGTGTAAAATATAAACGTTGGTTTTACCACAATTTGTGACCACGTCTTAGGTAGAAGGTATGAGATTTAGTGAAAGATGAAACATCCTTTTAAAGGAACCCACGTCCAAGATGTCTGCGCTACCGTGCTTCCAATTAGGCCTTGAATTGTGTGTGTGTGTGTGTGTGTGTGTGTGTGTGTGTGTGTGTGTGTGTGTGTGTGTGTGTGTGTGTGTGTGTGTGTGTGTGTGTGTGTGTGTGTGTGTGTGTAGTATATATGGGTAAGATCCAGATTCGAACCCACATCCCAAAGTTCTGCAGCACGGCAGACAAACCATTGCGCCATCGAAACACCCCTGAGATAAATAGGGGGAAGGCTAGAAGAAAGAGGGTTCTTACTTATCTTCATTAATCCCAAGCCGATCCCGAAGAACAACGATATAATCCGTGTCTAATCTCCTCCCATCTTCCGATAGTACTGACCGGAGTGGTCAGGTACGAGCCGAATGTGGTTCAGAACAAGGATGTACTGAATCCAAGGATCACCGACGAGGCGCCCATCGTCAGCCATGTGGCGTATCCGTTAGCCGAGATCCAGACAAGTTGGCCTTGAAGAGCGACCACCAATGACCATCGATGATCCAGTTTCGCTATGGATGTCTTCGGCAGAAAGAGGGCGCCAATGGCAACGGCGACGTTCAATAGATCCTGACAGACGACTCCCAGTCCTTGATCCGGAAACAAGCTACTTTGTAGATTGACCAGAGCCGCCAATGACGTGAAGGTCAGCGCCATCACGCAGCCCATTACGTAGACGTTCTTCAACACGCGTCTTTTGAACGTTCGTCCCGAACAGTGCAACTTCCTTGACGGATAGCAGATCGTTCCTTCCCGATCAAGAAGGCCCGGCGTAGCAGTTCCATCGCCGATTATATCAGGCCGGACTCCATCATCGTGACTGGAGTTCACATCGGCCATGCAAGTAGGTGACTGGAGTTTTTGATACATTGGCACACAATATACGTCGAATACACTTTGCACTATGAACCAATTGTTGCTATTTAGACCTTCTTACAATAATGGTTGCTAACAATTGATGGCACGAACTAGTTTGGAGTCCGATAAGTAGTCATACGTAATGATTTTTCAGCATGCGTGCATACGTGATTACATGTGTATGTACGTGTGCGTCTATATGAGTGAGTGAGTGAGTGTATGAGTGAGTGCATGAGTGAATGAGTGAGTGAGTGTATATTTATAATTTATTTTATATATTTAATTAATATTTGGACGATTACAACAACAACAAAAACCACAACAAAAACCACAAATACATAAACAAGAACCATACGGAGTACTTTATCAATTTTAATCCACTTTATCCATTGATAAAACACAAAGTACTCTGTACTGTATGACGCCTCATAAGACCCATATAAAACGCCTACATTAATCGTTGAGTATTTCATCTAGAGCTTCCATTTACTTTCATTACACTTTCAGTGATTAACTGCAGCCTTAGCTGACGTAAATATTGACTTAGTCTTGTCGTTTTATGGACTATTTATATCGAACCATTTTATAAGAACAACATACTATTAATTAAACACCTGAACAACGCTCCGGAAGCATTTTGATGCGGCCATTTAATGAAAAGTCCATCAAACCCGAGCAGATATTTGTCTACGGTTAGTTTGAGACCCTCCAAAAAACAACTCTTTCGTATTCAAATCAAAACCAATGCACTGTTGTATAAGTAATTTTCTGAAATTGCCTATTCTAAGGTGCACATTCTTCTGTGCACGTATTTAAGCACGTGCTTTTATAAATGTTAAACAATGAAATTCATAGTGCGCCGTATTCAGTTGAACAACAATTTGTCGATTTTTATACGATACTACTGTTACTAGTACTACTAATAGTACTATTACTATTGTTACTACTGCTACTACTACCATTAATACTACTGTGTCTATTATTGATACTTCGTGCAATTTTTATTTTATCTTTGAAATATTTAGGATAGAATTTTACTCAACACAGTTTCATCTGTAAGATTTTACTATATAATGTAGATGCTTATCAATAAAATATTTTACGCTTATAAAAGAAATTTTCAACCAAACTATATTTCACCTTTACGAACATACTACATAATATAAGAGCTTATCAATAAATCACAGAAATGTTTCCCCTGAATATTCGACGCTAGGGTATTGCGTGTATTCGTCACTCAGTTAATAAGTATGTTATTTAGGCGATTTGTAGATTACTGTCCAATCTTCATATGTTCAAATATGTTGCCTAAATCCAGCTTCAAACAACAAAGTGACACATTCAATGATGCCTAGCAAATGTTTGACACTGCGATAATCTAAAATACACGTTCTTTGCTACCAGCCTTATAAATAAACGATAAAGTCAAGAATGACATTAGTCGGACCAAGTTAAAGTTTAGAGACTCTGATCATCTCAATACTAAACAGACTGGTTGAATATTTCCTCTTTTTTATCATCCCACAATATGGTCTAACTTAATGATACCTTTTGGGACTGTTCATAAAGATTATATTATATTACAGACTATCCATAAAGATTATATGATATTATATTGTGTTATGTTATGTTATTTTATGATATGTTATGTTATGTTATGTTATGTTATGTTATGTTATGTTATGTTATGTTATCTTATGTTATCTTATGTTATGCTACATTTCATTATATTATATTATATTACGACACCTTCTGACGATAATTTAATTTACAAGCGATTTAGAACGATCTGTACGTACTGGTACTTTAATTCTGTTCCATTCATTCAGGATCTTCGAATACTAATTAATGCAATATCGTCAAGAGAATAAATGATGAACAGTTTCTCCGGATCACAATGGATGCGAGGTTATAAGCTCTTTTATTTGATATTATTTATTAGAAATAATATATTTTAACCAGTTAATCATGGAACGGTAAATAAACTGGAATTTAATTTTAATTTAATTCTGGATTTAGAAGATGTTCACTCACTCACTCACTCACTCACTCACTCACTCACTCACTCACTCACACCACACTCACTCACTCACTCACTCACTCACTCACTCACTCACTCACTCACCACCACCACCACCACCCCACCACTCACTCACTCTCTCACTCACTCACTCACTCACTCACTCACTCACTCACTCACTCACTCACTCACTCACTCACTCACTCACTCACTCACTCACTCACTCACTCACTCACTCACTCACTCACTCACTCACTCACTCACTCACTCACTCACTCACTCACCCAAACAATCAATTTTTATATAGCTATTTTATATAGTGAATGCGTTTGACTTGTTTGTTATTCTGTGGTATCAACGAAAAAAACATCCGGCCCACTCAGTGTTTATCGTGTGACACTAATGACAGCCGTCATGCCAAGAACGAAATGCTCTGTTTCGTGGCGGCTCAAGTTCGCGACTAAGTTTCGCGTTAGCGGCTCGATGTTTGTCGTAAACATTCATGTGTTTACAAGTTAGTTTTTACCATGTCCGGGGAAAAAATGGGCTATACCCCCCCAGATCACATGTCCCCGGCAAGCAGATCAGTGGAAATAGGACCGGACGTGACTGGCTACTCGACCATAAAACTCTTAGCTAAGTTGACTATAGCTGTTATGATGAAGTTCTGGGCGATGTGTACTACTGTGCTGTTGATACTTTTGCTCATGTACTGGTTTTACGGCGGATGGCTCACATTATTGTTACTTATTTTTGCACTGATTGGTAAGTACGTGGTTAATCCCCGTTGTCCCCAGGTATCGGGTAATCGGTAATCGTTATCGATTACACGATCTCAAGTAATCGTAATCATTTCCAGATGCAATGAATGAATAATTATAATCGTACGACGTATGCAATTACATGAATGTAATTACAGCAATGCAATGTTGAATCAATGAATGTAGAGTCTAAGACTCTACATTCATTGATTCAATATTACATTATAGATCTAAATGTAATAGTAATCACTCATTACACAAAATTTTAAACAAGCTTGAAGAAAGCAATGTTATGTGGTTTCAACCCATCCCAACCTGGAATGACTTTATAAACTATTTCTTGTATATGTTATACTTATAGAGTTACGGCAGTGGTTACACGTATGTGAGCCATACGCTTAGACCTGTTAGTCATGTAGTCTAAACATACGTTAGCGATTATGCGTATGTTTTTATTTCCAGTTATGTGAGTTGTAGTTTTAATCATTAATGGCATTAGTCCAGTGACCTGAAAGAAAATGCTTCAGGTCAATATATTACTCTAACTGCTGTATCTTTAGTACTGGGGTTTAAACATATGTGAGTTTTTCATGTGTGTGTGTTGATATACATAAGCTCTACAACTATGAGAGACATACTAAGCCTACTGTATATTTCCTAAATATTCAAACAATGTTAAGTGTAAGATAATGGATTTAAATGGAATGTTAGTGTTTGTGAATATATGGGGTGATCTATAGCAGGGGTTGGCAACCTGTGGGCTGGATCTGGCCTGCAACAGCATTCTGGAGTTTTGAGTATTTGTGGATTTTAGAGTATTTGTAAAGTATCGACATTCCCACATCTCTTTTAACTCACTTACAATTGGTTTTGGCCATCACTAACCACGTAATTATTAAAACAATCAGCTGACTAATAACCCCTGTTAAACTCTCCTTTGACGCAGAGATGGCAATAGACTAATGGTCCTTTTCAAAGTCCCCATTGGATGCCATACTGCTATAATATTTGATAAAAAGGTAATACTGTTTTTGACAGTTTAGAAGCTAATTAGTTAGTTGTGACTAAAAACATAATCAAGAGTGATTACCCTTTGAAGGTGAAATCCTGGACAAGATTTGCTATTCACTAAACTAAACATTAGCGCCTCTGTCATTGTCTGAATAACACAACCATGGAAAAGCCGTTTATCTGTAAAATAATATTAAATCTGTGTGTACAATGTCGGGCCCTCTCTAAAAAAGCAGAGAGTTGACACTGAACACCATGATTTTAATACAATTGAACACATCAATATATGTTCGTTCAGTGTTTAATTAAGCCTATATGCCTCGTGTGTAATGAATCTATTGCTGTGAATAAAGAATGCAACTTGAAGCACCATTATCAGTCAAAACACACAGCCAAATACCATGCCTACACTGGACAGTTTAAAAACAATAAAATTGTTTTTCTGAAAAGATTTGTATGTACATTTATTTTATACTTGTATATATTATGCAGCTTTTTGCATTTAAAAATATATGTTGCCCACTGGCTTATTCCAAAGTGCACTCTTCTACCCATACAGTTCGAAACAAGAACATATTGGCGACATTTAGTCTCCGATGCTCTGAAGCCCCTTTATTTTGAAAAGCTGTTTTTAATAAGACCTACCCCACTCTGCACTTCGTGCCTACCAAGTCCAATTTTACGATTTGGCCCTTGGCTTAAAAAGCTTGCTGACCCCTGATCTATAGCATAAGTCTGTCCAGCTGTAATAGTGTTGTAAAGGCAGCCAGCCACTGGTTGATATTGTGATGATTACAGCTAGACAATTGGTGGTTTGATTAGCAGGATTCACCCTTGTGTGCTGTAATGCATTACATTTCTATGGATAAATTGGTTAAATTCATCTGGTTGTATAAAGTGATTGCAATCAATGATATGGGGAGTGAACTCACTGTGATTCATTTGTGTGATATGCATTGTAATCATGATTACTTAAAATGTAATTGTTATCGATTACATTAATTGTTAATGTAATCATAATCATTGTATTCTGAAGTAACCATAATTGGTTACCTTCGTCCTGTAATCGCTCTGTGCCTCGTTGTCATCCTTTGACTGAATAGATTAACTTCATAATAAAATAGCTTTTTTCACCAGCAAGCTCAGTCACCAGCAAACACCCTATTCCCTGAGTGAATGATTTATTTTGCTCAGTTCCTGCTTGCGGTTGGTATATTTCATTGGCATTTGACAGTTGGTTTTATGGGAGTTATAGTGACCTTAGCACAGATATTACCAGGGTTCCCATGCATCGTGCAAATACCAAATTAATTTTCCAGGTCCTGGAAATGTCCTTGAATTTGACCAAACCAGGAAATGTCCCAGAAAAAAATTCACAAAAATGTCTGTGAATAAATATGTCTGTAGAAAAAAATGGTAATTTTGTCCTAGAAATATCCTGGAAAATAATATTTCCTTGGCTGTAGGAACCAGGTAATAGAGTAACCTGATAACAAACTCCTGGGATATGCTGCCTGCCAGTGGTTATTGCGCCATTACTATATACTATAAAAATAAGATTTTGTTTATTCTGGTGACAGGTACCTACATTTATTGCACTCCCCACAACTTTAGTCGTATCAAGGTATAACCACACACAATCCTGTTTTCTATCTGTCATTGTAAAGTTGACACGGATCAATATATACTGATTAATTACCAGCTGTAAATTTACCATACTGGAGCAGCTTGGCTTCACTTTACACTTTCTTTTGTGTTGATCTCCCAAGATCATCCCAACCATAGATTATGGGGATTGTCACTGTATTACTATGAGTGTGTATGACTAGGTGTTGAAATCTAATTGCAATTCAATTATAAATGTGTGTAAAATTAATTATCTATCATAAGCAACAATTGATTTTAAATAACATAAAAAAATTTGCACTGCAGGGTAATTGAGATGTACATATACAAAATAATCAATAAAATAAATGCAATAATAAAACTAAAATATAATAGTCACAAAAAGTGCATAAAACATTATAAATATTTTTAAAGGTTTTATTTATTCAGGTTATAGGCATGGCATGCCTATAATTTGAATAAATACAACTTAGACAGACTGACTTCGACCTGATACAGACTGTAGCCTAATCAAATCAGAAGTGGGAGATGGGTGTTTTTACAGACAGACATCTGTGAGCTAATTAAATGGATTAGTACATGCAGGTGTCTTATATTTTAGGTAGCTTATATTTCCTGAATATGTCATCAATATTATGTCTGTATCATGTCTAAAAATTATGCCATATGTGTATGCTCTATCATTAATTCATTAAATAAATAAATCAATCACTATGGCAAAATCAGTGATGAATGAGTCAAACTATAAAAGGCAAGTAATCTGACCATGAATTGTAAATTGGCAATAAAAGCTAGAAAGTTGTGGGTGGCAAGAAGGCCTCGGTGGTGAAAGTTAACATTCCTATCTTGCAAAAGCGCAGTGGTTATAGCTGTGCGCTGCAAACCTTGAGGTCATGGAAATATCCTTGAATTTTACAAAATCAAGAAATGTCCTGGAAGGGGTAAGGAGGAGGATGTACCCTAAAAATGTCAATAATCGATCATACATTGAATAAATATGATATGCTTTTTTGCACATGTCTTGATTTGTTATCTTTAAATATCTTGTATATTTAAATCCTGGAAAATAATATTTCCTTGGCTGTAGGAACCATGTATTATGGATATACATTCCTAAATATGTAGCTCTTTCTTTCCCGCATCTAATATGCTGTGAGTGTATGTATGTATATTTATTACCCTTTTTACTTAGGTTTGCTATACAATGCTCAGGATATGCTCCTGTACTATCCAGACCAGCCAGCTAACTCTAGACTTTATGTTGAATCTCCAAGTATATTTGGACTGCCATACGAGAATATCTTCATCAAGACTAGTGATGGTGTAAAGCTACATACAGTGTTCATCAAGCAGCCTGAACATAAACTTAATACAGCTCATACTGTGATATTTTTCCACGGGAATGCAGGAAACATAGGACACAGGTAGTAAATGACTTTGTCTGAATAAATTTGGCTGTAGATCTGAATGGTGGAATATGGTGAGAGTATCTAAGGTACCCATTTTAGGATTGTCTGTGGATCTCACAAAGTTTAAATCTTATCCAGAATTGATAACATTCTGGATAGAATTAATCCAATTACTCTTTGCTGATTACTTCTAAAAAGAGGTAATTATTTTTATAAGACCCTTAAATAAAAATTAATCAACACAAGAATCACAACACATATATCCAGTCACACTTATGACAGTTTCTGCTTTGATTATTAGTATTAGCCTTGTCATACATTTTTGAGGGGTGACTTCCTTTGGAAATTAGGTGATCAAATTCAACATTCCACAGACACGAGTAATACTGGGATTCAGTCCCATGATGTGATAGCCTACAGTACATCATGACCTACTGCAGTATGGAAATTCCCTATAACACGAGACAGTGTTGGAGTTAAGATAATTAAAAATCTATTTTTATCTAACAGTGTCATATTCATGAAATAATCCTAATCCAATTCATGCTCGTGGAATAGAAAGCTATAATTGACAGCACTTTGCTGATACTTGATCTTGATTAAACGACAGTTCACTGATGAGTGGTACTCTGAACATTTGTAATATTGTTTTATTAATAAGGTTTGTTCACAAGCAAGAACAAGGATATGTGATTTCTGATATATTAATCTAACAGATGGTACAAGTGATTCAGACAAAAGTCATATATGTTTAACTGAAAACACAATAAAGATCACATGTAGGTTACACACCAAACCAACATATTTTCAAAATGAGTGCAATGGAGGGAGGCCAGTGGGAAATATATCAACCAAATTACATATTGGGTAAGATACAAACACACACATGTGCGTTTGTAAATGTTAGAACTTCATTTGTAAAAAGCTGCCAGTATTAATAACGTTTTATATATATGCAGCACATACCTAATCAATATTTTTAGGTCCATCCAGTGTTTATACATGTGCATGCACACACAAATGTTATTATATAACCCATTGCTTTAAATGTCTAATTAATGTTGATAACAAACTGATGTGTTGTAGTCTATCTGGTTATGTCTACAAATGGATAAATAGAGCATATTTACAGAGTACTCCTAATGTCACGTGAAGTTCAAGTCTTCTACCTGACAACTGAGTCAGAAAACAGATGTAACTCACTGCCACCAGATCAGTTCATTATTGTGTTGTATTTGACAATATTTATTTTGTGTTTCATTGAGCATGTGGTGACTACATTTCAGCCATTACGAAAATACATCCTTGTTTGTTACCGCTGTGAAGAAATGTTCTCGTATTGAGTTATCAGATCTACCTCTCTCTCAGAAATGCTTCCCAGTTTAGACAATAAAATGTTCCATTTTCTGTAAAAGTAACGAGCCAGAATATTCAAGACTAAATATACTTCAGTAATACAATCACATATAAAGAGAGAATACATGTCACATCTCATAACAGTGATTAAACACTGTTATAATTATTTACGTCGACTAGATTTCTAGCCAATATTTATTCAGTGATAGCGATAGCTAACAGTTAGTCTGTGAGACCCATTATTGTTTTATATTTAAAGTTCTGAATTATTGTCTCGTTCAAAACCACATTGAACGAGACCGGACCGTTTGTGGTGAATCATATTATTGTCCGAGCAAGTAGATTATTAGCTGTCAGTTGTTAGTAAACCAGTTTGTCCAATCTCAGTTGGCTTCAGTTTATAACGGTTGTAGATGAATGCTGATTAATAACAGTAGACTACAGCACATCTGGGTTTAATGTATTTTTTAACTGAAGATAAGTTCAGATTTGATTAGATCATCTTTTAATGCTATATTCATGATATCCTTTGTCGGGTCCTATGTGGAGGAAAGATGTACACACATAAAAAGAGGTACTGATTTAATCTCCTTTCTTTATCTGTCTCTGTATAGTATTGGTTGATATTGCTGACCACTGTCAATAAATATATTAACAATGAATCAATACGTGTGTATTACTGGAATATATATATGAACATATATTTTGGCAGATGCCACCAGCTGTTGGTATTATCTAGTCAGATTGTTTTTGCTGATTCATACCATGTGCTGTGGTGACTGCCATTTGATGATGTTGAAGTCACCACCCATTTTGAGAATTGACATCATGTTCATCTATAACAAATTACAAAAACAGATATGAGAGAGTGCGATGTCATGACAGGTACTAACTACTATATGTGGTTGACTCATTCAACATTATGTCATAGTTGTGCCATCACCTCGAGGAACAAGTAAAGACCAACTGAATGAGGATGCTGTGTAGAAACATATCCTACATTTTATATTTTTAAATCTGCACTCAAAAAAAGCATTGAAATTATTGTCCTATAAGTATATTATCTAAGCTAATCTCTTTTAAGTAAACTGGTTTACTCTTACTCATTCACACACTTTGAGTAGATTGACCAGGTTTTAACATGTTCTTATAAATAGGCGTCTTCAACTTTTTAAACTCAGTTTTAAATACTGTTAATTCATGATTAACTGGAATTTTCATTAACTCTACAGTATCCACCAGTACTGGTTTGAGTTATATAGAATGAAAATTAGAGTTTGTCTGTAGTTTTTGTGTTTGGTATTGTACAAGTGTCTTTTAAAAGATCCAAAGCTTTCTCTCATACTGTTAATTACGGTCAGCTATAGACCATCAGACATATCATTCCACCTGTTTAATATTTACCCTATCACATTCACTAAAAAAAATCACCTTTTTTATTAACAAGAGACCAATTTGAATTAAAACTATTATCAGTCAATATCAGTTATAATTTATACGTATTTGGTACTTGATCTTGCACGTCTGCAACCACTTAGTGTGTCATCAAAAGCGTCACTGGAATATAACCTATAATGTATTTCAGTCTGTTGGAAATAACACGCAATAAGTGAGGAATTCCATAACTTGTATTTAGACTGGTACTTAATATTGTGCTACAAGATATTTGAAGAACGTGAAACATTTACGATATTTCTGAGTTTTCAAGTCAAGCAATTAATGTACATAAACAAAGTGAATTCAAAATGATATACTAATAGAATGGTTTATTGTTACAGTCCTCCCCCCAGTACTATATAAGCTAGATGTGTTTGGGAAAACCTAAAGAACTACCTCATTTATTTTCAGATTGGTCAATATGTATGCATTATACAGCTATTGTGGCGTAAATATCCTCTTAGTTGAATACAGAGGGTTTGGCAAAAGTTATGGAAAACCATCTGAAAGCGGTTAGTATATTAATATATATATATATATATATATATATATATATATATATATATATATATTATTCTCAATAATAATCATGAATAGCTCTTCTTGTGTCATCTAAATTGACTCATAACTTTATACGTTTTTAATGTCGTGTTATAGAGCATATGTAAAAATATTGATATTACAGTTTATTTACGTTACTTATAATTTAGCCTGTTTCTTCTTTAATTAATTGTTTTGCTGTTAATGCTTTAAGCAATCCATGAAGATCACCTGTATTGATATTGGTACTGGTTTTCACAGAGATAAAATAACACGAGTAATAAGTAAAGCCTTTATGGTTTCCTAAATAATCTCTATGAAGATCGCCCCATGGAACAGTAAAAGGCTGGTTCAGTATATGTGTGTGTGTAATTTCAAATATATTAAAATCTTCAAAAATGAAGAGCTAAAGCAAAGGTTTATTTTTATATTTTAATATTGAAATGTAATAACTCTGCTGTTCCATGTTTACTCAATAGGTGTATCATGTTATATTATTCCCATTCCTGTTACATCAGTTATGATCTGTATCATAGCTCCAGGTTGTTGTTTCAAATCTATCCCATATTTGTGTTTGTGGGATTTGTTTGGCGTAACAGTCACCCATCAGATTTATGTCCCTTGTGTGATCAGAGATGGGGGGGGATAAATAACTAAACGCAACGCCAGTACTATTTTGGCTATGCTGATACTCATTAGGCCATTCTTTTTTAATACTTGCTTTCTGGAAAATTTCCCTTCCAAAAATTAGGGTTGGTCGGTTGGGGAAAAAATAATCACTGAAAACATTCAGTCGGTTGAAAAACGTTTACACAAAGTTCTAATTTCTGAAATATTTGCCAGATTCAGTATCCAACCATTTATAAATGCCCCATGCCACATATTCTGGATTACTCTGGTTTTATTTTTGCATTGATATTCAAATTCAGTTTGACAATGATATCCACTGCGTTTCTTCCTCAATGATCGTCTGGCCCACGACAATGTTTTCTATAAAATATTCTTCCTTTAGTTGGGATTTGACAATATCTCCAATAGTTTGAGTCTTTATATTTTTTTTTATCGTGAATCACGAGCAAAAAGTAAACAATAGACATTTAACTGTCAGTCTAATCCAAGATGGTGACAGGCCAGTTCCACTTTGAAATTATTTAAGTTATTTCTACAGTAAGTCGGTCTGTAAACTTAAACTAATTATAACTCCCCACTCATTGAGAAACACATAAATAGTTCAAACTTTGTGAGATCTACTTAAAATCATCATTGAAAATATTGCTGTGGTAAGGCTAGCAATGCACATATTCTTTTATCAGCACTAGCTTTATCACAGTCATATTTTTTATACTGATTTTACGTAGATCTCCCCAATGTTCAAAATATTTATGAGTTTCTTGATGAGTGGGGAGTTATAATTAGAGTGGGGAGTTACAATTGTAGGCTATCTGCTTCCACGACATCTTCAGATGGGTCGGCACAAAAATAATAATAAAAAGGATAAAAGTTGATTTTATTTCCTGGCAGTGGGTTTAGGCTTTGTAAAACAAGTATTCAAAAAACAATGGCCTTATGTATTTCTTGCCTTTTCTTATATTTCAGTGTTTTTCAAATTGGTAGCGAGTCTTTTTGTTTGGTTTTTATTAATTTTATTTGTTTTGTTAAAGATATATATATATATACAGTCTGTCTTTTTAAATTTGTGTTGATTCTGCACAACATATAGAAATATCTTTGCATGAATCTTTGGATTATAAAATTCACTACCAAATCGTCCAAATAATTTGTTATTATCATTTAACTCTTTCAGGTATCTACCTTGATGCTGAGGCAGCAGCCGATTATCTGTTCAAGCGTGCAGACATTGACCAGTCAAAAATAATTGTGTTTGGACGTTCACTAGGAGGTGCTGTCAGCATACAGCTCTCTCTGAGACCATATTATGCAGGCAGGATATCCAGCCTGATAGTGGAGAACACTTTCACATCATTGCCTGAAGTTAGTCACCATCTTTTTGACTTTAGAGTCATCAAATTCTTGCCACGGTGGTGCCACAAAAACAAGGTCATTAATATCTTTTTAAGCTTTGGTAAATATTTTGAATTGTTTCATTCTTTTAGATTACCAATGAGCATTGTTAATAGTACTTTAATTACCTGTTTTCCATTATTGTATCTGAATTACTGATTATAGTCTATATAAATCAGATTTTTTAATTTAATGGAATTGGTGTTTTATTTTTGAAAAATAAACATAACAGCACAGTTTATAGAATATATAATGGATTGTTAAATGTTTAAATATTTGAAGATTTGGCATTCCAAAAATATCAATAATGTGTCCTCTCGCTTAGTATTATGTGTTACATATAGTTAATTATAATGTTTCAGTATCCATCCAGATCATGTATTTCACATATCAAAATCCCAACGTTGTTTCTATCTGGCCTGGCCGATGACCTGATCCCACCAAAGATGATGCTGGATCTGTTTCAGGTATTAAATCTTTAGCTCACACTTGTCGTTCGTCGTAGTGCAGTGAAATAAGTTTGCACCAGGAATGGCAAATATATCGTTTAGCCTAGCCTGTTCACAAAAGTGGCCACCAAACAGTGACATTTACATTTTACAAACCATTAATTTGTCGAGCGGAATAAATCAAATCAGCCAACTTTGATGCCAGTCATGTGACACATTAACTTTATATTTGTATAGAATTATAAGCCACTATCTATTAATTTGATTAATTGATGTAATTTCTTTTCAGCATTCTGGTAGTATGCTGAAGAGGCTGGCAAAATTTCCAAATGGCAGCCATAACGAGACATGGCAATGTCAAGGCTATTATGAAACTATCAACAGATTCTTACAAGAAGTAATATTGCCAAATAAATAATTAGTGTGTGTGTGATTAATTTTATATGCATATATATTTATTCACACACACAGAATGTATTGATAAACTCAGCCATGTTTTGATATCTATACAGGTTGAAGAAATGAAGAGAAGCAACATAACACCAGATAGTGCTGTCACCTACACAGTAGATATACCATTTGATGATGTAACTGGCACCCCAATAGGTGGTGGTGTATTTGCCCTATAGGGTTTGTGTGTGTTCATGGCTTGTTATGATTAAATTCACTCTGTATGTGACCTAAAATCAGGAATCTGTACCTCAATACAGTAGATGCGTTTAAATGTAGGTAACACTTAATCAGAAGTGATAATGAACAAATACATGCTTGGCACTGACCAAATTTATTCATAACCATATTTAATCTATAAGCAATACTTTCAAGAAATTGTCTGTTTTGAATGATAATCTTATGTACACATACACACACACACACACATATATATATATATATATATATATATATCACATAGTAAAACCTCTCTATTGAAAACATTTTAGGGACTGAGGAAAACTGTTCCCTGCTGATGAGTGCTCCCTATCCTTTAGGGAGCTATCTCGGAATGGTATATGTACAAAAAAGTTTTATATCAACAGATAATTATTTTATTAATATTTACACTGAAAACAGTATCATAACATTAATAATATACATGCAAATAAAACATATAACACCATAAAATAATGTTTAGCAGTAAATTTACATGTCTGTCTAAATATATAGGAAATACATGTACAGTTCATAAGTAGACATGTGCATGTAATGAATGATTACATTAAGAAAAAGTCTGTAAGACAACTTCATTTCTTGGTGTGGCGTTTCAGTCCATTGAATTAAATTTCAGTGTTTCCCACTAACTCAGACACTCTAGAGTTGCTGTTTTCATATAGTTTGAGCACCTACAAAGCAGAAATCAAATCCTGGTTAGAAGTTCATCAGGACTCGTCATCAGGTGTGTTATCAGAATCCTCATAGATG
This sequence comes from Paralvinella palmiformis, assembly GCA_025642065.1. NCBI lineage: Eukaryota > Metazoa > Annelida > Polychaeta > Terebellida > Alvinellidae > Paralvinella > Paralvinella palmiformis. The sequence goes on from JAODUP010000166.1 coordinate 423,295, forward strand.
GGACGAAATTCTCCCTCCCATTTGTATCCATCCAAGATATGAAGCAGGTGTTCAGGTATTCATCGGTGGGGCAAGACTCGGTGTTCGTGATATTGGTGATGTCCTGTGCAAGTGGTACTAGCTATTCTGGTGAGTCAGGTAGGCCAGCATCATCAAATCCTCCAAAGAATCCAAAACTACCTTGAGCAAGGCACTTTTGTATTGTTTCCGGGTTTACATCTTTTCATGTTTGATTGATCCAGTAGATTGCATCCAGGGCATTGCTGGATTTGATAGGCTCCTCACTGGACTTGACTGTGCTGATTTTGGCAAGAACATGATGGGGAACTCTCTCCTTGTAATCAGTCTTTAAAGCCTTGATTATTCCTTGGTCCCTAATTCTATGTTCCCTATGTCAGGGTTCAAATCAATGATAAAGTGATATTTGTTCCCAATGGGGGAGGGGGGGTTCCTTATATATAGGGGTAGGCTCCAATGAAATACCATCAGGACTCAAGTATTTCCTATAATGGGATGTTACTTTTATATGGATGTTCATGAAGAGAGGTTTTATTGTGTGTGTATTATGTGTGTGTTTGTGTGTGTGTAAAGTAATATCTCTTTTCCTACTATGGAAGCACATTCCAGATGTTTCTGATAGCCTTTCAGAAACTGTAACAATATTGAATCGAATCTATGCATGATAAGTCATATATGATATATATATATATAAAGAGAGAGAGAGAGAGAGAGAGAATAGCGTTCAGGACAAAATGTGGAATGTGCTGTTTATAACTGTCATATCAAAACAGCCATGATTTGTATTAATTTGGAACAAGGCACACACACACACACGACAGTTTCCACTTTAAGTGCAGTATCTGATAGATGTGTGTAGGCTTTACTGACAAACTATATAGATTCAATTAATTGTCTTTTACGAAATAAACTTAAAAGGATTAAATTGCTGCATTTCGTGTTTATGATATTGTTCTGCCAGCCAAAAGTATAGCCTTTTGTGATCTGCCATATCATTATGTACAGCTGTGTTCAGGTTCAGATTGTTCCTATATATGTATATGTGTGTGTGTGTATATATATATATATATATATATATATATATATAGTTTTCTGGAAAATACGTTTGGAAATGCAGGTGCGTGGGTATGATGTTACTTACAAACACACACACACATATATATATATATATATATATATAATGAGAGAGAGAGAGAGGGGGGGGCGTTGTTATTTTAATTATTTATCTTGACAGTTTGTGTTTTATGGTCATTGTTGCTGTAGATCCTGAACCAGTATAAATGGAGCTCATGTATTCAGAAATCCAATGTTTGTTAAACTGTAATGTTACGGTCATGGTTTCGGATTGTGATAATAAGATAATATTACATTGCGCAAATACATCCACACACCGACGCATGCACTGCTGAAACGTATACTCGCAAATAATTCTATTAATGAATAAATATTGTGTCCATATTACTTATAGTATCTCAGTTGGCCAGATGTTCAGATATTTTAAAATACGAACAGATATGAAGCATTTTATTTTCGTGATGACAACGTTAATCTTTTTGCTAAGATATGTCTACGAGGGATGATTTGTTCTGTGAATGTTAATTCAAATAAGTATATTGCGTTTAATTTATTATTGTTGGTACTGGTGGTAATAATATATGTAAGAAAGGCATGGTTAATAACGATAATAAATGCGTTTGTTACTTGTTATTTTTTTGTTGTTGCAGTAAACTCGGCTCTAAAGTATTCAGTGAAAACCAATGATATTGTCGAATGGGGGACCAATAAAAAGTAACACTTGACTCGTGTGTGTGTGTGTGTCTTACTATTTAAATACAGAATGCTAAAGATAACATGACTACGTTTTAATGTATCATAATTTCACGATCATATTTGTTTTCAACATCTTATAAAAGCCAGATCTTCTAATTTCATTTATTGTTAATGTTCACTGTTCTGATATATACTTGATGATAGCTGGTGGTCTAAGTTGACTATTTCGCTTGTGAACTGTGTCAGGCTGTGGTGGCTTTTCGCCGTCAAATGACAGTATTGCTTGTGAAGAAAAGGTTAATTATCTAATGTCATCACGATGCCATTTCATATCCTAACATTACGATGTATCCATGATATATGGACCTATTTTAGAGATATAATCCTTTTAGACACATAATCTGTGTGATGTTTCATCTAGATAAATAAAAGCGAATGTGTTTGTGGTCTCAAAAACTAAATACATTCGCCAGGTGGAAGCACGTTTTGGTGGCGTAATGCTGTTTCCCTGTGTAATTGAGTTCTTGCGGCCCTCAGTAAAGTTTATTTGTAATGAACACACACACGAGCTTGTGTGTGTTCGCAAAACATTCTAACAAATGAGTTATTAACTTGTGGTGAATATGACATTGGTTGGCCTTGCGATGTTTATTCGTTTTTTTATAAATTATTCTAGGCCTGTAGTTATATGGGTCGAAGACCCAAGTAACCCTCAGCACGAACAAGCTCTAAAGTCCGCGTGGAGGGCGGCTTTTAAGCTTGTTCTTTTATGAAAGACACCTCCATGGCCTAAATGAGTGCGCGACTGGTCACATATCTATGGCACCTGGGTTCAAACCCCGGCCGGGCTATATCGGAAGGCTGTTTCATCGTTCACTGCGCTTCGTTACCTTTGGAGTTCGCTTATGAAAGACTTCAGCCTTATCATCTCGTTCCATTTATTACCGTATTCAAGGTGAGACTGGTGCCGATGCTTAACAAAGCAAATCGATAACTTATCAATTTAAGACCAGAATCCCCACCTAATCTATAATCTGATATTTATCTTAGTAGTTTTAACACTCACCGTCAAGGTCGTCGCACACGCAATACACCTTGATGCTAATCTGGATCTTAAGGGTTGCATTTTAGTATGGCCTAGTGGGTAAGAGCGTGTGACTTTCTTACTCGTGATGGGAGGTTCGAATCCCAGGCACCATAGTAGAAGCTTTTCAGGCAACCGGCAAGGTTTTCTCCACCGAATATGCCCTAAATTGTAAATTTATTTAGATTTAGTCCCCGTGGTGGTGAAGCAGTAAATAACAGACCATATTGGTCTCCCTCATTTGAGGTAAAATAACTGCCATTACGTCCATTATTATTATTGCTCAATTCACTGAGGCATTTATTCGGACTATACTGAGTCGTTTATGGCAGACCACGGCTTCTACGAATGATAACGATCTTTTAGGGGTCGGTTATTCATAATTCATGTCGATGATGACGATCGTCATTGGATAGAAACTAGTGGGGGATGTTTTCATCCAAAAACACATCGGAAGCTTGCTACTTCGGGGCGTATATTATTAATTATATGCGGTTTATTCTTCCAATGACGCCTGCGAATTTTCGGCGCCAAATTAAACGGAAACCCTCCTCGGTGCCGTTGCTTAATGATGGATTTACTCGGTACGATGACTCTGTAAAGATCCGGAACTGCGTCGGTAAATCGCTCTACTCGGTCAATTCGTTGTTGTTTTTTGTCCCCGAGTTGATCGATCCAGTCGACCAAACCAGTCTGATGGCTTATTGTATTGACTAACAGGTGGACCATGAATAAAACAAGCTCCGTCGCCAGGGTTAGAATATGGATCGCTAGCCGGATGCTGTGCGTTAGTGTACCATCAGCGGAGCAGACGATCGGACATTGTTTGAACTATACCATCGTCCTCGCTGAGAACCAACAAGATAATTAGTTAAGACTCTCACGTACAATGTCACATCCACCAATTTCGTTTTGTCTTCTGGCCTTAAATTTCTTTAGTAGCTCGTCCCTCTCTCTCTCTCTCTCTCTCTCTCACACACACTCTGTGTGTGTGTGTGTGTGTGTGTGTGTGCATCGACTGATGACTACTCAGTACCTGTAGATGGTAACAGCAATAGCATGAATTAGTTCAAGATTGAAGCACTATTTACTTGCAACTGACATACGTATATGCGTGTATACTTTGCCTCTCTAATTCGCTTCAACTAATATATATATATATATATATAATGTATACTAGTCACAAACAGGATGAACGGTTTAAGGATTCATAACTCGCAGCATGGGTCATATCAATTAAGTAAAATATCATACTGTGTGATTATTCCTCAGGCAATAGCACGTGCTGCCATGGTTCGGTGGCCGTGCTAGTGGTGCCACGAAGCAGGTCGATTGACGGAGGAGCGCCTTTTATCCCGGACCCACTCAACCCGGGCGTCACGGAGATATTTTACGTGAAATATCGACGTCTGGCGCTCGTGGCACAATAAACGATGCCAGTGTACACGACGATTCGTCGATACGTTTTGTCCTTTCCATGGCACGCGAACACCCGGCGTATTACCGAACTAATAATGGACTGTCATCATCGAATGCCCACTGTAAGGCCTTTGGCTTGAATGCGATTTTTGGGATGGTTTACCTGCCCAGTCACGGACGTATATTTCGAGGCGAGGGATTGGAACTGGTTGGATACTAGTCGGGATATCGCCGCAGACGACAGCGCCCTCTTTCCGGAACCAGCGAATAGAGGCCGAATAAGGCGGTTGGTGGTAATGTGTTCTGGATATCCGCGTGAATTATTCACCGAACTGTGTGACCGACTTGACGGTGGACGATAAAGATCGATGTCGGTTTGTTGATGTCGTGTCGTCATCGTGACTGGCCAGAAAACATCGGAAGATCGTAGAGTTCTCGTCGTATCAAATTGGTGTCCCCGTTTTCGGGATATCTCTAATAATAACGACTCTAACGGTTCTGATTGATTTCGACGCCGTTAAGACAATTCGTCTTCTCGATAAGACAGCCGCTTCTGAATCAACCCGGGATCAACGTATCGGTCGTTCGCAGAATATCTGCTGCCAGGTGTTGGAGAGAGGAACAGATTGATTTAATTAGCATCGGTTTGTATAAAGAGAAAACTCTCCGAAAATATAACTAAAAAGCTCTATGGCTAGTTAAAATCTAATCTTTTTTATCGGGATTGACAATTTCTGCGCGTTTTTCAGGCTCCTCCACACCGAACTCGTGTTATTCTGGAAAACGTACGTTGAAGAAATGTCACTTGTCGAAGGCAGATTTTTAAGACAATCAGCCAAATTCCTTTGGTTACTCGGCTTCTGGATTTCGGTGATAAATGGAGGTAGGTAATACTAACTATTTTAAATCCCCCCCCCTCTCTCTCTCTCTACATATAATATATATATATATATATATATATATATATATATATATCGATACATAAATAAAGTAAACTCCCTGATATAAGATATTTAGACATCCAGTTGTCCCATGAATATAATCAAAAAATGACTTACGGTTTCTCTGAACGTGTACTCTAGTATTCTTCCCCTTCACTATCATATCCTCAATGTACGCATTATATGACGAGTACCATGTGTTAATTACTATATTAAAGCCGTAAGCATGATTAAATATTTACGTTAAATACAATACGGTATCTATATATATATACTGTTTACAATGACGAGATGTTTAATGGCAAAATAAAACGATTGTAAACAAATATTTCGAATTATTTTCTCACATTAACTAAATAGAACTTCATCAGGAATACGTACAATAATTTGGTTTTCCTTTACATGATTTATTCGATCGTATTTACTTCATGTTTAATAAACTATTTTATTACTGTGCCCTTAACGAAATCTCTTTAAGTTAAGTGGCACTGGTTATCAATGTTTTAAGTTATATATATATATATATATGTATATTACAGTTAATCTGTAAAATCAGGTAATATCTATATTACCTGATATATTACCATATTATCCGATTATACAGATTAAATGTAATATATATATATATATATATATATATATATACGCCCTGTCTATATGGTAGATAGGTGTGAAAACTAATATTTTACCGACTTGTTTCATCAAATACTCCCCCCCCCCCCCCAATTTACTATGGAACAGAAGGATGTGAAAAGCTGAAGGTGGATAACACAATGTTCCACGAGGGTATGGAAGGTATATACGTACGATTAAAAACATCGTGTATCGGACGGTATGTGTACAAACAGTCGAACGGCGATAACTACTTGTTCTACAATAATATATCCGGTCTTTGGCAGGGATGGATGGTAGGGAGGATAAAATGTACAGAAAGGTAAAGATAGTCTTGTATACTTTTTGTTATTTACATTTTATGTCTTACAAATCTTTGTGTGTGTGCGTGCGTGCGTGCGTGTGTGTGTGTCGATGTCTCGTTGTACCGGTGAATAGCTAAATGAAAACAATTGATTAATTTATAAAGTCGGACAACTAAAAACATACCTATATGTAAACAAACATGTTTATAGCACACCTCAATACCGTTGCAACGAACTTGATATATATATATATATATATATATATATATATATATATATATATGATATTCCTCGACATAATAAAAATTGGGAAAATATACCCACAAAGTTTACAATTATTTGGAAAAGATACCGCCCCAGATTAAAAACAAATTGAGATAGAGATACCTCTAAACATGATAATCCAGACGAAATGCGTTGCATCGGTTACCAACTGCGGTCTCGGGTTAGAAACAGCTATGATGCCTACTGTTAATAGGGGATGGCATCTTTTCACTAACGGTAAATCTTTCAGCAAATTATTACACGGAGACTGAGACTAGTATTTCAGCTGAATGATTGTGTTTTTCCAAAGGATTTGATACAATATTGTTCAGGATATAACCCAATGATCGAGCGGACAGATTTTTCCAGATGAATGACCCAGCTAAGCCTTAATTGTTTATGTTGACTCGTAGGAGATTTTTAGCATGGGTTTCAATGGGTTAAATAAATTATTTTAAAATAAAACTTTTAGCTAAATGTAAATTGGTTTTAATGAATATTAAAAAAAAAATTAATGTAGAGTTTTGGAAATATTATTTTTACTTGTACCTGGGAACCAATCATATATGTATCACCTGTATATTATTAAATAATTGTTTTATTAAATTAGAGTATTAGCATCCTTGACATTTACATGTAGTAAACATTGCACGAATGGCTGATTCAGAAAATAAAAGAGTTCAATACAAGATATCATCCATAAATATCAATGTTACAGTAACAGGAATCAGCCATTGAATTATATTCTATGTGATCATTGATTTTATCCATTCACCTCACCATGCAAATCGGGCTGAACGTTACTTAGTTCAGTTGTATATATCTATTGGATGAAGTCTATGTCGTTTTATTGTCAGATAACGATATGCCCACGAGGGAAGAAAATGTATTTAGTTACTTTTACATGTTGTCTGATATTGATAATAGTAGCTCTTATGCATGATTTATGATATTCTTTGAATGATGCTTTTCACTGGTGTTCGGAGTGAATTGATGTTGTTAGTTTGCATCATTTGATGTAAACTGGCTATCCTGTGTTAAAATACATCCACTACTGGGGTTTTTTTCCTTTCTTATCCGGCGCTTGATAGCAGTAATATAAGCAACTAATTACAATAAAGTAGTCCTTTATTGGCCCTACTTTTTTATCTGTTAACATCCTCAACAGTATTTAAACAGTAGGCCTAGTTAATTTTTTTTTAGTATATCTATTGTTATTAATTGTAGTTATTGTAATTTATTCAAGTAATTGACTACCTATCAAGGTGTGATAATTTCATGTGTGGGATACTAATCTTTGATTCATGTGTGAGATATTAGTAATTCATTCAGGAATTGCTACAAGTAAAAAACTAAATTTCCTGCCAAACTAATAATAAGAACATTTCAATTTCTATCTTAAACCTTCTTATAATATGCATCGACCTTCCCTCCCCCCCCCCCACCCCCAACTGACACCCTCTATGAAAAATGCTAATACGTCTCTCTCTCTCTCTCTCTCTCTCTCTCTGTCTGTCTGTCTGTGGGTACGTATGTGCGTGTAAAACGGTGTGTTCGTTTTATAACCATAGTGATGGCATCCGAGTGGAAACGGGCAGTTACTATCCGGAGAATGTCAAAGAAGCCTGGCAGGAGTGGTATTTTGAGCACTGGTACTACAGCAATCTTTTAGAACTGAAATGCGATAGTAAGTGTTGTCCTTGTTGTACATATTTAATCAGTCGTGTGCCGTGTCCCTATTACACCTATATAATCAGCTATATGTATCGGCACACGTATACATATATTAAACTGCTCCCATCAGATCAGACGTATAACACGATACATGGATTATTTGACCGAGAAAGATAGTTTTCTCCGACGCTCTAAGCACTTTACTATTATATTTTCAGGAGTCAATTCGACAACTCTGATCGGTGTAACGGTCTTGGGACTGCTGATACTGCTAATAGTGGCCTTTACTGCCATGAGATGTCGTGCCATGATGCAAAGACGCCGGATGGCACCACAGCCTGTACCACGAACGGTAGTTAACAACATAAAAATATGATATGCTAAACAGCAAGATATAATCCATCTAGTAATTTATGATAAGTATGATAATACAAACGTTGAGCTGTCGACGATTAATTATTATAGTTCAACAGTTACTGGTCACTTCCCCCCCCCCTCCTCTGTGTGTCTCTCTCTCTCTCTCTTTGTCTGTGTGTGTGCCTGTGTGTGTGCGTGCGTCTATTTTACCCTCATGCTGCCCGTATATATGTTTCAGCAAGTTTCAACGGTGACTTCAACCACCGGCACCGGGCCGCGACTTCATAACAACGCCCAACATCAACCTCCGTATCCGGGTCTCCGTTCACCGCGCCCACTCCGCCCTCACGGTCCGCTTCGTGCCCCGGGAGCCCATCTCCCGCCGCCACCGATGCGCCCCGGCTTCGGACACGGCCCGATGATGCCATCCGGATACGGGCCGAATCCGAGGATGCCGCAATATAATCCTCATCCAATGGCTCCTCCTCCATATTTCGGATATAACGGGCCATTGGCTCCGGGCTATCCGGACGCTATAGGACCGCCGCCACCATACAAACCGCCCTCTGGCAATTACCCAGACAATGATCTCGGATATCCGCCGTCAGATGGAGCTCTAATCGTCCAACCACGGTATCCGGATCAAGTGGAACAACAACAACAACAATTACAGTCTCAGCAACAAGAACAACAACAACAACAGGTACCTCTGCAACAAGAACAACAATCATATCATCAACAGCGGGTTTCAGAAGAGCAAAAACAAACAGTGAAGGGAGATGACCCAGATGATTCGAGCCGAGTTCGTTCGGTGCAGAGCATGACTCACGGACATGGAGCTGTTGTTGAGAATCAGGTCACGGCTGACGTCGCCGATTGATCTGACTCAATTAAGGTGATTTAAGTCAGTCTGTGATCTGTGTCAACTTTTCTGTGATAACAGTTTTTGTTTATAATATGTATATGTTTATTCGTGTGTCATTTTGCGTACGTCGTGTCATTAGTAATGCGATCGAAAGCTTGATGGGTTTTTCTCGTATTGCGCACGGATACAGAAGGCGTGATATTTATGGAATGAAGCGCGTGATTCGGTGTGAGGAACTGCTGTCGATTAATGTGCAAAGTATCTGTGCATCAACACGATGCGAGGAATCGAAACCCCCCTCCCCCGTCTAATTTTACCTGCTCAACGTGTGATTGATTTAGTAATTTACCGTTTATCAGTTCACTTTTATTGTCTGACAGATGACACCATTTGTGTCAAGGATATTGTTTTTCGTATCTAAATGTTCACACACAGACATACACACACGCACACACACATACAAATAGACATCTGCATGCGCGCAAAGTAGAGAGTTCTTCAACCTCCTATTACAACCAATATTAAAAGGTTCACACACATACACACACGTACACTGAAATAACCTAGAAATCCTAACATTTCTTTATTCTGATTAGAAACCGTAAAACCTCATGATAACAATATCTGTCTTAAGCGTAATCTGGATAATAATAATAATAATATATTTAATAAAGTGCCTTTATTTATTACTGTATATTGGCCGGTTGTCCAAGATATTCCAATTTTATTTCATTCTTTTAAGTAGCAAAATACGTGAATAAATAAACTTTTGACTTTAATGAGTAATATATATGTTACAGTTAATCTGTATAATCAGGTAATATGTATATAACCTGAAATATTCAGGTAATACGTCTATTGCTAACTGAGATGTTATACAGATTACCTGAAAATTTCATGTAATATACATATTCCCTGATTATACAGATTAACCGTAACACACACACACACACATATATATATATATATATATCGGGTAGTGTTAAAATTATAATAAAACTATTTAAATCAGAAGGTTGTTAAAGACAGAAGGCTACTGGTCATACTGGCAGCTCAACGTAATAAAAATAGTGTTTTCTCAACGACACATTGCGTTCAGCATTTACCTCTGCTACATTAATGTGACTGAACATCACATGGTGATCAAATTCAATAAGTTGTTTATCATGTTTGTCTACTGACCTGACATTTGTAAAATATAACCGCCGAAAAATACTACCTGGATCCTTTACTGTGTCGATATTTGGAGGAGCCCATAAATCGTGCCATAGCCAGACGTCGTGTTACTCTTCCAACGGATAACCTTAGTTCAGCAGGAACAACTATCGACCCTTTGCCGGATGCTATGTTGTCTAAGAGTTCTTCTGAACGAAATTCGTGAAGTCCTAGAACCTAAGATATTCTTCCGTGCAGCGTCATCTGTGTACACGATGGGTAATCTGAGTGGATTAGCTAACAGGATTGACACTGGAATGTATATTCCAGAAATATCAGTCCGTTCGAATTTGCGTTATGCCGTGTGCGAAACTTCGGAAACCCCAAAATGTTCCAATTGCTAAACATGCCTGACCTCAAAGGTTCTGGATAAGCGACCGTGGATCTATCGTAAAAACTGTGCAATACAGGCCTCTGCCACGATTCGTTATTTCTCTATCTTTGAATCGCTTATAACCGGGATATTATTATGCGCTGATCCCGAGGAACTGCTTTAAATGTTGAATTGTTTGTTTATTTTTGGTGGGTTTTTTGGTTGCTATTATGCCTATGGATACCTTTTTTTCTAAGCCATGACCCTACCCTATTAGCTCTAGCATAATCGTACCTTTGTCAGTCATTGACGTCAGAAGGTAGTGCTAATAGCCTGTAAGCAGCACGCTAAATTATCAGTTTCCCGCAAGTAATGGACATCATTACTGTCATCTTCGTCGTATACATAATTCTTCTAATAATACATCCAGTCGGTTCACCGGGTCTATTTCTATTTTCTGAATCAATACGCGCCGAAGGGGCGAACCGGTTTAACGCAGCGCAGAGGATGAAGTAGCGCCGGATAAAAGAGTTCCCCACAGATTAAACGATTACAGTATCCCTGCCCATAACAGCCATACAAAAGGAATCAACATTGAGAATGACGAACTGCTTTAATGAATCCGAAATGAACCGATCGAAATAAATCACCATTTTAACAGCCGTGTTCGAATCTCGGCGAGGGCATAGATGGAGGGTGTTTCATCGTTGACTTCGCTTCATTACCTTTGGAGGTCGCTCGGCCCATTTAGCCTACCATGTGCACGAAAGTGGCCATAAAATACCAATAATAATCTTCATCGTCAGTATTATATACAGTCAGGGTATGTATCTGATACCATATGGTATGTACTGGTACAGGCTAACCAACTGTTCTCAGCAATAAGCTGTATTTAGCGTAAACACTGCGGGTTTTTTGCTTCTTATTTTCGATGTGTGCTTTATTGATAGCTCCTAAGGTGGTTATATTTTTTCTAGTTCTGCACATTTATCATGCGGTCATTCTTTGGCAAATCTATTTACCATACTAAAGTCATAAATGTGACTGAGTGGTATAATATTCATGTCCGCTAACATTGGAAGGTTTTGATAGACTGCAATAATAATAATGGCCGAAATGGCCGAAAATCAAATGAGAGAGGCGCATCATATGTGCTCTATAATTTACAGCTTCACCACGAGGACTTATTCTAAATAAATTTAGAATTTACAATATATGGCATATTCTGTGGAGAAAAACTTGTCAGTTGCCTGGTTGGATGAAAAAGTCCTCCTACTATAGAATGCCACGACCTGGATTCGAACCTCCAACCTCCCGCACAGCATAACCTTAACCATGAGTAAATAGTAATATGACTGCAATCCTTCAAAAATATATTTCATGAGAAAGTGAGACGATACCGATTATTTATAACGTATAACTATTTTTAATTATATATATATATATATATATATATATATATTACAATTAGATATCGGATAAATAGGGTAAACATAAAAAATTAAGGTATAAGGAATTTATATATTTAGTGATGATCTTATACAGAATAAGTTATTTTTTTAATAAATAATAAAACATTGTTTTGTGGACCAAGAATAGATTTATCTCACAAACGATTTACCTAATGATTTACACTAAACAAAGAAAGATATGGCAAGTATCATCAAAAGAAGAGCGCCTTAAATAATGAAGGCTAATCGTATGTCCATATATATATATATATTGGGGGGGGGGGCATATGAAGATTTGTCTTTTAGTACCTGTTGGCGTTGATCCGCTTTCTGACAATTCACGAGAGAAATTGATCGTGATAATTATCAATAATATCAATCAATATCAATATGAAGGAAATTTTGGTTAGGACTGATGAATAAGCCTACAAGAATCGCTCGTATAGATAATATAAAACCTAAAGACAATACGAGAATAATCCGAGGACGTCGGATCAGCTGACAGAGATCTTTCAAGGTCCATAACTTGAATGTGGCCCTAGATGTGTCAATCATGGCAGAACCCCCAAACGCACCCCCCCCCCCTCCCCATATACCCACCCATTCTCCCTGGTATTTGTTTAGATGACGACCTTTTCTCTCTCTCATTATACCATGTAACATCCTTCCTTTACGTTATCGGTGTGTTGAATAGTTGGCACACTCAGAGAACCAATATTTCAATAAGAAACTTTGAACGTTTATACGACCACATTGATCCTCTCGGGTTTGTAGTATAAAGAGAGGAGCAAATCAAGATTGATAAATGTTCAATTAGAATCATAACGGACGAAAACATTTCATTATCAGAAACCCAGCAATCATAATGATAAACGTGAACACGCAGTAAATATTATTTTTAGCCTGTATGCTAAATAATTCGTTTCACACACGCACACGCACACACACACACACACACACATATATATATATATATATATATCAGTTAGAGCGTAGGAGTTCTTACAGAGGCTCGAATCCCGGACGTGGGATTATAGTAGGAGGAGATTTTCATCCAGTCAGGCAACTGGCAAGGTTTTCTCCGCCGAATATGTCATTTATTGTAAATTCTAAATTTGTTTAGAATAGACTGATCCGCATCTGCATTCCTGGCGAGTGAATTACTATATGTAATAACAGAATGACTGAGTGAGTCACTGAATCAGTCAGTGAGTCAGTCAGTGTGATAAAACACAACCTTTTCTTGAATTTCGGATGAACTTGTTTCAGACCGGTATCGTTTCAATTGTTACAGGAGTAGAATTCACCGACATATGTTGTCGACAAAGATGTGATTTCTCAGATGGAATTCTCAGAACGAACATCCTCAATTTCAGCTGACCACGAATAAGAATTTTGTCTCTGGTTGCACATACATGAACGCTGATCATGAAGTGCAATAGAATTTGATGAATTAGGATTCCCTCCCTCCCCCGCCTCTTTCTGACGTTTCAGTACACTGCGGAAGGAAAGTGTTCTGAATGATCTACAAACAAAAAAGAAAAACAATCTGACATTGATGTTTCAAATAGTTGTTATCCTCGATAGTAATTCTCTGTACCATGGGTTCGAATGTTCAGATACCCCTGTAAACGTCATGAACCTCGTGCTAAATCCACATCCTGGTTTCACGGGGCTATTTATTATTTTTAGGACGCCTCAGTGGTCTAACTGGTAACACGTTGGATCACAGATCACTACCACCTGAGTTCGAGTCTTGGCGTGAGCATATCTGATGGGTGTTTCGTCTTTTACTTCCCTATGTCATAAGTCATATTCCCATCTAGACATTTAATAGCATTTTGAACATCGCTAAATTTCACAACTATATTATATATGTCATAATCATAATTATATATATATATATATATATATATATATATATTATGATATATTTTTATCAATATATTGTGTATGGATAGATGGATTAATTTATTTTCGGTAGTGCTGAAAGTCACCATAAAATTAAACTTATGTATATAACTTATGTATTATGTAAATCACAAATCCAAACAAAGATATAGATATTAATATATATATATATGTGTGTGTGTGTGCGTGTGCGTGTGTGGCCTCAGGGTTAGAGTGTGAGACTATTTACCTATGGCTATGGCCTTCCCGAGCGGGAGGTCGCAGGTTCGCGCCTCGGCCGTGGCACTATAGTAGGGGGGGAGTTTTTCATCCAACCAGGCAACTGGCAAGGTTTTCTCCACCGAACATGCCATATATTGTAAATTCTAAATTTATTTAGAATTAGTCTCCGTGGGGCTATAAATTACAGATCATATGCATCTCCCTCAGTTGAGGTTGCCAGTCACGTTAAAAACTGCCATTTCGGCCATATTTATTATTATTATTATTATTATTATTACATTAAATATTGATGGTTCGGTGGATTTGTATCTCTGATTAGTGCCGAAAGTTCCTACGGAATTTAATAACATAAACATAACTTCTACAAATTCATACATCACAAACCAAAACAAAGGCCACATCAAGAGCTAAAACATTGGGATCCGTTCATGATAGGGGACCATTTATGATATAGATACTGGTCACATTTTTGTAAGTGTGTCATTTATTAGCCAACATAAATAATACCAAATATAAGTGGACAATTATAATGATCCAACAGGCAGTGTTGTCCTTGCTGGGTGTGCTATTTCTAGTTAGCTACATTCTGTTGAATGATTTACTAATTACATCAACAATTCCATGCAATTGTTCAATGTTGAATAATATATATATATATACGACAAAAATAAAACGAGACAGACAATGATTGACATATTAGTAACTGTTTAAGCCAGCCAACATAACCATTACCATGGAGTACTAAAGCCTATATATCGTACATGTGGCTGTACGACATGAAAATCATCTCACAAATGGTGATGCCCCTCTCGATCTCCTCTTAACTTACGACTCTTTAGCCAGCAAGACGCTTAAACACTAGACAGAAATCGAGGCACAGACTCAATAGCCAGTAGAACACGTTTTAGCCAGGTACACTATGCACCTCACCAGAAGAATATGACACCACTACTCGGAGATTTCCGTCTTTACAGTGGGATTAATTTAAGCCCCCCATTAGTGCACAAGCGGCGCTCTAAAAGGTCAGTTTCAGTCAAAATCGGCATCGAAAAGCTACGTATGCAATCAAGCCCGAGCTAGTTCCTAAACAGTGTGCTATCTACCGAATTGCATGAGTAACTCTGCCCTAATAATTGCAGTAGGGAAATCCAATGGTTGAGGAATTGGATCCTCACAATGTTCAAAAGACAACCTTGGTGAAAGTACTGTCTAAATAATAGAACATCCTGAGGTTCTAATTCCACTAACGTGGCAAAAGCGGCGCTTATCTAAGAGTGTAACAAAGGCACAGCAGAAATAATAAAGGTATGCTCCCAACAACAATTTGCTTAGCAGTAAGATGAACTATTACAATCATTCGAAGGCACAGCCATACCTCGACAGCAATCAAACAAAGGAATAGAAAGTCAAAGCTGACATCTCGACCCTCCACAATGGTCGGACTGCTAGCCCTGATAACACCAACGGTGAATTGTTCAAATTATTCAAAACACATCATCCCATTTCCATCGCATGAATCAGCAACTCTTCATTCAAGCACGACACACACACAGAGAGAGAAATATTAGAAGAAGGCACGCCATCATCCTTACTCCTCCGCCGAAGAAGCCCCCTGTCCCACCGCAGCAAACCTCCGACCAATCGTCTTACTGAAGAGCATTGAAAGATCCTGTCTTTAATCACGCTACACCCCATCAGAGACAGCGTTGACTTTTTTTATAGGACCATGACGGCGCCTCCATGGTCCAACTGGTAGCGCCGTTGGCCACAGATCTATAGCACCTGGGTTCAAACCCCGGCCGGGCTATATCAGAAGGGCGTTTCATCTTTCACTTTTCACCTTTGGCGGTCGCTCGGGCTATTTAGCCTAATTTGTGCACAAAAGTGGCCGTAAAACAGCAACATTTACATTTTACAGGACCACGACAGAGCGGTTTTAAACGAGACAGGAGATCTATAGCACAGGGACAACGCATACTTGTTCCGGTAGTTATGACCAAAAACCGAGACTTCCACAAGATGGAAATCCACATCTCACAGGCCTTTGATGCATGCTCAGCCGCTGATGGGTATTACAACTCCTACAAAGTGAGTGCCGGTGCACCCAAGAATGGAAATGAACAAGGAGAGTACGAGTCTTAGTAGCAGCTTGTTTAGACAGTGATTTTTCGTTTAGTTTGTTGTGAAGCAAATACATTTTTGCGGTAATAATGCTATTCACTAATTAACATAAACTATTTTAAAAAATAGGCAATTTATAGCTATTAAGTTGTCTTTGCCATAATCTTTGACCACGAGAATGGAGTAATTGACACAACATGATCTCATTATTATGCATATTGTCAGAGATATTTGAAGAAACTAGGTTTTGCGATAATGGCGGTGGTTAATTTGCATATTTGGAATAAATAAATATGGACACCATTTATGTGACGATATCGTGCATACCTTCGACAATTTTGAATAAAATAGATTGTTCGATAATGGAGGCACTAATTTGCATATAAAACATTTTCTCCAGTGTTATCGGAATGACAACTCAACTGCATTTCACCATTGACCCCCATCTGATGATAAATCCACGGGGAAAAAACATAATACTATAGAAGATTCATAGGTTCACCTTTATAACCATATAAGCGGCAAATTTACTAATACGGCAGAGGCTGAGAAGAGGTGACAGGGCGGGCAGTGATTGCCACGCAGCTTCGTGACGTTCCGGAACCCAGCAGGCCAATCCGACTACGGCCCAGGACGCAGTTACCAAAATATATGTTGATACTAAAATATAATGTTTTTGCTTACACAAACCCCAGTATGGACGGTTCTCTCGGCAAACACTTGTAAGTCGTACACCGCCGACAAATGGCAGCCTTTAAACGTGCCAGAACTTGCGCTTACTGGATCTGACTGCGCTAATATTTCCTAATTCGTTTACAACAACATCTTCAGTATATATTTGTGCCGATCTTACAATGAAGCAAACAGCGAAGATAACTCAAACTGCGTCACTCTATCTCCTTACTGACTCTCTCGGTGGCTCCTTCGGTGACTCAGTCAATTACTCCGTTAATGTTGACAGTAAGACAGAAACTTCACTCGATCCTGTCACTGTCGGCACGACAACAGAACTGATGCGGTATGATAAAAGTACGTCATTGTAGAAAAATACCGTCACTAAGTCAACATATTAGACGTAGTGGACGCTGCACTCCTTATCACGGGCATGATGCTTTACGGCCACCTTTTGTGCACATGGTAGGCTAAATGGGCCGAGCAACCTCCAAAGGTAATGAAACGAAGTCAAAGATGAAACAACCTTCAATTATGTCCACGCGGAGATTCGAACACGGTGGTAGTGATATGTTGTCCAACACGCTACCGCTAGACAATCGAGGCGCCCCCATTATCGCCGGCATGGGAATTCTTGGTATGCATGGCAAGTTTATCAGTCGTTGGCTTGCGCTCCAGGGGCTGTATTATAATGTATATATATATATATATATATATATATATATACATTTTTATTTTATTTTTGAAATAGCAGAATTCCTTGTGCAGTTGTATTACTCAATGCGCCTCCTTGTTTGTGACTGTTCAATGGTTTCTAACATGTCTGTATTGCACAATTCGTATTCCTCGCTGTTGTTTCTATATCGGTAACGTTTGTGGACAACAATAAGGCAGATCATGCTAAGGATCAGCACAGATAGTAGCATGTAGAGTCTGGTTCTGACACACATCGAGCCCGTCGTCGCAAAAATGACTGCGTTTCCTGCGGCATTCCAAACTCGGTAGTTGGCGAAGGCTGCGTCGTTCGTCGGGAATATTGTACCGACCAGTACTAAGCAAATCACAACAAGAACAACAACAACATCAGTAACAGCAGCAGCATCATCATCAGCAGCAACAACAACAACAACAAATTTCAACGGTCTCGGGACGACCTACCGTTAGTTTGTCCTTGCCAAACGGCATCCGTAATTCCATTGATAGAAGACATGACGAGTAAGACTGCCATCTGATCCTGGCGAGGAATCCAGAAGAGAGACGTCAAGAGAAAGCTGGCATCCAATAGGAAACCTGGATGGATAAGAAACTGTAATGATTTTACTTTTGTTTCTCCTTCTGTCACGAAGAATCGCCCAAAATTGTACGAGGGAAAATTCAAGAGAATTGCATGCCGACAATCGTATCGTTACCCGAATGCTATTTTTCAACATAATACCTAGACACAATAATGAATTGTTCGAAACGCATACGTCGTGTTTACTAACAAGCGCTAAACTGTTGAAGGGTATTGAACTTCCTTCCAAATGTGCCTGACAGAAGAGAGGCCGGTATTCCAATCACGCTGTTGGGAAGCATAATCAGGCCAACCATCCATATTCCTAGGACGCAGGTCACGAATGCCTGTGGGGGGGGGATAAGCATACACTTGCAATACACGCTTAGTAAAATTCTGGAGACATATAAAACTTAGTTACAGAAGATTAATTGCAGAACTTAATACTTTCCTATATAGGCAACTGATTTCTATTTTTATTAAGCGTTACTATCATTTATTGTGTGCATATGCTATCAATATTACTTTATATAAACTCTTGTGTGGAGTAATGATATGTGTGGAAAAATTCCTAAACGTGGAAATGTTTTTTGGCATCCCTTAGGTATATATTTGCTTTCTTTAAGTGGAAATCCCCCCCCCCAAAAAAAAAAAATTACTTTAAGTTACAAAATGTGTGGAAAATTGATTTTATAAATGTGTATCAAATAAGTCTATGTTGAATGTAAAATGATGTTTGAAATTGTGGAAGCATTGTTATGTAGAAATTATCGTTTGAATTTCCACGCAGGACTGTTATAGTACGTGTGGGGTGTGTGCTTTAGGATACATGCAAATGATGGTACTAGCTTCAGTAACTAATTATCCCAAAACGGATAATTAATAAAGAATAAAAGAAATTGGTTACTTTGTTAAAGTCCGCCTGGATGTAACCCAACATCATCCCATGAAAGACAAACAGAGGTATCATCAGTAACAGGTCGATATTTCCGTGGAGCTTGCCCGCAGCCAGAAGCGATATCTTCGCCTTTCCGAAAGCCGATTGGTGGGACTCGTGCTCCTCGGTGTACCAATCGAGCGGCAGACTATCCAGACAAGCCATGCAGATCACAATGGCGGCTATGCCAATAGCCACGCAGCAGCCTACCAATATCCACACCTGAAACGAAATGCATCGCGAGATGAACAGGAAATAACAACGACTGGTGTACGATTTCAATGGCGCTGAAAATTCGAACCATCCGGCTGCAGCGCTGCGTGATTGTATAACGAGATATTTTATCGGGAAACTCATCTTCCTCTGCTTCGTCTAGGAATACGCTGAAGCGAACCTTTTCAATTGGCGGTTGAGCATAGAACACGTTCGTTGTATTCAACCAAGGACAGTCGTCAGCACCGCAGTACTTAGTCTCTTCTGGGCGTTGCATGGTGACATTCTTCACATCAACTTGTAACACTACCCAGGAGAGCAAAGATCCGAACAAACGACCTGAAATCAAAGAAGCTCGAGAATATAAAGGTATGATGGCATTTGGGGTGACTGGTTGGCATCGATATCCCTCTGTTCCTGACTTTTGCATTGATTATAGTGAATTTCTTTATTTTCAGATAATGGTATTCGCATCATTCTATTAATCCCTTTTTTCTTCTAAATATAAAATATTTGTACATTTGGTTTGTGATGCGTTTAATGATAAAATATTTTAATTGTAATATAATTTGTCATTGGTTTGTATATATATTTTTTTAATATCTCAATAACTACCATCAAATTGTAATTACCTTTTGAAAAGAACTGTTAAACCTAAATACACACACACGCGCGCGCGCGCGCACATGCACTCACGCACATACACATACGCACTAGAGCCCTGCACGGGTTGGGTTGACCCGAACAGGCTAACCCAACCCGCACTCGTGGATTTGATTGGGCGGGTTGAAACCTTTTTTCGGGTCACGGGTTGAGTTGTGGTTGATTGAAAAAAATATGGGTTTTAAGATATATATAAGATATGAGAAAAACTAAGTCAGTCACATGTAAGTGAGCTCCGGTGGTCTAGCGGTTACGCATCCGGCACTTAGCGCCAACAGTCACAGGTTCGATCCCAGCAAGATGTCGAAACTTTTCCAGAGATTAATTTCTCGGCTCACGACATCGTGGATGGCTGACCACGTTAAATGGCACTACCGTCATCACTCAATTGATTAGAATAAATGAACGTAAATACCCCCCCTGATGATGTAATAAACTCTGGCAGTGACCACCCTCGGGGTATTTCGCCAAATCAGTCACACTGCCTTCTTTCATTGCTGGTACATGCTCCGGGACGTTTGTTACTGTTGGATATTAGTAGATATGGTGTTTCATTGAAGACATTTATTGTATTCTAACTGATTGGAGCTACGGATTTATGTCTGCCTCATCAGCATTATCATCATCTGTCATAAGCCATAAGTGAGCTGAAAAGGGACATAAAACCCAATACAATACAATCTAACTGATTAATCGATACTCTTATCTTTTGAATAGGCGTGATTTTATTTCAGCTAATGCTACTGATGTAATTTAAATCATCTTAATAACAGGAATTTTGTATGTTTCGGGTTCGGGCTCCATTCTTGTGGGTTGGGTTGGGTACGGGTTCAGTATAATTTTTAGCATGGGTAAGGGTTGGGTTCGAGTGTGTGCGTGCGTGTATGTACACACACAGCGAGAGAGAGAGAGAGAGAGAGAGAGAGAGAGAGATGTCGTAAAATAGTAAACGAAGTCTTACAACTTTTTAACATGGCAATAACAAATCCAAAAAATAACGACAGCACGCCGCCTCGCGCCTTTCCCGTCAATTCGGCATACCTGGTGGCCAGTATGTTGATGTAAGCACCGAAAACGGTCCAGAGCGGGCCGGCGCTGATCCCGATCAGTACGGACGATATCGTCATCGTGTACCAATTAGCGTAGCCGTTGGCCGCCAGCCAGATGACGTAGCCATAAAGCGATACCACCAACGACCACTTGTGTCCTATGCAGCTGACGGCCAGTACGGGCAGGAAACAGGACGAGACAATGAACGTCGAGTAGATTATCGCCTGGCAGGTCATTCCTAGCCCGTCGGCTATAAACAGGCTGCTCTGCAAGTCGGCCAGCGCGCAGTAGGCGACGAATACCAAGAAATATATGAATCCCATGACGATGAGATTTTTCAGAATCCGTTTCGTCTCTTCGCGATTTCCGGTCGACTGTGTCGCCTTGAACTCGGCGTCCTCGCTCCGGCTAAGCGGGTCAGCCTCGCCGCCCGTTTCCTCCTCCTGTTCCTCAACGGTTGGCATGCTGCCCGCTGGCGCAAAAATACTACCACGGAGATGTTCGCTTTATGACATATGGACGTCGACACAACAAATCGCACGTCGTTCGACACCTATACAATGTAGACACCTGCCTGAGAATTACGATCGATTCTTATGAAACTTGTGTATCAACACAAAACTCGGACTTCGTTCGCCCTTGATACCACTCCGACAAGGCCCTATGTGTACAATATCCAATACACGGCTGTGTCATAAAATGGGGGTCGGCTTCCTCATAATTGACCTACAGGTGAATATTTCAAATGGAACACACTCTAACCCGGAAACAGTCGAGTTTTACGTGGCATTTAGGGGCTTCTTAGTATTCTTAGTATCCTATACAATGTAGACACCTGCCTGAGAATTACGATCGATTCTTATGAAACGTGTGTATCAACACAAAACTCGGACTTCGTTCACCCTTGATATCACTCCGACAATGCCCTATTTGTCCAATATCCTATACACGGCTGTGTGGTAAAATGGAGGTCGGCATCCTATTAATTGACCTACAGGTGAATATTTCAAATGGAACAGATTCTAACCGGGAAACAGTCGAGTTTTACGTGGCATTTAGGGAGTTCTTAGTTTGCTGTTCCTGCCGCTAAAATTAAACTCCAATAAGCTGAAATGTTTCGTAATCATGGAATTCTGTGGAACCCAAGCGATGACTTTATGTAAATATCGAATAAATGCAAACAGTAAGAACAAAATAGACTGTTGAAACGACTCATTTAATGCAAACATATCACGCCTTAAGATACCAATATAATAATATGGATGGTTGGAGTGAGTTATCATTTATCTGTACGCATGTGTTCCCATTGATGTCATGTATAGTAACGATTTATACTGTACAGTATTGAATTACATGGCCAGGAATTATCTTTATGACAGCGTGATGGTGATAAATGTTGAGTCAATAAGTCAACCACCTGTTTGAATTTCTGAAACCTAACCTAGGTGATCAACTTCTAAATGTAATATGAAATAAAAAAATATGGGTAACTATGTCATTCTTAAATTAACTCTAACAGCCTGATAATTTGTGAGTCATCAATATAAATGTTCCATATCTATTTTGAATAAAGCACAATTATCAAAAATACGAAATCCACTTCAACTGTAATATATCATTTGGACAAGAATTGATCTAATTACTATATGTAATATAGTACGAAGAGCAAGGAACAACAAAACACTCTCAGAGTACATTAAAGTAATATGTTTATTGTGTTTAATGGTCATAATTTTTCACATATTACATTATATTATTGTATTAGACCAGCAGATTTAATGCTAAGTGTAAATAATATGTACTAGTACCACGGAAAGGGTGATTTAACTCTCACAAAGATTATACACACGTATGTACGGATCCATACAGTGTAGCATTTTAGTAAAACGAGGCATTAAATGCTGTCCGTAATACTATTCAGTGATGACGTCTAGTCACACACACGACTAACTAGTGTCCGTATTTTTGCCGGGTGATAAAGCAGTGATAAAGTGATAAAGCAGTTAGTAACTTAGTGTAAATGTTAGAGTGAGTAACCTGGCCATCTGCTAGAAGCCTAGAACCAATGCACCAAGTCAATGACTGGAAGATTATGTTTTTCATGTAAATAACCTGATATGAGCAACCTGAAAGACACCTCCTGCGTGATGTGTCCTGAATGGATACATATATCATACAAACACATCCTATATACTACGGGACGGTTCAATTAGTCCCTTTCTTGCTATTTTGTGCCATCATTAAGTTAACAATGACGCCTATTATATTAGCTACTGCTTGTAAACTGTTCGAGAACGTATGGCATTTTGCTTCGCTGTTTCTACGCTTGTTTACCTCACTGACTCCCGACGGTCCCGTTTCCTTTTCTAATAAGAATTTGAGGAGGAACACTTTCTACGCAGTGAACAAGCCGCCATTTCGGGTACGTCAAACTCTTCATTAAACTATAATCAGAGAACTTAAATATAGGAAGGCGTTAATCTTGCCGCGCCATGTTGAAGTTTGAACCAGTGGCGCCCCCCAGCGACCGGAGGTATTTCTCAGATAAACAAAAGCTCTCTGGTTGTCCACATGTGATCGTGTACATGTGTGCGCATAATTGAAATGAATTGCCAATACTAGTACTATATGTTACATGATCACATACTCTTTTATTAATTAACACTGAAAATGTAAATAAATAATTAAGTGATTTCACAGCTGTCACTTAATTAATTCATAGCCAACAATTTGCGATCACTTGACAGCTGATCAGAAAATAATGGAACGTGGTTTAGGTTATTTCACAGCTTTGTGTGTGGAAGGCGTAAAGTTTTTTTTTTAATGAAAACAATTAGGTATATATGAGGTAAATGCCTTCAAACATACTTTCATCGTGTCACTTTATCATAGTCCATAAATTGTATTTATTTGGATATATACATATAATGATTATTATGATATATGATACTTCCCACCATATATCCATCGTGTCCGTTTATCATATATTAACTAAAAAATCATAAGTTCATTTAAAGTCTACACCTCAATGATATAGACCAATATAGACCCGTCCAGCTGAGAACAAAGAATATACATATGGAATATTAACAATGTTTATGTTTGCGTTAACATGTTAGAGATAGAGAAATTAGTACTTTCATACAATAAGCAGCATTAAATTTCTTGTGCCACGGGTTCATCTACAGTTACAATCAGTCATTTGTTATCAAATGGACAGAATAACCCAAATTGCTTCCAGCTCTAAAAAACCACTACTACAAAAATATGGCATTTAGTCCAGATCAGTGAACTGTTTAAAGTTAGACAGAATATACCCAAAGATGTAATAGACACATGCATTGACTACTGTAACAGATAACTAAAAATCATCTATCACATCCAACACCAGTAAATCTGCATCCAAGAGATTGGCCTGTTTACATGGTATTTCATCATCATAGAACTTAAAGGACTGAAACAGAACAATACTGTTATGTTTAGGTGCACATACACAAAAGCACAATGGTCATCTTAGAACGGTGCAACAGAACTGTTTATTCTCAAGATATATAGACTGATGTGTACACTCATGGCAATCGGCCACTATAACATATGATTGTTTATAAGTAGCATACATTACAAATACCTTAATTTGATTTGATATGCATTTAAGTTATGAAGAGAAGTATACCAATTAAAGCACATGAGCTGAACATTCAGGTACTAATTCAGGTGCTGGTAATCCTTTTTGTATTAAGATATGAAATGGACTGACAAAATTTCATAGGTTTGATGCCTTGTTTCTTAATTAATTAATTTTATAATACCAATTTTCACCATTAATATTTATAAATATTAATTACCATCACAGCTGGCCCTGTCTCCTCTATAGGTCTCCTATCTGTTAATACCTTCCTCTTTGATTTCAGTGGATGCATGCGGTGGATTTGGTACATCAAAAATAGTTGGAATAGCATTCTAGATAAGTTTATCTCTTGTCTGGTTCATCAATTCCGTTTCAGTGAAATGCGTATCATATACATTCTACAATTAGTATTCAAGTAATTTAAATCTTTCCTCATCATATATCTGAATGACAACAATTAATAACCCATCTTTTACTTCTGTCAATAGAAAAAATAACAAAATGAATGTTTCTATCACTAGTTGAGGTATTTAATAATTAATTTCATAACATTTAAATTATAAATAGAAGTCCATATATATATATATATATATATATATATATATATATATATATATCAATAAGTACCAATTGCTTACGTTTAAAAATACATATGGATGCAGGTAATCATGTAAATACTCAGCTACTTATAATTACTGTAATTAGGGAAAAATTATCTGATTAAAGTAATGTAATTTTAGAAGTCCAATTATATTATTAATAATAACAAAGTAAAATATACCTCCCACCCATAACATCTTCAACATGTAACTTTAAGCTTATGTATATCTTACATACCCATTTTGGGATAAATAGGTTTGATATTGTTCAATAAATTTTAAAAGATTTTGTCTGAAACAAATATAGATCTAGATAGATTTAGCTTGGGCTTACTGCTTGTCATGTCAAGTAGGGGCGTGTCTACTTCAAATTGTTATGCTTATTTTTTAAATATCCTTTATTTAAAAAAGCCAGATCATATCAAATGTGTACATTAGCTTTCATTTCCGGGAAATTTAAATCACACACTCTTGCACATCGTTATTTGGGGATTGAACCCCCAAAAAGAAGATATTTTATTTTATGCTCAAATAAAGATGGATGTTTAAAAACTAAATTATTAGTTGCTTTGTATTTCACATGGTGAAAATAAACTTAGGGCTATTTTGTTCTTGACCTTGCCACACCTACATTTATAAACCCATTTCCATTGACAATTATTCACCCCATTGTGCATAAATGATCAACCATTATGCCCCCCTGCACCTGTCCTAGTATTTCTAGCCTAGACATTGCCCCCAACTGTTTTCATGTACGTCCAGCTTGCTTTGTGGTTTCTGGACTGCTATTCTCTTGCAGCACCTGGGCTGGGAACTTTTCACCAGGGAATTTCTTCAAAAACTGTAATTGGTATGTTACATTAAAACAGTTTCACGAACCTCGTTAGCAGATGATAGCTCTTTAAGTATATTAAGTAACTGTTTACCGACCGGCTAAGTTTAGTATTAGCTTAATTCGATTTCCATTCAAACTTTCAGCTTCGTTTGGCCACGTTATGATAGCTAAAGCTAAAACTCCGCGTGTGCGCGCGCACGTACGTATCCGCTTTAGCAATGCGTGATATGTCACTGGCACAAAGAATCGAAAATCATGAATACAAGCCATGGACAAATCATCAGAAAATTAATTCCAGAGAAGCAATTTTTCATGTTGAGACTTGTATAATGTTTCACTAGTCCGACAGCTGAGATATAAATTAAATCGCTGTGCAACGAAAAACATGAATCGCCTATACTATAGTCTTAATGCCTCAGAGTAACATGCCTAGATCACAGCATAGCGTTGTGTGTGCGTGTGTGTGTGTGTGTCTGAAGATCAGTTTGTTGTTTGGCGAATAGTGTGAATATTTTGTGTCTGATTGTTATCTTTTTCCTGGTGTGTCCAACATCCGGGTTAGCCCTTTAATACCATTTCGTATTGTTGCCAGCTATAATAAAGATAGAAAATCTGTTTGTGTCGACGTTATTCAAATTGTATTTGTGTGTGTATGTGTGTGTGTGTGTGGGGGGGGGTTGTCCCATTTACTTCATGTTCTAGTTTTCAATTTCACTTATTTACCACCAGACAGCTCTTGTTTTCATTCTTATTCTTAAAATTAGGCTGAAACATACATATATAACATCACAAAATTAAATTAAAGCAGTACAAAAATATATGCTAACAAATAACGACGGCTACCATTTGAATGCGTTCTTTATTTACTGGACAAAAGAATGCTACAGTAAAATATAGGAATATATCAATATAGCAAAATGACAACGCTGTTCGCCCAATCAACGAACTCCATGTGCATTTGTTGACATCCTGAGGTCAAGCCGTCCATGTGACGTCACCGAGATGCGGAAGTCGGTATCACGTGATCCCTCATACGGACGCCATTTTTGTGCGTATAGGCATTGTGTATGGAAATCGGTGTTGGTGAGTTGGAGGCGTGTTTGGTCATAATTCGTCACTGAAAGTCGACCCGCACAGCGTAAATATGCGTCGGAAAAGGACAGCTCTTCAATAATCTGGGCTGAGCTTGATTTTGGTTGCGATTCGGATACCGTAAGGTTTGTATTTGACCCTGGTTTGACGCTAACGTAGTGGCACTGCTTCTGTTATCTGTACAAAGAACCCTCAGGTTGACGCATGTTCTATGGTTGGTGTACTGTTCTCTCGCTCTTTGTGCGCCTGCCTTCGGACGTGTAGTCACAGTATCACGGCCCGAAATAGTGGAATCTTACATTGTAGTGGAATAGTTACTAAGATTGGTGAATATCTGGCGTCAAGACTTCGATGAGATTTGTGACAGTGACTCAGGCTGAGCTGAGTGAGTGGCCAAACACACAAAGCTGGAGAAATATTAGTAGATATAGAGTAGACTCCACTCTAGATCTACTATCTGACTATAGTATAGAGGAGTCTTATTTTGTGATCACCAGACTGGCACACCAGCTCAGTAACGAAATAATGCACTGGTAGATCTAATTTGTGGTATTAAAAACGTATTTTATAAATAATATGTAACTCTCAATATTTATGTCTCTAAAGAGTAAAGTCTAAAGAGAGAACTTCAATTATTTCAACACAAAATATTTGGGGGTTAGATGTAGTTGGTAAATGTTGATTATTATAAATATCAACCGGTCAATTAAATACCAAGGGATTTGTTTTGAATGACACATTTATTTACAAAACGCATATAATTATGATCCAGACCGAAAAGAGGCTTCCTACAAATTCATGCCATTTCGAAGACATTGAGCTTAAATTATATCATGCTGTCTAGAACGTAGTTGCTATATTGCCAGACACAAAGATTCATGTGGACAATTTCTGTGTTCTTTGTTATATAATGTTTCCAATTTAGTCATATCTGAAAATGTGAGACACCTTAAATATTTCAGTTCTATAGTGATATGATCTTTAAATGGACATAATACATTTTTAGCTATTGTCGCATAGCCTTGTTATATCCTATCAGAAGTTGACCAAAGTTCAGCTTTTGACTTCAGAAACTTTGTTTAGACATAGAAAGACCCTTTTTATTGTTTAAAACATGTGAGATAAGAATGCATTTATTTTTCTTGCTAGGAGTTTCATTAACAACTGTTTTTAGACATAATTATATATGTGATACTGCATTTAATAAAGATTTTATATGTATACATATATGATATGCAGGATTCATACTTGGAAATATATAAATGCGCTTTATTCCAAAATACTTTTTGACATTTGTGTATGATTATTTTATTTCAAAATGTTTGAAATGCGGTTTTTGGTGTGGTAGTTTGAAGTGCTTTTTCAAAAGTCTCCAAATCCTCAAGTTGACTAGTTCTACAAATAATTTTTACCTGCATTATCAATTTCATTTGAAATAAGCATATTTGCCAGGATAGTGGCATATAACAGAGAATTAAATCATATTGTGCCAAAGTATTATTCTTATCAATTCATACGCATCTTCTAAATTACCATCAGGCCATTGTTTTTTGAATACTTGTTTTATTGGAAATTTCCCTTCCAAAAATTAGGGTCGGTCAGGACAAGAATAAAATAAATCATAGGATCGGTCGAAACAAATTCACACAAAGTTCTAGTTTCTGATTCAGTAACCAACCATTTAATAATGGTTCACAATACATATTCTCAATATCTGTTTTTTTGTTTTATTTTACATTGATTTTCAAATTCAGTTTAACAATGATGTCTTCCTCGACGATCGTCTGGCCCACAACAATGTATTCTATAACATATTCTTCACCATCTCCAGTAGTTTAGCTTTTTTGAGCCTTTATAATTTTCTTTTGATTGTGAATCATCAGCGAAAAGTAAACAATAGTCATTTCAGTGTCTGCCTAATCCAAGATGATGACAGGTTAGTTCTACTTCAAAATTATTTCAGTTATTTCTACAGTACATAGGTCTTCAACTATTTATAACTCCCTAATCATCGAGATCTACTTAAAATCGTCATCGAAAATATTTCCATGATAATTTTGAAGTGAAAATGACCTGTCACCATCTTGGATTAGGCTGTGTAGTAGCCTAATCCACACACTGTTCTAGCAGGTCAGTGGAAAAATAATAGTAAAAAGAATAAAAGTCTATTTTATTTCCCGGTGGTGTGTTTCAGCTGTGGTCGGTGGGTTTGTAAAACAAATATTCAAAATGTTTGACTGCTGCAGTGAATGTTGGTGGTGAACTATACATGTTTGAAACCACAGATTTGCCATAACTCATATATAGTCACGGTTACAAATATATCTACATTTTCTTTTATAATATTATATAGTATCCTCCAGGAAATTGACTTGAACATTCTACCTTGGCATTGAAACTGTTATCACTACTAGCTAGTGCAATATTAATGAAATAGATATTCTCTAAATTTGACTTTAGCTTCTTTAAGCAAACTAAACTTCTATACTGACTCAAACTCTAAAGGTGCGATATGTGGCAGTTTATAATTAAATCATTGTGATGTATGTAATAGTGCATACACATCTTGCAATCATTTGAGTACTTAGCATTTCAAACAATATCCGGATTT
This sequence comes from Paralvinella palmiformis, assembly GCA_025642065.1. NCBI lineage: Eukaryota > Metazoa > Annelida > Polychaeta > Terebellida > Alvinellidae > Paralvinella > Paralvinella palmiformis. The sequence goes on from JAODUP010000166.1 coordinate 453,410, forward strand.
ACTATTCCAGAAACACAACAAATAACATTACTGCATGAGGACATTTGTATTTACTATCTAACAGATGCTAGTTAGTTATTTCTGATCCTATGAGGTTTTCAGGCAAGTATGATGATGACAAGTTGGTTTGTTTACACATTATTAAGGAATTTGTGCTGGTAGATTGTGTGCGAAAAAATGGCTGCTAATTGAGACCCGGTGACATGGTTAATTTAATTATAAATTCATGTGTGTGTGTATGGCATCTAGCAGTTGCTGTTTTGGGCCAAGCACCCCCTGTTTCTAGCCACTGTTATAATTTGACCTCGCTAAACAGTGATTATTTATGGGTAAGACGTATAAATTGAGAGATTAATCTTTCCAAGTTTAGCAGCTTCTTTATTTTGTTATGTAATTGTAACATCTCTATATATTTGGTTTACTACAGTGCATTTAATTGACAGTATGTTGTGAATTAATATTTTTTTAATTCCACGGTTTTAATATTCTAATGTTCAGTCCTTTCTTAGAATATAAATGTGATTAAACAATGTACAGTTTTCAGTGTCCTGTTGATATCCACGGATGTTCTTTCTTTAACTGTCCTCCGCTAGCTCAGAGGATAGAGCACTGTATTACTCGGGGTAGCAGTGTTTGTGGGATCTATTCCAGAGAGTGACCACTCAGCCGTATGTCCTAGGTGTGAGGCTGAACAAAGTACTCACTATCTACACAATGGGATATTTGTGGTGTGGGTTATATGTGCCATGTTCAGATATTTTTGAACATTCATCATATGTATTTCTTTTTGGTAATAAATGTCGTGTATTTATGACAAAGTGTCTTAAGATCTAACATAAGGACATAGCGAAGTTTTAATCAGTCCTTTGAATTGAAGTAGGATAGTTTTTTAATGTCTGCTTTCCGTCTTGAGATGAGGTGTGTGTTCTCTGGGATCTTAATGGTGTGTGTTAGGGCATATGTAGCATTGAATTTTTAATCATTAAATGCTGTCAGTGAAGTGTTCTTTCATCATTACTTTTGTAAGGTGATTAACCAGAGAAATTATCGTACATTTAAGTGTGATTTTTTTCCAACATTCGCTGACATCAGATTTGTTGAATGATTGAAATGCATTATCTGTGAACAGTATGAGCATCCACGATAATTATTTGTCTTTGATGGTATCATTTTTAGTTGTTAACTGGCGATTTAGTGCTGAGGTATTGGAAGAGGCTCTGTGATGTGTTCTGCCTCGTTACTTACCTGTTACAACATGATCTCAGCTAGATACAAAGAAGCCGCACATGGCGTATCAAGTGGTGTTGTATGTTTAAAGTAATGATGGTTATTCGAATTATTCATGCCAGGGTCGGATGCAGAATACGATTGGGTGCCATATTTAATTTCTGTATCACTGAGGTCAGTTTTGTGCTGTTCATTAGTTCTCACTCATACCTGTGTATGGTGTCATGGTGGTGGATATAGATAGATGTCGCAGAATTAATGAGATGGTGATGTTTCTCACTGAAAATAATTGTAAATCATGTGGATTGTTTTGTTTGGATGTATTCAGTGTGGTCCTTTTATAGCGGTATGTCCTTGCAGCGAGTTGCTCCTCATTTAATACATCTACCTATGGTTGTTAGCAGGTGTCAGGTGAAATTAAATAGTTCTCTCTCTCTTAGTTTCTGTGTTTTATTCAGCTCCGAGTTAGCTTCGTGCTGTGTGTGCGCGCGCGTGCTCGAATGTGTCCGTCTGTCTGTCATATTTCCTGTTTTATTGGGAGCTAATTATTGTTTAATTTAGTGTGTAATTTTGACTGACGTAGTTGGCGTGCGCTGTGATGCTAGGTATGGGGTAGCACCACCGTATACATGCGCCCGGGCTTGTCTGTGTTTGTGACGTGGTGCATGATGATGGCAGACTGTTTGTGTTGTGACAGCTGGTTAATTTGTTGCAGGAAACTTCATCAGCTAATTACCGAAACTAAGCCATGTCAGAGGCCACTGTTTTTGCAGTTTATGCCTCGGCATTTTTGGAACCGTCCTATTCCTATATCTGTGTGCGCGTCTTTTCTGACCGCATGCGTTGGTGTTACTATAGGGTGTATGACAACACAAAGGAACGGATGAAATATATTTGATTGGCCTTCTGAAGCTATGACTGTATGAAGTATTACATGTGTAAGTTATTTCTGTTATCAATATTAAAGTAGACTTTTTTTAGGCCAACGATTGTGCTGACAAAACATATACCAGCGCGAACCCTTTGTGTAAACTTTTGGGGTAATTGATACAGTGGTATACGCTGACAGATGGCGGTGTGTTTGAGAAACTGACCCTAGAAACCACCCCATGGTACTTACCACCTGCCTGATGTATTGTGGCCACCACAGTATGTACGCTTCGGAGAATTTTAGTTTAGTCAGATGTGGCATATAATATCTGTGTCCATGGGGCACTTGAGCGTATTATAGTTTGTTATCAAACTTACAGCTGTTTTATTTCCTCTGAAGTGAACATTTTTGAGTGACTCTAGTGAAGCCCGCCCACTCTCTCTGGGTGTGTGTGTGTGTGTGTGTGTGAACAGCTGCAGATGTTGGGGGTCAAACATAACAGTACTCCACAGTGCCTTGGGGAGGGTAAAATTTGCATTTGTATGGGCTCTGTGTACCTTATACTAGTTATGGGAATGGTGTGTGTGTGTGTGTGTACGGTCCGTTCTTCCAGGAGAACATCTGGTTCCTATCTGAATCTCCAATTAGCTGTTACTTGGTTCTATTTTCCCAATTTATAAACAATGCTCTTTATTCCGGACCCTTTTTTAGACATCCCGGTAATACAGAAATCTGATGAGAATGATTTCTAACTGTGTGGGAACAAATCTTAGGGCGCGCGCGCGCTCACACAGCTGAGAGAATGAAAGAGAGAGTAAAACAAAATGGGCATATCTTTAAATAAAACAGAGTACACTGGCTTCTCTCTGTTTTGTCTGCTGATCTTGAGGTCAGTAATTCTGATGTGTGTGTGTGTCCGTCTAATCTCTGCAGGAACATGCCAATAGGGAAGGTTGTCTTTGGTCAGTTTTATCAAGTCATTAACCACATCTTGTCATCTATCCTGACAGTGACCTTGTTAATCTTAATATTAGCCATAACTCAGTGGCAGGTATTACAATTTCACCTCGTTTTCTCCAATGTAGCTGTTTAATATAGGACAGGTCAGTACAGTTTATTGGTCTGACATCATCCAGCGCTGGCTTTATGAGTAGGCTGCCACCAAGGTCTACAAATAGTGACTGTGAGTTATACAGACTACCATTAGTTACATTAGTCATCATTACAATTATCATTGGTGTGTGTATATATATACATACATACATATATATCAATATCAGTCACAGGCACCTTTAATTTTACTTGTGCCAGAAGGGCAAGCTGTTGTGAAGCTGATGACATGGTTGTTATCATCACTTGATCAGTTATGTGTATTTGTTTAGTTATTAACTCAGCAGGTGCATCAGAAGCCAGCATGGTCTAAATGATGGTACTTGATCAACTTCTGATGGGAGTCATCTTATATTCAGTCCAGTTTCTTTGTTATTCTATTTTCTGAATTGTTTAGCAATTGTTAGTATTGTAGGTGAGGAGATTGTTTCTGTGTGTAAAAGATAGAGGTAATTGAGATGTTTATGTTGACATGTGTGCCCAGGCAGGTGGCAGGTTGGTTGTAGGTCAGCTGTTTCTGGCAGTGTGTGTGTGTGTGTGTGAATAAAGCCTGAACACACCCCAGGTACATTACTGTATATCTGTCTAGCCAGTAACTGTAAACTGATGTGTGTTATTGTGGACATGGTCCATAGGTCAATGGCTTTAAAATAGCCTGCATGTTTATCACACTTTGTCCTGAATAAGGCCAGATGGCAACCCTGCCTCCCACTTGGAATACAGTGCATCATATGTTATCTAGGGAGTGTGTGTCACCTGGTGGTTGGTCTCGGCCCAGTGCCTGCACACAAAGCGCTGACACGTGCCCTAGTGTGGAGGGTGCCCCTCATAGCAATCAATTACTATGTGTGCATACTGTGCAGCATCCTATGTATGTCTGTGCGCGCGCGCGTGTGTGTGCAGTTTGTGTACAATGGAGTTTACAGCTTTGGATTGTTGGCATCAACTCAGAACAACTATACCAAGCCAATTAACTTGACAGCCGTACACAAAGTTGTGGCATGCAGATGCTAATTTCATTGTCATGGTGTTGATATAAAGCGTCAGCTTTATTAACTTGGCTAGGCATTTATGTATGGCTAATGTGCTGCAAGAGCAGCAGAGACTGCCAGGTTTGAAAACACTGAGGTTGCATTTGTGTGAAATTTGTACTTATTCCTGTTATAAATAAGGGAGTTCACGTCCGGATCTAATTATTGTGTTGTATTTTCAGAAATGTGCAGAAAGTTCAGCTTAGGAGAACATTGCTGACAGTTGGAGAACAAGTTCTAGGAGGCAAGGTTCAGCTTGTGGTTCACACCTGAAATCATTTCTGTGATTAGCCCACCAAGTGTGGCTACCCACCAACAAACATTAAGCCATCACCATTCCCTGAGCCTGCCCCAGTCACCGCCACCGTGGCGAACAGTGCCGAAGTGCTTGATCTAATGAACATGGGGCAGAAGGTTTCTGGCGGCATAAAGACAATGACGCGAGAGCCGACAGGTCAGTACCGCGCACTGTCAGGTAGCCACGTCTACAACCCCGACTTCCAGAAGCCTAGTCGTCTGGACATCCTCCTCGACATGCCATCTGCACCAAAGGAAATACAGGCTCTTCATTCGTGGAATGCTGAGGATAGATCATTGAACATCTTTGTGAAAGATGATGACAAGTTGACATTTCACCGTCACCCTGTCGCTCAGAGCACCGACTCGATACGTGGCCGTGTTGGATACACACGAGGTCTCCACGTGTGGGAGATACACTGGAGTACGCGACAGAGGGGCACACATGCTGTTGTTGGTGTAGCCACTAAGGATGCTCCGCTGCATTGCGTAGGATACCAATCTCTAGTCGGACGGGACAGCGAGTCATGGGGGTGGGATCTGGGCCGGAACAAGCTCTATCACGACCTGATTAAGCGGCCTGGCATCACCTATCCCAGTATATTGAACTCTGATGAAAATTTTGTTGTGCCGGATACCTTCTTGACTGTACTTGACATGGATGAAGGCACACTAAGTTTTGTCGTTGATGGTCAATATCTTGGAGTTGCATTTAGAGGACTTAAGGGCAAAAAGCTCTATCCCATAGTCAGTGCTGTTTGGGGACATTGTGAAATTACCATGAGATACATTGGGGGCCTTGATCGTATGTATTGTTCTTTTATTTCTCTCCTAAAAACTAATCCATTTTAATCCTCGGTGATTAATGTCTCATTGTTGTATGTTTCAAATTTGTTGTGTGAATGCACATGTGTCCATGCGCTGAAAACGAGTTTCTGTATGCATGTGTTACATTCTTAATTTATACTTTTTTTAACACACAGCTGAACCCCTACCACTGATGGACCTCAGTCGCCGTGTTATACGTCAACAGCTCAAAGAACGTCTCCACGAGATCCCCAATCTGCCACTACCTACAGCAGTAAAGCGATATTTATTATATCAACCCATCAATGAGTAGGCTATATTCTGTGGTGAAAGACATAGTATGAATGTTTCAAAACCTCATCACCTGAGCTACTTCTAGTCTATATCGTTATTGGAATTATCCACACTTCAGACTAAGGGAGTTGTTTGTCTCCATAGTTATAAACATTTGTGTTGTTGGTGACAGCACGATAAAACATCTACAAGAGGTATGCAGTGTGCTATGCTCATTAATTTCATGGAAAGGTGTGAGGACTCGGCTTCTCAGAGTGAATCGAACCTGGCAATGGGAAAGTAGGAAAATGACGTCCGTTCTGGCTGGCTCGTGAGTCAGAAAGTGGAAACACTGACAGTTATTGACAGTAATGTGTTCATATCGTGCATGTTTATCATATAGTACTTTTATTCATTTAGCTGAATGATTACAGTTATTTCATCATTGAAAACTCTGCACCTATTCACTGTATGTATCTTTGTATAAGTGGGTTTTATACATACGTCACTGCAAAGCTGTTATTGGAGAAGCGTTGTTCAGTTAAAGAATGTTTGTTAAAAGAACGTGTTTGGGACTGTTTCTTGTGTATGGTATCAGTTTTTCTGCTGCATATCTTTGTCGGGCTGGGATTATCCCTTTGCCTGATTTTTAGTTGGATCACTCTTTACTGGGGACCGATTTTGATTTGTTTATGCTTGAGCTGATGTTATATTTTTTAAGTTAACTTTTTGTTTCTGTCCGTTAAATTAGACCAGCAGGGCATAGTTGTACTAGTGGCTGTATCGTGCAAGATGTAGAAATACAAGTCTGATATAAGAGAATCGGTTTATTGTGATAAAACGAGTGTCTAGTCAAACCTGATGCTTCCAGCTTGTATTTTGACAGTTCCATCTGTCTTCTTACTAACATCTCAATCATGCAAAGAGGTTGCTGTTATGTTACGGGAGACAGTTAGTGCTAGTATATGCCATAACTTATTTTGCAGGGTTACTGAACTATTGTACTGTTGTTGTGTGATACTGTTTCTTCGGAATGGTTAACAAGTCTTAAACAAACAATGACCATCTTTATTGTGCTGAATTATTATTACTGTTATTATATAAAAACCATCTGAAAACATTCATCTTGATTTGGTACGATATGTGGTGTGGTCATGCAGCGTGATTCGGTCTCAATTTAGACATGGTCATAGTTCACTAATTTAAATTATTACGTGCTGTTTTTATCTGTATTGTTTCGGTTGATTTCATTAGTAATTTGTTTCGTCTATTGTCGCCTGGTTTAAGCGTGTTCTGAGTCTGTCGTGGTCATGTGACTGTTTTAGGTCAGGCCTCCAACCACCGCTTCAGTCTTAGCAACTGGTTCTTCATAAGCATGTGATATTGCCTAATACTATGTCATTACGGCTTGATTCACTGTCAAATTTAAATCCTTTTCTATTGCTTCATTTTCATCTTGGACGATATGGCATCATGATTTCTATATAATATAAGGAACTGTATTGCAGATAGGGAATGAAGTACAATACAATACCGCTGTATGTTTGGGTTGGGATAGCTGTAATTTGAGATCATGCACAATTTAAGTGTGACAGCATTATTATGCTCTGCAGAATTTGCATAATCATTCTCAGTTAAAAGTTGACAGTATTTCAACATTTTATGCTTATTATTTTTACCACGTGGTAATTTTATGTTGACAAGCACAATTTGCGCGATTTTACTAGAACATCGCCCAGTTAAAAATTGACGGTGTGTGCTTTGTTGTAGTTGAATGAATATTAGGTTATTTATTTTTGAATGCATGTCTGCCTGTCTGTGGGATATTGTATTTATATTAATTGTTGTGTCTGGATTTAACTTATCTTCTGTCTGTCTGTTTTATGTAGTGTAGCTATACATATATATGTCACGTTTGTAGGACTATAATTTATTTGTCATAGCTCAGAGCCTCTTAGTTATGAGTGATGATGGTGTTTATGTGTGGCTGGTGAATGTTGTTCATTTTATTGTTTGTACTTTTCTGTTATGGAAGCCCATTTTGTATGGCATGCTTCGGCCTGGTAATTTGTACTTAATGACAGGTTGCCTTGATCATGTTTTGTGTTCAATCCCCTATTATGTGTGGTTTTCTGTGCTGTGTCCACTGGTAGATATACTTGTATGAAATAAAGTGTCAGGACAATGAGCTCAGCGTTTTAACTCTCCACCCACCCGATTACAAAGCTTGACCATACGCTAGATCAAGTGTTGCGTACTGGAAAATTGCTGCCTCCAGGTTGAATCACTTTGCTTTGTTGTGTCTGAGAATAATCTCATAATACATCTTTTGCAATTCTTCACACTTTTATTGCATTTGATTAAAATGTCCATTTTTGTTTGAACCTAAATCCTTGTTATTGCTAAGCTTGCTTTTTTTCATAAGACTATTATATTTCATTTTAAGGGTTACAATATTTTATATAATATTAATGCGACCTCTGTTCTTGATTAGTATGTATGTTCCATTGGTTGTTATCTTGGCCATGGTTTAATAAGCCAGGACAGCATCAATAGGCTGATTATATTGATTTCATTAAACTTTTGATTGGAAATCTGTTGGTGGTAATTTTTTGTTCATGATGAACTTTTGAATAATATCACTTTACCATGGCTTCTCTATGCACACCTGGTGGTTAAGACGTTAATAACTATAGAATCGTTCTGTTATTTCTTAGCCTCCCTTTCTCAAATTGTTGTATCAATACATACCTCATTATAGATGTATGTGATTGTGACCTAACCTGTGTGGCAGAGAATATGGGAGTCCTTAAGGTTCATGGGCACTTGTGCTTGATCTATGCCCGAGACACTGGAACACTTATTGCATCCAACCAGGCAATTCACAGGGATTATTTCCTCCTGAATGTAATAGCTGTTGTAAATTTATTTACAATTGGTCCCCTATATGTATTAAATTACATATCATTAACTGATGTCATTTTTAATACAAATTATTATAATTAGTCGTTAATTTAAATATATATATAATAAATAGATGTCAAAATGCAAGTATAGTCCCGCCCTTGTGGGTTTCAGAATTGGTCCACTTTAACCTCTTGAATTTTGTACCAGAATGCTACATTACAAAATGTAATTTTTATGTTAAACCCTACCAGCCCACTCCTGTATGATTCAATACACATCCACGTGTAGACTACTTGTGCTAGTTTTAAATGGTTAAAATACTGTTCAAAATGATCTAAGCATTGAAGAATTTATCAAATCTGAATTTCAGAAGTTTTCAACATGAATTGGAGTAAAACTGGTTTCTGTTAAAATGGTAGCTAGTGAACAGAACGCCACCTACGGTTGCACATAAGATTATAATTGTAATTGTACTAGAAATCTCTGGGACAACCTGATAGTATGTTGCCAGTATTTGACGAGGATGTTTCTAACTAAAATTTCAGTTATTCAGAAAACAGCTGGCCATAATGAATTACATAACTGAATCACATTATATTCAGAAGGATATGATGGTTATCAAAATAACCTGTACTGTGAGCAGTGTGTGTATAACAATAATAATAAATTGGGCAAATTATGCGTTCTAAAGTGTTATTTACGGAAGAGATCAATTAAAGAACCCAATGAAAGGTATATAAAATCAGGATGCTGATTGATTAATTACTAAAAATGTAACATGGTTATAATATAAAGTGAACGGTTATGTAAGCAAATAATAAAACCTTGATGCTATATATATATATATATATATACATATATGTTACAGTTAATCTGTATAATCAGGTAATATGTGTATTACCTGAAAATTGTAGGTAATATGTGTATTGGTAACATATTTAATACGCATTACATGAAAATTTCAGGTAATATATATATTACCTGATTATACAGATTAACTGTAACATATATACGCCAACAATTTATTAATGATGACTAGAAATGCTGAATAGCTGAAATATATTTATTTAAAAAAGGCTAACTTCTTTTAGTTGATGAATTTAAAAATGTCCATACAATAGTAAGATAGGATATATATACCGAATTGGTATATCTATATATATATATATCCTAAGGTTTATCGCATTAAGAATGAAAGGTTTTTCTTGAAGGAATTAATAGAAAGTCGATGAATTCAGAAATATGACAGTAATAAGAGAGACTTTAACGCATTAGCTTCTCTGAGTTGGTTATTAACAAAATTGAAGATGAAAACAGTAATCATCAATAATTACCAGAAACGTAAATAATAATAATAGTGTCGATTTAATGAAACGCCTCGAATGGCATTAACCATTCAAAGGTGCCGTGTAATGACACCGCAATGAGAAGTTTGGACAATCAACGCTATGTGCCGGTAAAAGCAACATTGAACAGCTCAATTTTTAGAATAGAAACTTTTCAAGAGATGGCTGACTCCCTGTTAATATCCGCCGGTAATTACCAGTACAGTTTTTGAGCAAATAGTATTTGTCACTGTTTGATCGGCATCATTCTGCACGCGCTGTTATAATCGGATATGCCATATAATAGGGAACTAGTGTCGTCTACGCGAGATGTAATAAAGGCAGGGATCACTGTAACGAGTGTTGCTTGTGTCTCGAGAATACGTTTAGATGGTGGACGTTCTTTAAGATGGCAGCAGCTCGGCATACTGATGCGATCAATTCAGTCCAATTAATAATACATTTGTCAAAATTTCCCACCAGAATTTCTAGTAATGGATGGATGCGCCAAATAGGGCGGTTTTAGGGATTTTGCGCAATGTTATATAATGTTTTAATTATACAGGAGTGATTCGTCCAATCGTCGAACATTAGCAATGCATTGTTCCAAATGTTCAAAGGGAGAGTGAACATTTGATTCCTCGTTAAGATCTAGTGATATATACAGTTCTGTGTTATTAATATATAAGCGATATTTAGCGCTACATCGCAGTGTGTAGAAACCAAAGGATCAAGAGCTCAACCCTGTGTTTCACCAGAAAACAAGAATATAACACATAACAAAATATGAAAACACACACACACACACTGGGAGAGTGGTTCTGAATAGGACTGAAACGTACATAAATTACGGTCAACTGTGTCAAACGCAAGAGACAGATCCATAAACATTATTACTACCGGCTTACTTTGATCGATAGATATCATAATCTATTTTTAACATGTAGTCACAATGATATTAAAGAGAAAAGGCCAGCTTCCCTTTGAAATTTAATGAATAAATCTGAGGTATTCTTTTCCAGCTTATGTTGGTGTATATCCACAAGCCAATGGAATACTCCAGTAGTGTGATGGTTAGATCGATCATTGTGCTGCAGACATCAAGGTTTGGCTTCTAATTGAATCAAGTTACCTGTGACTTTGTTTCTGGGATATTTCTCTCGGGAATCGCTGCTCGGCTTTATGTCTCAGATGCAATCAACAGCGAGGTTAAATATACTCACTCACTCGTTTGTTCGCTCGCTCGCTTACTCATCCACTTAAACACCCATCCACTTTCTCTCTGTCTCTCTCACCTAGCCACTCACATAATATGACAAAAATCTGATTTAACACTATTGTTTTCTGAAAACTTAACTAATACATAATCATCTATTGGTTATTTTATGGCAAAATCCATTATGGTGGTCAGAACGTATCTATGGATGAGGAAAGCGTGTTCGATGCTTATACACCAGAGCACCATTTCACGATTCATTTTCTCAACAGGACCACACTCAACACCCCATAGCAAGCTGAGACGGGTGTAATATTTATGGGGGAGGGAGGATTTCTTATATTTCGGATGATTCTGTATAGCTTTGCCTTGAATACCAACTTGGTTTAGTACCAAGCAGTACTGTGGTGGATTTGTTCGATGTTCTGTGTAATCTCTGGAGTTGTACTACATCTAAGCAGAACGCTAAATACGGGCATAAATAATCAGATACACATTCCCCAGGAGACTTCGGACATTGACCAGGACAGATGACAGCACATAATATTGCTTTATTAGTTTGGAAACATTAACATAAATAAACTGATGGTCATCTATTCTGGATGACATGAAACTAGCTATTAAAATAAGTGACATAAACATCATATTTTTTCTCAACTCTCAACTCATACAACATATTTTAACCCGTCATATATCAAGATAGGATAACTGGTAGGCGATACTTATTTGTTATGTGCCAATACCCAAATCATTAACTGACCTTATTTTGTTTGATAATTGGAACCGATCGAACGCTTATGTCCAAATCAGAATTTTCTGGAGAATTATTATAAAATTTAAATTTTATAGTAAAGATGGTCGTTCTCTCCATTTAAAAGGAATTTTTCCATTTGTCTAAATATATAAAGACTATAGGGATGTTCTAAAAACACAAATGGTGAATACACGCCAGTATCTCATCACGTAAATTTCTTGTCGATACTCAAAACAATAGCATAAATAAATAAAAATAGACATTCTGCTACTGTTATTGACATTATACAACTCTTTCGTTGTGGCATATTTCTTATGTCACATTACCCACATTTTCCATATTAAAAAAATCCATTATCAAAGCTTTATAGTTCCCTTATAATCTAAAAATAATTTTGATCTATCATATAGAATGATGTTTCCTTAAACGACTCTATAATAAAAATGGGCGAAATGGCAGTTATTTTACGTGGGTTAGCTACCTCAAGTAAGGGAGATGCATATGGATTGTAACAGACATGGGGTCAATTCAATTCCTGAATTGATGGTTAATTTCAATCCCGGAATTGATTATTTAAAAAATGGAATAGGAATTGATAAATTATTAATTGGAATTGAAGTTTCCTATAAAAAAAGTTAAATCCACAAATTAATTTACCATTTATTTTTTTAATTCAGAAATATTTCTTCCATGACAATCCTACTTGGAATATAAACTATTTGGAGTATGTATTCCAAGTAGGTACTCGGAGTACCTACTTGTGGTAAAAAGTAGTAGGTAAAAAAAAAGAGTCGATAAAAACGGAATGGGAATTGAAAAATTTGGAATTGGATCAATTTGATGTGGAATTGGAATTGACCAAATGGAATTGAGTGGAATTGGAATTGGCCAAATGGAATTGAGTGGAATTGGAATTGCCAAATGGAATTGAGTGGAATTGGAATTGACCAAATGGAATTGAGTGGAATTGGAATTGGCCAAATGGAATTGAGTGGAATTGGAATTGACAAAATGGAATTGGCCCCGTACCTGGTCTGTAATTTACTGCTTCACCACGGGGACTAATTCTAAATAGATTTAGAACTTACGATATATGGCATATTCGGTGGAGAAAACCTTACCAGTTGCCTGGTTGGATGAAAAACTCCTCCTACTACAGTGTCATGCCTGGGATTCGAACCTCCGACTCCCGCACAGCACGACCATAAATAAGTAAGTTTCTTACCCACTATATTCCAGAGAGGCAGTGGAAATGCTAAGATACTTTCAGATTATGTTTGGTTAATATTATTTCTACCTACCATAATTACATAGTCGTTATATACACGTACATGATATAAACAGTGGAAGTGGGATTTATTATTAAAAAAAAGTCAATCGATCAAAGTACTGTCTAGAATCTGTCATCTGGAAATCAAATCTTTTGCTTTGCTGACTTTAGTCAATATTTTAAAACAATCTAATTAAAGCATCATCGTCTGGCAAAGATAAAACCTTAAAAGTTTGTCTGTCAATTGTTCTAAAGGTAATTTAAAGTGTATTAGCAGCTCGATGCTCTTCCAGATGTCTAAATCCTGCCGTTTCGTACAGTCAAGATATCCCGACTCTGGGAGCTAAAACAGCTAGGTGTCTGGATGATATGTGCGTCCGAGACTGGGTCATCATCATCATCATCATCATCGTCATCATCATCGGAACTGGAAGTGACACACGTCGTGTTATCGTATTTCTTCCAGAAACGAAACTCGATCGAAAGAGAGAGCTCGAGCTCTATCGCGTATCTAGGAGTGTTCCATAGGAATGGATTGTGTTTGTGTATGAGTCTACTATTAATAGTAAACATTTATTAACTAAACCTATATAAAGTATATATATATATATATATATATATATATATATATATATATATGAAAATTGATACATCCTTCACTTATTTCTCTCACTGTCATCTCATTTGAATTTCTTCACACACACGAATAGACACGCAGCCGCGCGCGCACATGCACACATTTCTATAGATGGGAAAGATTATCCAGTGAGTGTTCAAAGCTACAAAGTGACACAATGTGGTGAAGCTAAATAGATAATATCTGGCCGATGCCATTCAATTTTATAGGAAGTCAATTAAGTCCACTGAAACGTATTGTCATAAATATCTTGTCATAAATACATTATCATAAATATCTTGTTCTATTCATCACTTCGTGGATATTTACGATTATTTTGGGGAAAAAATTCTGCGTGCATAAATATTTGGTAATTTAACGAGTGTGTGTAAAAATTTAATTGTTCTTTTATTTAAATACTAACCATATTTATATGAAAATAGTGCCATATTAGATTATAATACTGATTGACTCTATAACAAACACGTTATGGAAATTAATTGTAACATAATGATGAGTTTAAAACTCGAATCATAACGTTTTCATACATTTATGAAAATCTTTCTTGTTCACCTCGGATTCGGACGAAACTTACAATATTTCGCGCAGACATGTTCATACAAAGCATTGATAAATAATGCCTCACGGTGTATGTATATATATATATATATATATATATATATATATATATATATATATCCACACACACACACACACACACAATAAATAAGTCACATTTAAGTGAGATAATCACCATAATATTGTTATTTGACGGTAAATTTCTAGATAGAGAAAATGTATATGATTGTTTTGCATCTGTCGATTAATCTTCAATTCGTTTATTTCAACTTTCATAATACATAATTTTAATGAAAGCAAACACATATAGAGTGTTGAAAAGGGGGATACTTGAAGCATTGCTTATATAGTGCATAATGCATCCCCCCTTGACATAATTAAGATTAAAAACATTCATGACAAATTTAAAAAGATGTGGAATAGTCAATAGACATAATCATATCTTTTATTATGAAACAACACAAAATCCATAAGTTTAATTATCAAATGATTAATTATTGTAGCAATAACATATTATATCATATATGTTGTATTTGAACAGCAAATAAAATTACAAACATACGTCAGCATCGGTATCACTCATATAAAGAAATGAACCTATTCTTAATTATGTGCTTTAAAATATTAATTGTTTTAACATTGCGAACATTCTAATTGGTTCTATAATTTAACATCCAAAACATTAACTTTCTTTTTGTTTTACAACAATTTGATATTAAAATTTCCTTTTTTACTATGAATATGTATTTCTTCTATTGTTATGATCATTGTAATGAATATTTGATCATCATCATGGTAATGAATACTGATCATTGTAATGAATATATTGAATATAAGGAATAATTATTTATACGTACTCTTAGCTAGTTTATTTGGTGTGGGTACATATATATATATATATATATATATATGCAATAATTGTGACAAAAGTTCATTTCCAATTTTCGTCTATTAGACCAGCACTCACTGCGGCTACATTGCCATTTTAATTATCCAGTATTAATAAGGTTGTCCCATTTTATACGCTTCGAGTAAGGTCTCGCGTAAACAGGTCACCAGCCTGCAGCTACTGTCAAACAAAACAGACTTAATATTACACTTTGTCGAAATGGATAGTGGAAAACGGACAAGCACTCTCATGCCCAGAATACTATCGTTGATTTGCACCGGCATCTTATGACTGTAAGGACCACTCAAACACGTTCTGACATGAATGCCCTCGTAGGCGTTGGGCTTTAAATCGCACACCAATCAGGATCAAGTATTTGCATCACGTGACCGATCTGGTTGCTAATCTATGCTTATATATTAAACACCTCAGTTGAGCGGTGTAATAGAAGACAGACTTACTACGATCATGTCGAGTGAAAAGAGCGACCTTACTCGTGCTGGCACCATAGAACTGACAGCTCAGGTATGTCAGCAGAAAGTAACCTGCCAGTGACAAGACTTGTCACAAGCGAATGTCTCGTCATAATAAATCAGACTGGTCACTATAGACTCTAGAGTTATGTAACATGTTATACTCCTATGATACTTTTGCGCTTATGTTGCAAATTCCTTATTTTGCAAATTTTGGCTATCTTTTCAAGACTTATGGGGTGCTATTGGTCAGTTGTTTAAGTATTCATTTCAGTGGTCTTTTGTGCAAGATATGGATTTATAATTATAACCGCTAACTCAGTAACTGCACTAAAACTAAGTAAAAGCTGATGAAAATAAGTGATTAGCCGTTAAGTGTATAATATGACATTGAATATGCCAAATCATTCTGCAAGGCGGAAAATCTATCCTGCATTAATGTAATTTTATACATTTTTACCACTATAATTATACATGTCATGCTTGTCACCTTGTGGACAATTAAAACATGTTTTCCTAAAATTTTATAGTAACTTTCCTTGAAAATTTAAACATGCATTTTTCAGTTTATATATAAATATATATATAGATACATTGTCATATGCAAAATCCTTCATCTTTATAATTTTCATTATCCAAATTTCTTCAACAAATTATTCCTGTTTGGGATATTTAATAAAAATGACAAACCCAACCAAAAATAGGCCAGGATTATGTGAATTATGTTAATATGAGATAGTATGTTATTTATTCATTTGTTCCAGTAATAAGTGAGCTGTGCATAATAATAATATGTGGGATTTATATAGCACCCTATCCAGCTCGATAGCTGTTCTAGGGTACTTTACAATATTATTACCCTGAATCAGACCTGTTTCAATCCAGCACACACCTGAACTCCCAAGAGAGCATACAATGCATGCTGCCATTATAAGTGCAGTGTTACTCAGACACATCGCCATCACATCCTATTGGGTTCTCATGTCTGGCTGAGTAAACCAGTCTCAGCATGACAGCGCTGTAGCCTCAAACCTGCAAGTCCTATGGTCTAACTTACTAAATATGCCATCATGCCATAACCCCTCTAGAAACAACACCTATAGTTCCATGGGTTTCACAATGGCAGAAATATGGACAAAATTCACATATATACAGAACATCCATTTAAATAGTTAAAGGAAAATGTCTAAACGTGTGACATTATATCCATTTTTTTTTTAATACATTAAGGATGGAAAGCTGTTTTTGGAGAAGAATCTGACTGACTGGAAAAAGCCATACCTCATGAGCCAGTTTGATAATGATACACCTGAAGACAAAACTGAGGAGGAACCCACTGAATCAAAATCGGCCAAAAAATTGAAATTATCCAAACATACTACAATGAAAGGCACCGCAAAGGTAAGACACGTGAAATATATTGGAACTTTTAATATAAACATGCACACAGTTTCGTGTACCAAATTGTGATATTTTTACTTGGTACAACCACTGATGTTTAATACATGTCTTGGATTATAGTTTTTCAATGAAACGTTAATATTCTTAGGAAGCTGTGGCGCTTCTGGCCAGCGGTGGTCCCGATAAAGATGTCTTCACAAGAGGTCAACAAAAAACATTGAATGCCATCAAAAATGAGAAGCCAGTGGCCAAAAAATCCAAACTAGCCAGAGATGGCACAATGGTTGCAACAGCAAAGGTAAGCCTAGTTCATGTTTGTAATGTGTGCGTTTAGTTTATCGTTTATTTATGGATACTACGTTCTGGTTTCTTGAAAAGGTATTCTTTTCTGCCGTTCATTATAACAGGAATCCTCAGTAATCTGCATAATCCTTATTTTATAACTGTTCCATAGGAAGGCCAAGCTCTAATTGGCAAGGGAAAACTTGGAGGAACACGCCAAAAAAAGAAAACAGCTGTAAAGAGATCATCATCCATTGCTCTTGTTGTTGCGGAAGGTACTTGTTGATAATTAACAATCAAAACCTTTCAGAGCATTTCAGGATAACTGTTTCTACCGCATGTCTTTTAGGCAGTGGTTAAAATATAAAGGGATTCTGACGTTTTCTGATTCAGCTAAGCAAATCTGTGGCTCCATTAACACTTCCTCAACCAGGAAGCTTCGAAAACAATCAGGGAAACCTCCGGCACTAAAGAAGGCTGGAACTATGGAAAACACTGCTAAAGTAAGTTTATTCACATAGATTGGCTTTCTTTAACTGCTGTCCCTATAGTATTTATTATGAATATATGTGTGTGTGTTTATATATAACAACATTATACCACTCTTATATGATATGATTACGTGTAAAATTGTTGCAGGAAGGAAAAGAGTTCCTGAGCAGGAAAAGGAAAAGATCCAGGAAGTGAATAGATTCAGAAAACAATCTAGTACTTCAGCTCGAGACCATTTACAGATATGTACCACACAACCTTCAGCTAGAGACTATTTACAGATATGTACCACACAACCTTCAGCTAGACACCATTTACAGATATGTACCACACAACCTTCAGCTAGACACCATTTACAGATATGTACCACACAACCTTCAGCTAGAGACTATTTACAGACATGTACCACACAAACTTCAGCTCAAGACCATTTACAGATATGTACCACACAAATATCACAGCGATATAAAATGGACACCACCTAATGGCGGTGGTATACTATATATGACTTGAACATTCACCGGTATCGAACAGTTAATGAGTTGAATTTGTTAAAGATATGTCTTCTTTGAGTGGATCACATTATTTGGGGAAGATCTTAAATGGAATGGATACATCATCTTTATTGTTTCCCTTTGTTAGTGTGCATTGTACAAGTATTGCATTTGGTGTGAAATTGGACATTGAAAATTTATCCAGAGAATGGTACAAAACATTGTCTAAAGTCTACTGCATTTTAGCAGTGTGTAATTATTTTTGTATATTAGAACTTGGCTCCATTTTAGGGGCATTTGTATCCAAGCGTAAAAATGTAGCCCTTTGATTAATTCACACATCTTTACATTTGGTGCAAGATGATAAGAAATGTAAAATTGGTGTTCTATAAAAAGTTCACCAAACTGAACATTTTTATAGTTTGTTACACTTGTCTGTTATATTTATCTGAAATAATTTTAGTGTCTATTAATGACTCTCGTGCGAATGATACTAGTTTTAGATACTCAATATTAGGGGCACCTCCGTGGTCTAGTTGGTAGTGCATTGGACCACAGATCACTACCACCCGAGTTTGAATCTCGACGTGGGCATATCTGAAGGGCGTTTCATCTTTGACTTCACTTCATCACCTTTGGAGGTCACTCGGCCCATTTAGCCTACCATGTGCACAAAAGTGGCCGTAAAACATCCATCATCCTTTAGATATCCAACAGTATATATGATAATGATAGTTTTAAAAAAAATTGTTTTATAATCATAATGTGGATTATTATCTTGAGCCACTGTGATACATGCTATACTTTTAATGAGGTTGTATTGGTTTCTTTTAATTTTTTTCTGTGAGCAGTTAGTTTTTTATGGTTTCCTAAATTTGCTGTATTTTGCAATTAAAATTTGTTAATGACTGGGCGTGGATGTGGAACTGTTTTTAATTTATGTAAACAACTTTGTTTAGTAATGAGTGAATGATTTATTATTAAAAGTAAAGAAACATAGCTGGATTTGTCATTCTGGTTAATAAAAATGGGTAAACAATGTCGTGTGTTTTTCATACTTCTCTTCAGCATAACTAGTTATTTAAGCATATATATATATATATATATATATATATCCCTATCTGTGAGTGTGTATGTATAAAACCATCACAGGCAGGTTGCAAATAATATGCTTCAGACAATACTGACTAAAATGTCTATAAATAAAAAAAACTGATATAAAAACATAAACTGCCTTAAAAATAGAAGTGGTAATATAATGAATAATCTTACTCTAGTGACTAAAATATTTATAAATAAAAAATTAATGTATAAAAGTATAAACTGCCTTAATCATATAATAAATAATCTTGGTAATATAATCAAGGTAATATAATCAACAATCTTGCTAAAAACTACAAATTAGTACCATTTAACAATAATATCAGTAATGAAACAGTATCTGGTATTAAAAAAGTTAGTTTCATAATTAAGATTTTTCTTATCCCAAAGCATGTCACTATCACAGTAATACTATTGCACAAACATATACAATTGATCCAACCAGTCAGTGTGTATGTATGTATGTATGTATGAGAATACATCTACAAAGAAATATGTCATAACAATACAAATACCTAGGACTTTCAGAACAATCTAAGGTTATAACTGCAGAATATAGAGCCGGCGTATCATTGTATTATATTGACAGAAATTAGACCAGTAAGAAAGTGGATTCAGAAGATCCATAGTTTCTACTAATTTGTTACATATCACATATATTTGGCCACCTTTACAATAAATCAGTGCATCTATAGCTATAATACATATTGGCTGTGGCCTGATCAGCTTTTCTAGACTCAGCAATCTCCAACTTTTCTGCGGAGTTCAGATATTGACTGATACATGCAGATTTATTTTGCACAAATATCTTTGTAGCCAAATCTGACAACCTTCTTCCAAATCTCTGTAATGACAAATAAGATATCGGGTAGTACTTGCACTCAGTAAAGGAGAAAAAACACCAGTCATTACAATAAGGTACATTTTATGACAATTGTTAATTCTACTGGTCTTGCAGTTGACCAACTAACCTTTCCGAGACATTTTCTCAGCTCTTTTTCCATGTCTTGTATTTCGATAGAAAAACTGTAGAATTCCTCCTTTTTGTGGGGTGTGGATGCATTACGTTCCATGAATTTGCTCACTGATAGACTTAAAGACGACCAAAGTGATAGGTTGTCATTATTTGTAGGAAGGGAGAGCTGTAACACTAGCACAATCTCATATTTGAAAAAGCCCACAATGGATTACTTTAGTTGTTCAGTAACTATACTAGCACTTAATGCAGATGGTGGGCAGTAATTGTATTAATCATATCAAGAAACATTTGTTTTAAAATGGATGAGGCTTTTCAAACATGAAACAGTTAATCAAAAATATAGTTCACATATGATCTACATGTAGATTACCGTAGGTCCTGGCCTTTAAGCCGATACTTTGAGTCAATATTATTACCCTTTATTTTTTAGGTCGGCTTAATGGCCGATGCTATTTCAGTGTCAGAAAATTCAGTCATCGGGAGAAAATAAATTCAGTGATAGACTGTATTGTATATGCAAACAGACATTGATCATCATTTTTATCTAACCTCATACAGTCATGGAGTGAAAATAGGAGTGAAACGAGTTGATGAATATAATTCGCGGCTTTATAATGAAAATCAATCGTTATATGTAGAATTATCTGATTTTTGTAATTATGTCTAAATGCTGTTGGACTCGTTAGCACATTTCACGACTTTCTATTTGTAGGCAGCATCGTTAACAAGACATTCCATACCCAAGAGCATCATATCTCATTCATTTGGTGGCAAAAACATCTTGGTTTCGTAGAAGAGCATGTTTATCATTGCAGTAATAATATAGGATTATTGAAAACAAAACAAATCAGTTTCATAATTGTTTCACAATGCAATCTTGTCTTTTAAATACTTTTCACTGTGTAATATGTTCCCATGGTTCACTTTCTGGCTCACAAACATGATGTTCATTGATGTTTATTTAGCTATTTCCTGCATTCATCATCAAAAAAAGATTTTAAGATTGGCTTAATGGACGGAGCTACCATAAATCATGATATTTTAGGCCTAAAATACGACGTCGGCTTAATGGTTGGGAGCTACGGTATCTGGATTACTGTTGGCTGACCTCAGTGTGTGTGTGTGTTCTATACTTACAGATATTCTTTGGCAACCTTAAAGTTACCCTGGATGGCCTTATCAGCAGCTGTTTGTGTGGCTGCCAAACCTAAAACTGCCAAGTTACTTGTCTGTGTAAACAGGGAAACATAACATAAACAAACTGATCAATAGGCAGGTTGACACATATCACAAAATGATTGCTATGCTGTTGCATATAAGAATTCATAAAAATCAGAAATATTACACAATTTTGATTGTTATTATTTTGATTACCGGTAAATGAACACATAGCTACCTAACTTTAGTTGAAAATATGAACAAATTATGGATGCCGAGAGTTTCATGTATACTTTATCCCTGGTGCTATTTTAGCACTATAACATATAATGAAACTAAATATCATCAAATAACCAACTTGCTCCATCGTTTCACGATCGGTGGTTGAATGGACCGTGGCACTGGTTACTCTCAAACACCTCATTCCATCAGGCTTGGTGTAGTACACTCGCACCTGGGAATAGAAATTTTAGGAAATTTAAATAGACTTCAATGTAATGCTGTTACTATGGTATTCAATGCTGTATGGTGACTAGCATATTTTGACTAGAATACAAAATCCCATAATCACCAATGAGTACAATTTACAATTTGGCTTGCATCCAAAATAAAGGTGTTATGTCGAACATATTGTCAATTCCATTTTGCTTTCAATTTGAATTCCATTTGATCAATTCCACATAATATTTATCAATATCAATGCTAAATAAACCAACTTTAGTTCAATTCAACATTAATTTAAATAATTTAAAATCATCAATCTGCACATATTATTTTTTCTTCTGAAATTGATTTTTTCAACTTTTAATTCTTTCTTCTGAAGTTGATTTATTCAACTTGTTTTAATTCACTGACAAATACCTGAATATAGGCCATATACATATGCTGCATATGCATCGGGATGAACTAATTGGAGCAAATAGTAAAAAATTGAATGGCAAAAATAAATAAAAATATAACGTTATACTATTTTGTGGTTTCAGTCCGAATTCCAAATTTATCAATTCTGAATTTTTTAAAACTAACTATTCCAGTGCTGGATATCGGGACTGTCGATCAATTCCTTAATGGAACTGAGCCCATTTCTTGGCTGAACTATACTTTAATTAGCTTCACATGTTCAACATACTAACCTGGAATGGTAGTGCTTCTGGTATGGAACCATTATATCCAGACTTCAAGCTAACATGAAATGTCAGATTAGTGTCTCTTGTTGTGCTGCCAATCTCTTTCTTCAAAACATTAACAATCTATTCACGGAAAACAAAGAGCTAAGTAAAGAATGGTGCAAAATGATCTGAATACCACACCATGTTTACCGATAATGAATTTTTGTTTATTTCATTCCATTTATTTCCATCAAATCATCGTAGATAAAAATAAGCATTTTATACTTACACCATCTTTGGCGGCTACCTCATCAAAACTAAGGCATGGGTGCATAGAAATCCGTAGCTCAACATCTGTAGCTATTATGGGATTCTGCGATATTAGCCGTAGATGGCGTATCAGCTCCAGCGGATGAAGGATGTTGATGCTGCCTCCAGATATGGTAGCACACTGGCACACTTGGTTCATAGACATTTCTGCACCCTCCAAGCCAATCACTGATATTTTGATGCCCTTTGATTTGGCATACTCTCCGATCTGCAGAATAGATCGCCAAGATCAATAACTGTTATAACCGATAATGCAATTAATTAATTATCAAACAAATACAAGCAATGAATAACCACAGTAAATAAACACTGACTGGATAACGATTTATCCGAAGGGAACACAGCCTAACATTATTTCCACAAAATAAACGGGGTCATTTACATGTCAGGAAATACGATATCTCATTCAAACCAGTTACAATTACCGTAATATACTTGTGCATATAAGACGGGGTCAGCATATCAGCCAATATCGTTAATTATTATTGGTACTCACCGCATTATGTTTTTAAAACATCGAATGAAACAAATTAAATTACAAAACTGTCACTGATATTTGCAAATTAAATTGAACTGTTCAGTAAAAAGTTGAGTAGATCTAACTAAAACATAAAAACTAATTTTACTTATTATCACTCACCAGATGCAATGGATCCCCTCCCCCCCCCTCCCGGCTGACCTCATCTTATACATAAGTATATATGGTATATTTATTTTCTAATAATTCATATTTCGTTAATCTAATGCGCTTTACAATATTATTTACAATATTATTATCCCTGACTTAGACCTGTTTCCACCCAGCACATATCTCAACTCCTAAGGGAGCATACAATGCATACTGCCATTATAGGTGCAAAGTGTTACTCAAACAGATAGCCATCGCATCCTGTCAGGTACTCATTTTTTAGGGATGTGTGAGCCAGTCACCACATGACAGCATTGCAGCCCACGGAGCCTCGAACCTGCGACCGTTCGGCTATGAGTCCTATGCTCTAACTAACTGTGCTATCACGGCTCGATGCTAATCATGATAGTCTATCAAGGCTAAGTGCATTTCCAGTGAGGTTTTGTGTAAGAGTAGATCTACGTGTTATGTATCTTAATTGGTGATGGAGTCCCATTATAGTACCACAACTTTAGCGATGTTTTCCCTGTATAAAGTGTTATGTTATTTTCACACCAAAAGGTGAATGCATTACAGGAAAATCATGCCTAAATTATTGATGTGTCACACACACACACACACACACACATATGCAGACTATAACCATTAGAATTAAAACCTTAATACAACAACATACTTATGATTACTGAGGATCTAATGCAATGGCAGTACAGCTATCATATGGAAACGTACTTCCATGAATATTTGCTAGCAAAACAGACTTGGAGAAGATAATTAAAAATCATAGTATGAACTTTTGTTATAATAAACAGAAAGTTACTTCAGGAAACATGGCAGTTTTTCTTCTTTTCATTTGTTGGTAATCAGTTAGTGTTTCCATGATCGGTATCACACACTAGGGAGATAACAGTATTCCAAGTGTGCATCCAAATAAGGCAATATTTTATCTCTGCTTGAAGGACTCATGTGTGTGTGTGTGTGGTGCGCGCGTGTTGAGCAGTGGTCTGTTCCAATGGAAAATTAAGTTGCATTAAGGAAATCCCTTCACATCGGCTTCTGTGGCTTCATGGTTAGAGCATGGGACTATTTTTTCATCCAACCAGGCAACTGGCAAGGCTTTCTCCACCAAATATGCCATATACTGTAAATTCTAAATTTTTATAGAATTATTTCCCATGGTGAAGCTTTAAATTACAGACCACATGCATCTCCCTTATTTGGGGTAGCCAGGCACATAAAGTAACTGCCATTTTAGCTATTATTATTGCTGTTGTTGTTATTATAATCCATTATTCAACAGTCAAGTGGCAATGTCAATAATAACTTCAGATCAGGATTATCTTATAGGTTCAGATAAAAATGAATACATACACGCGAGTAGAAACTTGGATCCTGATCAGCAGCATGTGGATTTAGTTTTCCGATGCCTAGGTTTGGTTCACCATCTGTACAAAGGATTATTTCAGCCCCTGGAGAGGCAGAGACTAAACCAGCACAGACTGTCAGGGCGGGACCAAGAGCCGTTGAATCAGAAGAGTCCAATGAATTAACTGTCTCTACCAAATTCCTGTCATTTAAAAGATAGGCAAATAATTTAGAGATAAAAATCAGTTAATTGCTGCGTATACAAGAAAAGGCATGCATACAAGCATGCTTAGATACATATCTACATACACATAGATGGGAACAATTTTGGTATGTTCCAGCTGGTTGATAGCTTAGTTTAGCTGTGGTACTGATCTCATCTGGTACACATAGTTCAAGGGTTCCAATCTAGAGAAATCATGCTGAAACATCCAAGAAGTAGACTCACCGAGGAAGTATAAATATGCGAATACCATTTGAATATGCTTGCAAAATGGTTATATTTTCACATCTAATCAAACTACAGAGTTAGTCCCACCAGAGCTTGTGATACTGGATACACTGTCATCATTAACAGGGTTCGTTCCACAAAAGCAAGGCAGCTAGTAAACAGTAAGGTACCCTGGCGAGCAGCTGTTGGGGCTTTAACAAGTACTGTAACAATTGCTGGCCCCAAATCATCAGCAAGAACATAATGACAGCATAGATCCTGATCATTGTGAAATTTAGGAGAACCCGGTAATGACTTTAATGGAAGAATTTGGTACAAGAACTGATTTTTGTTGTTGTATTTGGTTTAGGATAAAATGCACTGATTTTGCTGTGGCCAATGGAAAAAGTGGTTGAAACTTTCTCGTCTGCCTATTAAACTAGCATAATTCATTGTAAACTAGTTCTGTTGGTTGGAAAAGATTCTCAACTTATTTCAGGCTGTACTGTATATAAACAGACATCACAACATTAAATATTTTGCATATTTCTCTACCCACATACATACACACACACACACACACACAAATACTTACTGATAAGACTTGGACAGAGGACTCAGATCTAGTGTTTTAGCCATTGTTCTGCCCATATCCAATAACTGGTCATAGTCGTACATCAAATCACCATCTATATGTTTCTTATCCATGATACAGTCTCCAAGAACTGTTACTGAACTTGCAAAAGTCACAAGAGAAATGAATCTCTCATTGTTCTCCGCATTGAAACTTTCTAGCTGCCTGTGGAATGATTAAAATGATTAATTTACTTGCTGTACATTGAAAAATTCCAGATTTAAGACATCTGACACATGAATCATACGGACGTTTTTTTGTTGAGTGTGCTGTGCATGCAGGAGCCTCATCGTGGATTAGTTTACGTAAAATTTAAAAATAAACATATTTCATAACAGCAACAATGAAAATCTGTTAAATAGTTCAAGTATTATTTTGCCATGATATAGCTCAATTAAAATACCACTTTAAGAAGACACCCCAGCAGAAAGAACATAATATTAAAATACTCTCCAATATGAATAGTAACACTATCCAAAACTACAAGATACAAGTTAAAACTCTACCTGAGAACTGCTGCTTTGATGCACATTAAGCGGGATATATATTTCCTAACACTGGATGAGCTGTCAGTAGCAGAGAGTTCTGCCCACTTGGCTGTAATAACAAAAATCATGATTTTAATAAACAGTAGTAATTTAACTGTTTCCAACTGCTAATGGCATATTGTCAATATTATATATATATATATATATATATATATATATCCATAATTACATGTAGCATGCAATTTTGTAAGTGGACATAAAGTAAATTGAGAAACGTCTTTATTGTACAAATAATATTATCAAGACTGTTTATATCAGATATTAGACTCCCAAAGAAGTACCATGTTAATATGTTATTATGAAATATTAAATAAGACCAGGACACCTATTACTACAAAATTTGTGTAAGAGGAATTACTACAGTTAGGTAACGATTTATGTCAGTTAGGTATAAACTGTTCACAAAATTAACTGTAATGTTACCCTGGAGTTCTGGTACTTTTTCTGTAAGAGACATTGATCCACTGATATCGATACAGTAGATTACGGTGCCTTTGTGTTGATCATCAGGCTTCTGCTCTGGTGCTGGTCTAACTAAAAAGTCAGCTATAGCAATTTCTGGCAATGCATTCTCATCAAAGTCCACAAGAATATTAGCATAACCACAGAACTCGCTGTGATAAAAAAGAAAAGTGTACTTGTATATCCATAAATATATATATATATAATTGCATTCATCTGAAGATAAGATACTATTCTAAATAAGGTAACAGATCTTTTGATATGATAATCAGTCAAAAGTCCACTATTTCATTGGTAATTTCTGAGAAGGTTTTTAAACTGAAATCTGTCAATTTCTAGCAAGCTAAAACTAGAAATTCATAACATAGTATCTTAGAAGGCAGCAAACTGGCTTTTGAATCCATCAATCCCAGATACATAGCATAAACTGGACTAGTTATTGGGATAAGTGTGTTGATTGTTCTTTTTATTAGTTGTCGCTATCATTTCATTATTTAGGTATGTTATCAGTGTTAATTTATATATATATATATATATATATATATATATATATGTGTGTGTGTGTGTGTGGTGAATTAAGGTTGAAAAGTTCTTAATTAAAACATATACAGCCACACTGCACTACACTAATTGCATTACACAGGTTCTTCTGATACCGTTAGCATGCTCTGCTTAAAAGTTACTTTAATGAAAACATCAGCCTCTCTTTGTTGTCAGCTCTCATCACAAATGCCAACATCCATAAACAAAATACTTAAATCATTTCATGATCAGCACCAAGTTTGGCATCTGTTCTAAGTGGTGTGAGCTTATCAAATCTGCTAACAAGACGTTGCAGAATAGTACGAAATATCCATGGTGGGAAAAGACCTGTTACCATAGGCAAATATTAAGAAATATACATTTTGCTCACTGCAAGTTAATAATATTTCAGAAGGTCATTACCAATTCCAGACATATTTATCACCATCCTTTTGAAGCTCACTGATACAAGACAGCACTGCACCACATTGATTGCATTCAACTGGATCACCCGATACCATTGGCATGCTCTGCTTAAGGTTACCCAGCATCAATGCCAGAATGTTTGCATCAACCTTTTTAACCTTCAAATGTTTCACTCTCTTGGCTGAAGAAGATTCTTTTTCAGCATGTATACTCTTTCCTGTGCTTTTGGTTGTTGACTTGTTTCGGCTGAATAGCTTCCTTAGTTTGGTCCACATACTTTTAGAAGACGTTGTTTTACCATTCTTGTGTCCTAATCAGTGATTAAAAGTAGAAAGATTAAAACATCATATATTTAAGCCAAAATAGAATTTTCCGTGGTTTATAAATATTATGACTCCAATATAAATATGAATATTATTACGCTAATGCCGTTTCATTCCATGGCCACGAAGGATGGATGAATGTTATTTAATGATACATCAGTACAATTTAGGCCATGCGCTGTGTCCAGAACATTTGAAAAATAAAGATTTGTCTTTGTAGTTGTAGTGTGTATGCTTTAATTACCTGGATCAGCCTTCTTCAGACCAGTCAAAGTAATTGCTTTACGATATGAATCCTCAATTGTTGGATCATAGCAGTCACTAAACATATTGCAGGTAAATCTTATTGTAATAGATGATTTACCTGCACCTCCAGCTCCAAGTACTGGAATCTGTGAATTGAAATGTAAAAATTCAAAGCACAGCCAGATTTAAGAAGTTATGATAATGATACACAAACAGCTGGATTGAATTAATATCGTCTCTTTACATAACCAGGTAGAAATTAATATACTATTAATAGGTCTTCCATAAGCTAGTGTATTTAATATATATGTCACGCATGATTCATTCGCGAATAGAATAAAACAGACTAGTCAGAGCTTTTGTTTAGCTTTCATATCGGAGTCGTTTGCTTTAAATCATGATTTAAATTACTGTATTTTTTTAAATTGTGTGTTTCGATTTTTTAAATTATGTTTTATTGAATTGTTGCGAGTAATTTGTTTTTTTATGGTTAATGCATTTTTTTGCATGCTTATTCTGTAAATATACATTTATCAATTAACTTTATATTTATAACTGAATTGCAATTAGATTTCAACACCATGTAGTCTAGTAAATCAGTAGCCAGACAAAACCCCCTGCGGACATAACCCCCTGAATATAGGAATTAGGG
Organism: Paralvinella palmiformis; assembly: GCA_025642065.1. Lineage (NCBI taxonomy): Eukaryota > Metazoa > Annelida > Polychaeta > Terebellida > Alvinellidae > Paralvinella > Paralvinella palmiformis. The sequence goes on from JAODUP010000166.1 coordinate 482,637, forward strand.
GTAGGATTAATTGACAGTAATTAACACACATACAAAGGGTTGTTAGAACATGGCCACTGCAACTGAAAATATTACAAATGGCGGCTAGACTGCTATGCTGTGGTCTGAGAGCATAGGGTTAAGGGGTAGCCGGACATAACCCCCTGCGGATATAACCCCCTAAATATAGGAATTAGGGTTAATTGACAGTAATTCACACACATACAAATGGTTGTTAGGATATGGCCACTGCAATTAAAAAGCCGCTATGCCATGGTCTGAGAGCATAAGGTTAATTGACAGTAATTAACAAATGGTTATTAGAATATGGCCACTGCAATTGAAAATTTGTATTTGGCCTTGTAGTTATATTTTCAAAAACTATATATTAAATTCACATATAAACAATCTTTTAAAAAACACACTGAAATTCAGGGGGTTGAGATGGTTGAGATGATCTTGGGAGATCAATGCAGTAGAGGTGTCAATTGAAGCCATGCTACTTCAATGTGGTAAACTGGATGAATCTGACACATGAAGTCACATTTTTTCTACCATATATATTCGCGTATAAGTAGATTTTTTTGGGTAGGGAAAATGGAGTTTCCAGAATTTCCTACCAGCTGAAGAAAAGATGTTTTTGACCATCCTTGACACACAACACTATAGGATTCAACCCAATAAGAGCCAGACTCAGAATAAAATGTTATTTGGATCTCACAAACATGCCGGTCTTTATATAATAATACTTGATAGTTACATGCTATTACCTACCAGTACCTCCATATATGCTGTGAAACAATGAATTAATAACACTTGCCAATTGAAGTTACAATTATACTACTACTAGTCTTACTAAATAAATTTCAATTAATTTTCACCAAACTGTTATTTGGATCTCACAAACATGCCAGTCTTTATGTAATAATACTTGATAGTTATGCGCTGTTAACTACTGGTACCTCCAGATGATTAGTGATAATATAGAAATCACTGTTCACATTCCAAACCTTGCTCACCACTTGCTGTGAAACAATTAATTAATAACGCTTGCCAGTTGAAGTTACAATCAGGCATGTTTGGTGTGACAAGTTTGTTTATTAGTTATAACATCAAAGCAAAATCCATGCGTGTGTGTTGCTGCCAGTGAAGAAATTGATATTGATATATTTACCACACACTTGCTGACACCATGAATTTGAAACGACAACGATTCGGATTTTTAGGGATTTTAAGCCAATACTTGACCTCAACGATATATATGCCTGAGGAAAGAATTACAGGGTCAAAAATTTACCGTGACTTATCTGCCAGGTCGACATACATGTGAGTATACCATTATGTTTTTATGGGATCACTGAATTAACGTTAAGTACTTGGTGTTTAGCCAGGATGGGTAGCTTATATATATGGTTAGCATTCACATAGATTTGCTATTGTTATTGATCTCATGCTGGATTCATATCGGAAACAAAACCTGACTCCGCAACTTTTGAGACTACAGTATTGTGTAATTTACAGCTGGTAATTTATCAGTATATGTTAATACTTACTTGTCTGCTTCACAATGTTTTTACAATAATTTTCAGTAAACAGTCGTATTTCCTAAATACAACTTTTAAAATTTAAACGTATTCTGCTATTCTGTGTATCTAGCATGTTTTACAAGCACTATTTTCTATATAATTTTTCTCATACCTTATACTCTATGCCGGTACGTGGAATTAAACGAATAATTTGATGGAATGCCGCAGTGATGTTATATCCAGTCTTGGCAGATGTTTCAATAAATGGCACATCTGTACTCTGTGAAAATGACTTAATATCACTCTGCTTCACCATTCTGTTGAATTTCAGGTCCAGCTTGTTGCAAACCAGCAACTGCAGTAAATACACTTTATTAAAACTGTGAATAATGTAAAGAAAAAAAGGTTGCACATTCAACGTCAATCACTTATGCATACTATGAAACAACACCGAATATAAATCATCAACTGTAAATATTTAATGATTGTTCACCAACCACAGGAATATCTTTCACATTCCTAAGCTTCAGCAACCAAAAATAGATCCGTTGAGCCTCTTCGAATGAGCTTTGGTCTGTGATATCAAAAACTATCAGAAAGCCATCACCTGTATTCATGGTTATGTTGCGAAATGATGAATACTCTTCTTGACCAGCAGTATCAATAATATCTAGCACACATGTCTGGTGATATTTAGAAAAGACAGTTATCAGTAGCTAAAAACCTGTCCTTTTGAAGAAACATGATAATAATAATAATAATGTACATTTAATAAAGCGACCTTACTAGCAGGAGCCATTCAAATTCGCTTTACAGTGATACCCCAAATAATATATCTGTAAAAACCCAATGAGAGCTTTAAATGATAATCAATATTTATCTGTGAAAGCATGGATTTAAAATTCTCAAGAAATTATGCACCTCTAATATCAGCTGGCAACCCATTCTACGGCTGCAACACTAATCGCACAATCACCATATGACATGAGCCAAGACACAGGCACCTGTTTATTGTTATTCACCTAAGATAATGTTCTATTAAATATTTAACTGCAGTATCAGTATAGCCATTCTACTAACTATACAATAAACTAAGATGTAAGTATATGAATAGTGTTTAAACTAATTACTTCTCCATCATCATATGACAGTTTTGATATCTTCTTTAATTGAGATTGTCCATCTTCAGATTGCTTATCCTCCTCATCTTCCTCGACCACTTCCCACTCCTCTTCCTTCTGATTCTTATTCAAGAGGAAATATTCTGTACCAAACTGCAGCATGTTAGCTTGTAAATCTGGAAATAAATCAAAACAAAATAACAGAAATTTCAAACTTCTTGAATATATTTAATTAAAGCCTAGAATGGTTAAGATATTTAAAATTTTCATCTTCTTTGGGGTTTAAAATAGTTAAATATATTTAAGTAAAGCTTGGAATGGTTAAGATACTTACGATTTTCTGCCACCAATGTTGATTTTTGAAGTTTGGAATGATAGATTTTGTTCACCAGCAAATGATATTCACAGCATTCCGTCTCCCCTAAAACATAGAATTGTTAAAATACACAGCATTTTATTTTATTTGACTGATATCAGTTAATTCCTCTTTCACGTTTGAATTTATACCTACAAAATCTAGATTAAAATTTGGTAAAACTGTTTATCTATTTTCTTTTAAGGCTTTAATTCATTTGATTATTTAACATCAGAAATAACTGCAGAACATGCACATATACACATCACATGTAGCCGAAATAAGAAAATATAAGCTTTGGCTTCTGTTAGGGATAACCAAACTGGACTGATCAAATGTGTAGAGGCTAGACTGATATGGACTAAGGGTGAGGTCACCATAACAGAAACCTTGAGTGCTGAAGTCAGATGTATTGGACCACACATCACACTCTAATAGATTGCTCAATTCCAATTTTTTTTGTTAGCTACTACTTTTTACCATGAGTAGATACTCCGAATAACTACTGCAAATAGTTTATATTGCAAGCAGGACTGTCGTGGAAGAAATATTTCTGAATTAAAAACTTAAATGGTAAATTAATTTGTGGATTTAATTTTTTTTGTGGCAAACTTAAATTTGATCAATTCCTTAAAACAAAAAACAATTCCAATTCCGGAATTGAATTGACCCCATGTCTGGTAGAAGATATATTGTGCTCTTGCCACATGGAGGATTTAGCAAACTACTATTCCAAATCTATCAATTCCATTTTTGTTTAAATAAGCAATTCCAATTCCGGAAATGAATTGACCCCATGTCTGCATCATAATACAGCTAGTTGTAGTTAGTTCAAAATATAAATTATTTAACTGTGAGATAATTAGGAAAATGTACTAAACAGGGTTGTGATGTAACAAAGTAAAACTGCTTCTTTACTCTACTTGAGTAGGTTTTTCAAGTAACTGATAGTAACAAGTAATATTTCAACTAATTACTTTTACTTGTAATGAAATAGTTTTATTTGCTGTAATGCTACTTTTTACTTCGTTACTTTCATTTAGTTCGTGATATTTTTGTTACTTATTTAGTCATAACATAACCTATGATTTAAGAGACAACTGATACAGTTGCTACAAATTGTTATTATAAGTTTCCCCCAACTTGTGTATCTTTGATGAATTTAAGGTAAACAAATATATTTTAATATAAATGTTTCAGCTGATTTTCACTGACTCATCATAATTTTTGCAACCTATTTTTGAAGGCTCACTTTACTATACGATGTTTCAGCTGAAGCCAACTGTTTTTTTAGATTCAATGTAACTAAAAGATAACTCTAAAAAGTGGGATTATCAATATTGTAATTTGATAATTTTTTAAAGAAATTATTGTTTGTTAGCAGGCCTGAGGTTCATCAAGCGGTGACTGACTGCCATCCAAGAGGCAACACAAGACCGTAGCAGCTTACTTAAGATTAATTTTCTTTCTGTTTAACATTTTCCAAGTGATCTCACTCACAGCAAGCTAGGAATACATTTTGTATGTTGGTGAATAACTCATTGAGAGAAGCACAGTTTGGTTTATGACAGTCGTAAACCTATTCATGAATGAACGTGTCATAAACCTGTCGTAAGTACCTTTATGACATCATATACAGTCAGAAACCTTTTTATTCACTATATTTTGTGATTTAATTTTTTTTACTGTTTTTGTTAGAACTTGTTTGTTGATTATCATTATATCAAAATTAGCATATTTTTATATTACTAACATGAATGTTGATCTCTTTTACATTTTTTCCAATTCAGTAATAACAAAAATAATTTGGAGGTCTACTTTTTTCAGTAACCATAACAGACTCTCATATCTTTCACGCATGTACAATTGAATCAGTCCATTTGATACATCAATCATCAATAATCCAAATCACCAAAGTCCTTGGAGGATCCTGTGACAAAATACCAGCTTGGCTGTTTTCTCATGAAACTAACCATGTGTAACTATTATTTAATGTGAAAGATATAAGATGGATTAATGGAATCAGAGTAGCAGACAGACATTTTGTCAATTCCGAGTACCTACTCCGGGTAGCTACTTGGAATATCTAGTCCGAGTAGTTTATATTCCAAGTAGGATTATCATGGAAGGAATATTTCCGAATTTAAAAATTAAATGGTAAATTAATTTGTGGGTTTAATTTTTGTGGCAAATTTCAATTACGGAATTGAATTGACCCCATATCTGGTAGAAGATATCTTGAGCTCTTGCTACATGGAGGATCATTAAGTGAAGCCACTGGTAATGCATGGTCAGCCACAGATAAACACCAGCACCAACCCAAGAGGGCAGTGTCTTGCTTGTCATCCACTTAATGAATAGTTCTATTAAATTAATAATGCCGCCTAAGCTCTTGAAACAAATGGCCGACTGATCAAGTCAATTGATTTTGGCTACAAACAATACCAGTGTATGATTACCATAGCCTAATAATCAGTCCCTAACTTATTGTATAATAATTTTACTTTTAATAGTACACTATTAATATATTAAAATTTTCAGGTATATCATGACAAAATATGTCACAAATTTATTGGCTATGACAATATTTATATTAAAAAAATGCTTTTGACGGTTTATGACGTTATCATGTCATAAAGCACCTGAACCTGTTTATGACATGACGTCATAAACCCTGGATTAATCCATGGTTTTTGACATTGTGTCATAAAACTTGCCAACCCTGCTTCACAGTGAAGCTGATGGATGCATTTTTACAGCCATTTTAATTCAAATTAGTGCATGGTGTAATAAATTAACAAACCATCATAGGTTAATCTCTCATAGACCTAAATCGTGAAGTTATTTTCTTAATCTCTTTTAATTATTCCTCGAAATGAATTAATATATTTAATGTTTTTCTGCTATTTAAAATTATCCAATGAATTAAATAATTATCAAATGCTAAAAGAATCATGATTTCAAATACTGTATAGGGTGTGTTAATTTGCCTGCATCTATATTTTGCTATGTTTCATTAGATAACATGTGCACTATACACTGCTTAGATCCACAAATTCTATCAAAACAGTAAATTTGAAATAAGCAGTAGATATTATAGTGCAATCAATCAAGTGATGGGCCGTTACCATTCAGATATATGCGAGCATTTACCGTAAAATTTATTATTATTTTTCCACTGAAAGGTTTTTTGTCTTAATTATTTCAGGATTAGTGTACAGGCTTGTATGATTTTGTATCTATATCTATTATTCTATATATATATATATATATATATATATTGCACAATGGGTAATTCGTATTTTTTTAACTTAATTATTAACACCCAAATAATAATGTACTTTTGGTAACAGGCTAGACCCCTCCACTAGTCTAGAAGGACCGGAATACCATAACAGGCATTGCCTTTTAATTTCGTATATATAATTTATATATATATATATACTATATAACTAAGCCTAAGGCATCAAGGATATCAATAATGGTACAATATTAGAATTTCCTCTCACTGGTGGTGTAAATGTTTATTATGAAGAATAAAGATTAGACTCTATAACAGTAGACCTATAAGCCATTTCAGCACTTTTAACATCGTCACTTAATTTCTTCTGCTACCCTGGTATTTTAAATAATGTTACCAGATCTATGCATAGAGTCTACATAGGATTATATTTATAGCTCTAGATCTACAAAATAAATCAAATTTAAAAATAACATCGATTCGAAATACTTACCTGAATATATGAATGACACTGAACAAAACCCGATCAATCTTGCTTGCTCGTAGTTCGGGGAGTATCCCTAGGCTGTCGCTTGTTTGGCACAGTAACTCTGGTAAATCTTTATCCTTATACTTATAGGCGACTGACACAGTCTAAATATAGCTCGATCACTGATTGGCCAGTTATCTGCGACCGTCCTTGCGAGTGTCTTTATATGCGTATATGTGAGTCACAGACTGCATACAAGTATTCTGGGGATTCTCCCCGAACAACAAACAAATAGTCTATCACATTCCGAAACACGGTCAATAGTGTAAACTACATCTGTACGGGGAGGGGGAGATTCGTGTATTCAATTAATTATAGCTGTGTATTTCATTTAATATTAATGGGAATGTTTTCAGGTCACCAGGAGGAGGCATGTTTTGTTGTTCGGAGAGAATACCCAGGCTGTCGCTTATTCGGCACAACCTCTATTCTATGTTGGAGTGGTTGAGAAACGCATCCCCCACCACTCACAAGGGAGCAGTACGGAAAGATGGAGCCGAAATACCCTGAGGGTGGTCACTGCCAGAGTGTTTTACGTCCTCAGTTTTTTGAACGTCCCCCATATTTTAAATAATTCAGTAGAGACGGCAGCGCCATTTAACGTGGTCACCCACCCACGATGTTGTGAGCCGAGAAATTAATCTCTGGAAAAGTTTCGACCTCTTGCGGGGTTCGAACCTGTGCCCTTGGCACCAAGTGCCGGGTGCTTAATTGCTAGGCCACCGGAGCTCATCACCAGGAGGTATCTTCTGACAGTTTCTTTTCAAGGGTGCTGGACATTTCACCGCCATGGACGGTTCACCACCACCTGGCATATTTCCAATTTCTAGACGGTTCACCGCGAGCCGTTTCACCTCCAACCTGGATAATCGATTCACTCCCAAGTTTATTTTATTTTAAATATCAGAATGAAGCGTATTTGGTCGCCCAATTAGGACAAACAATGACACTGAATGGTGACACATGCACAGTAACAGCCAAGCTCATTCTCAACAATCCCTCAATATACATGTACTTAATTGTTGATTGACACACTTCACAAAGAATCTCAAGTGTGCAAATACAGTTTCTGTCAAATGGTGCGGTATTGCGATACCAGCGAGCCAAATATCGCAAGATGCAAGCCATAATCATCAAAGCCTGGCAAAATCTAGTTGATGGCGAGATCTCGGCCAAACAAATCCTAAAGCTGTGTTCTAGATTGAACGCCCCAACCATCAGAGTGAATAGTGAGCCAGATGCTGATTAGCGTAGTATGCATACACATGCCAATGACTCTAATATCATACCATACAATAAATTATAATTTTGCATTTATAATGGATCACATCAACATATTATATTGATTATTTATCATATTGTCGATACTGAAGTAGGCTGTTAATGAATAGATTCAACACTCTACGATTAGTGAATTTTTTGTGTGTAGATTTATGTCAGGGGGCTATTTCATAATTTAATTCTATGATAAAACACCGATTATATTTGGACACATTTGTGTTATGTATTACTATAACGCTACCAGTTGTTTCCAGTTTCCCCACAAATCTATTCAGAGAATAAATTTTGGGCGGTGAACCGTCTAGATATTTTCGGCGGTGAAACGTCTGGGAAGCCTTTTCAACATCATACTGATATTACAATTGAGTTCATTTGTTAAAATATTTTAATTTATAAATAAATACATGATATACAAGTTTTGATTTATCTCTGCTCACTGTTTTCTAAACATGTTCATTTACTTTCAAAGAAATGTTACCTTTAGTGCCATTTCTCGTGAATACATTACAAATAAGCTTAATTTGATATATATACACCCATCTGACGGAGACTTTTGGTCCATACAACAGCCGATGGCCGTTAATTGGCATTGTGTGACACTGACATCGATGGCGACATTTAATTAGTTCGTTCACTTTGGCGCTGGCGGATTTTCCCTGCCCCACCACCGTCTTGGCCGCGCCAGAGAACTTGTATATAGACGTTCTCTGGCGACGTGCACAACGAAGTTGGCGATTTCAGCATCACAACTTTTTAAACGGAACTTTAAGAACAATTTAGTTATGAAGAAAATTTTATTTACTTATAAAATCTACTCCGTTCGGACTATTCTTAAGCACCTCCGAAGCAATTAAATCTGAAGCCTTATAATGGAAACATCAAATATCGATTGACGTTAAAAGAAGTTATTAATTACATGTTCAAAGAATGGCGAATACAAGTATTTGTTTCCACTAAAACTGTCAATTTTCTTTGTCATAATTACTGATGGCAAGAGAAAGTGGCGGCAACGAGTTCTCCACGAGGCGAGGTTTACGGTAATCGTTTTAAGAATGCCTGCCCCTTTAGCAACCATGTGCCAAGGAAATGTCGCGCTGTTATTTCAATTTTTTTTGTATCATTGGACAGTTATCCAGAAAAGGGATATGTTGTTGTGAAAATTAAACTGATTATAAATTATATAGACCTCTATATATAGATATATGAACAAATGAATATTAAAACAAAATTATTTGAAAATATTGAAACGGTCCTCTTTCTGGATCACACACACACACACATACGATAACTAGCACAGGGTTGCTTTCAAGATTAACAATATTCATAATTGGTGGCGGACATTTTTTAGCCAGCTAATGTACCATGATTTAGAGTCATATCAGAATTTGAAGATAATCGATACAACATTTATACACTTATACAGTATAATCCAATACTTAATTAACAATTTAATTACATATTTATTGACCTAATCTTAAATCACTATATCCTTTAGTCTTTTTTATAAGGAATTATGAATGTTAACTGCCTTGGTTACTGACCAAAATGATCTTTTTAGGTCAATCTCATTATCATATCCAGTATAAAGATAGGATCAAAATTAGGTGGAATGGGGAGGGGGGGGAAGGGGTAGCATAACTGTAATGTCTTTCAGACCTCTAATTATTTGTATATAGAACTTTAAATATTTTGATCTGCTTCCTCCGATCTTGAACATAGTAATGTTCTAAACTGTTTGTTAAAACCTGTGTTTTGAGTAGCTAGTTCTATGGATACACTGCTTTCGGTGAAACCTCAGTAAAGGATTCTTCGGATGTGGCATGTACATCACCCTAAAGAAAAACAACTCTAGAATATAATGGTATGCCATAATTTTATGAACTTCAGGCAGTTCAGAAAAATGCTATAAAAACGCCCTCCCATTACACAGAATGCACATACACTTATCTGGTAACCAAAAAATTGTATCAAAACAATTTATTCCTAATTTTTCTGTGAAATTGAAGTTTGTTATGTTTAACTCATTATATACACATGACTTACTAAATATGCAAAAATACACATGCAATGAAATGTATTAATACCAATTGATACATTTTACATGTTTATCTTCAGGTTACATCCCCAAAACGAGTTTATCATATTCAAGGCTTATTCTATAAAATAAATGCTTAAATCTGAACATTCTCTGTATACATCAAATATCTTTATATAACATATTTAATATTATCCTAAGCAAATCTACAGACAATATTAACTTGATTTTGTAGGATGTTTGTGAATGAGAATGGCATTCATTGAACTGAGACTGTTTTCTGCCATTCTGAACAGAGAACAACATTGGTACAGCATTGCACAATCTGGCAGTGACAAGAACATATTCATGTATATATATATGTATATATATATACACACCCAACAGTGAGTAATTAAATTCTACCTTGGGAAACTGTCTCTAACAACAAAGTGCCTTCTAATACCCTAGGAGTGACTGAACATCCAACTATTACAGGCTGCACCTGCAACAGCCTGTCTGACAATACTAAGCCAGATCTCTCTGGCTGAATGCTGTCAAGATCAGTGAAGTTCACAAAGTCTTGAAGCACAGGGGCTATTGGCAGGGTCCGGATTGCCTCAGATATGTTGGCACTTTTGTTCTGGATGCTCTTTCGAATCACACCTCGACAACTGAACCGAAGCGATCTTGGCCGGGCCTTCCACTCCCTGATTGGATCTATGATGGCCTTGGTGTTGAAGAATCGGTCAATGTTCACTTGCTCATACCAGTCTCTGACCTCTTTACAAGTGACCTGTGAACCAGCTAGAAGTAGCATGCGGATGAGTGATGTATACCCGCTGCACATCGCAAATGAGAGAGGACAATTCTTTCCTTTGGTGATGCATGTGAAATATCCAGCAGTGTTCACTTGCAGATTGACATCAGCACCAGATCGGAGCAACAAGGCAACAATCCGGTGTCGAGGAACTTCATTCAGTGGACAGATCTTGATCAAAGACTTTACCAGGGGAGTGGCCCCCATCCTGCCTTGTGCATCTGGATTTGCTCCATGTTCAAGCAGTGTACCAACAACATCAACATGCGACTCGAAGCATGCTAACATCAGTGGGGTCAGGCCAAAGAAACCAATCTCATCGGGATCGTCACCCGTTTCAAGGAGAATCTTCACACATTCTTGGTGACCACGTAGACATGCTAACCCCAGTGCTGTGCCATTTAGACCATCCACAGTTCCGCGGTCACAGCCTGCATCTAGAAGATGCTTCATTGCCACATGATTATTTGTCTTTATTGTGTAAACAAATGGTGAATAGCCATAAGTGTCAAAGGTGTCAATTTCAGCACCAGCACTGATCAACAACTCAATCATTGGCACATTACCTATAGTAGCAGCCCAGTGTAATGCTGTCTTGCCAATGTTGTCTTTGTGATCAGGTGCAGCATTGGCATTCAGCAGTGTCACTGCCACTTCAACCCAAGAAAACTTCGTAGCCAATATCAGTGGACTGCAACCCTCAGCATCAGGATGATTCACCTTGGATTTAGCCAGCAATAAATCCTTGAGGCATTCCACATGACCTTTGCATACAGCATAATGGATGGCAAGCTCCTTTCGGTCATTCTCCAGATTTGGATTGGCACCTGCTCTCGTCAGTATCCGGATGGCTTTGGAGAAGCCATGTCTGGCAGACAGCATCAGTGGAGAATAACCATTGGCATCCAGTATATTGAGATCAGCACCATGTCTGGCCAACTTCTGGATGCACCTCGTGTGTCCATTCTGTGCTGCGTAGTGCACTGCTCTTTGGCCATTCTTGTCTTCAGCGTTAATGTTACATCCTGCTTTGATAACACGCTCTAAATGCTGATCATCATCTCCTAGAAACAATTAATACAGTAAAAAAAGAATTTGCAGAAACATATGGCAAGAACTGTGACCAAAGTCTTTATCCATAGAGCTGTTACTAGATCTGACAAAACTTGTTCTGTGTTGATTACAAAAAATCAAGACTCGATAAATTACTTAATTATTGGCTACGGCTAAAATGTAGTCATGCCCATTTCAGCAAGCACTGACTAAAAAATATATAACTTCACCTCCATGAAGCAAGGCTAGATGTAATGGAGTACGTCCTTCTTGGTCAACATCAGCTGGATCAATGCATTTCTTGTATTCTTCTGGAGTAGGCCAGTAGGTTTTCGGACTCGTTTTGGGGTTATCATTTGGCCAATAGGTTCTACGGTACATGGCTCCTGTTGACAAAGTATCAAAATTTTATTAGTAAATCATGGAATAGGTAATGATGCTTGGACTTCAACCGTAATACTCTCAACAGGAAGTATAAGGATCATTATGGTACAGTGTGAATCATCAGCCAACTCTCAGACAGTGATAACCAGATTAGGAGCTGGTCTGGCAAATAAGAATGATTAAGAGATTTTTTAAATTCCATTTCAATAACATCCTATCAGGATTGGCAGGTTTAGTTGTCCCTCTATGTTAAATCCATTTTTAATTTGTGTTAGGGTAAACTTCCAGTATGGACTGAACTGATAATTTTATGGTAACATTTATTTTATATTTTTATATCAATAATGAAATCTTAAAAATTTGTCATTCTGATTTTTGTATTTATATCTGAGTCAAATATATATATATATATAAATTATTGGATTAATATAACATTTCATGAGAATTATTTCACTAGTTTAAACTAGTACCAGTTTAACTGGGGTTAAAACCAGTTTGATATGCAGAGTAATTCAAATATTACTAAATAGTTAATCTCATCCCATTTGAGCATTCAATACTTTTTTAATTTATTGATCTGATGCATTCCTCAAATTTTGGGTGTCCCATAGCATCAATATCACTATAACGGTTACACAGATTGCTACGCATCATGTAAAATCATGAACCAATATCTGGCATTGTATTTAGTTCAGAGATACTTTTGGAATAAACTCATCTGTGACAGTGCTCTGTGGGAAAAGTTTATTTGGGCCTGTTTTAATACTGATGTAAAGACAGATCTCGTTCGTAAGTCGAGGACCTCCTGTACATTCTATGGGGAATATATGCACAGATGCTTAATATTGAACCAAACCAGAAAATGTTAGACCCATAGTTTACAAAATAGAATCATAAGTGTAGAGTTATAGCCATATCATTTAAAAATACCTCATTTATATCTAAAAACTGAAAGCTTAATGTAATCAGGAGTCATTTTATCTTATTCAATAGCGTTATAAAACTTATATATATGGGCTAATGCTACATATTTGGGCAGTATGTTATGTAACCATGTGTGTCACAGCATTACATTTGATGAAAGGTTAAAGGTATCCCAGCAAACCCAGGTGGTGGGCTCACAGGAGAACCTATTGGAGACAGGAACCCAGGTGGTGGTAGGGGATCCATCCACTGGATTGGGGCATTTTGTGAGGCTGGTGGAATTGATAAATAATAAGCTGTTGTGGTTGATTCACTTGATTAATGCAGATGGCACAAACTGGCTAATTTGAATATTCAAACTGTGAATACAACATTCTCCATTGATACCTTGATAACAGATCTATGGAGTAGTAATGGCACAGCATATTAAAAACTCCGGTACAATTTATATGGCCCATTCTAGTCCAAGGTCTCCAGCCAACAGGGAAAATATTGTAATTCACAGATTTCACATTTAACTATGTATATTATATTTACTACAACCTCAATTTATTTAGAATAAAACAGAAACGAGCCCCCCCCAAAGCTTATCTTGCTAGCCATGGTCTAAGCAATATTATGAAAGAAATAGCTACTGAGGTTTGCACCTGACGTCACAAATATGTGACTGTTTGTTTATGCCGCCATGTTGGGGATCAAGCAGTGGCTTGACTACAAGCCAGTACACAGGTTTATACTTTATAGTCCAGCACAACACAGCGAACAACATGGATCTTACTCACGCTCCCAAAATCTTAAATACTGAACTTCATTTGTCTCAAAAGCTAAGTAAAACAACATCATTTATTGGGTTAGAAACCATAGGATTGTCAGATTTGATAATTAGTATGGATTTACCACCAGATGCTTTAGCAAGGTATAAATATAAGATAATCCATGTTGGCCAAGATCCCTACACTATGCCGCCAGAGATCTGGGTCAGCTTTGATAATGCCAGTATATATCCAGAGGTCACTTACCCTGATATATACAATTACTTGATCAGCACACCATCCCCTTATACTGGAGATCAACTGAAAGCGTATAAAGGTCTGGAGGATTATATTTATTTTAAAGATGAATAGGTCAGATCATTGATGATTGCTCCCAAATGATATGCATCAAACAGTGATTTTGTGGTGAAATGACACATGTATATAAATAATTATAATAAAATGGTGTCAGTTTTAAGAGCTCATTATATTCAGGTTAATTATGTTTTTCAACATTGATAGAGTCATTGGTGTGGCTAGACATATTGATTATTTTATCTCCAATATATGTATTAATCAGGTGGTATAATTGATTCGGACAGATTCAGCAAAGCACGAGCGACACAAACCATGTTATCTAACGTTGTTTACTGAACAGTTGGGTCATTCTGGAGGAAAGTTATAGGTATTGTACTTTGTAACATTGTGTACTTTTGTCTAACAACACCAATGATCTCAACCTCAACCGCATAAGGGTCATCATATATTGCTGAAATGTAGAGAGTAAACAAGTTTTTATCTTAGGTAATACAAATCTATAGGTACAAATGAGAATATTAATTAATTAATTAAAACCCTTTGTGCTTCATATTGTGACTGAAGTGGTTGGCACTAGGTGTCCATAAGTGTCGGCTTTGGCCCATTTGGACCTCTCTCAGTCTCTGTTTACTGCTTCTGTTCATTTGTTTTTCTGTCCGGATATGCTAAAAATCTATCAAAAAGGTAGTCTTGTCACTTCCTGCGTGGCTGTTATAGCTTACAGCAACACATGTATGGCCCATGATATTAATGTATTTCGTATTTGTTGTATACCAAACATGAATGTGCCCTAGCTCCCAGCATACCAGGCCAGTGTATCAAGGGATAGCTTGATCCCCAACATGGCAGCAACAACAAATATCACATGGTTTTATGACGTCAGTGCAAAACCTCAATAGGTACAGACTAGTAAGTGTAATTTTATATATAAATTATAATGCGTCTGCTGCCATGAAATGTCACAATATTCAGCTCCAACTCATCAACTTACATAACAAATAAAGGGAGATAAATGATTATTATTGTACTTATGATTGATTTTCTTTTGTTTCATGATAAAGATTCTACTTGCAAGAAAGTGCAAGCATTTATTTCCAGTGTGGTCCCCTTTCTATTATTATGTAGCTGTTCATAGCTCCTCCCCCACTATTCATATGTGGAGCAGTAAGGAAAGATGGAGCCAAAATACCCGAGGGTGATCACTGCCAGAGTCAGGGTGTATTATGTCCTCAGGGGATCTTTAATTTTGAATAGAAAATAATGTCAAAACACTCGAATTTAAAGACTTCATTGTATATATACCATACCATGTATTGCCTTCATTGTATATTCGATACCATATATCATTGTCGGTTAATAGCTTCGGCTAATCTTTTTTTGTTGTACCAAAATTTTAATTAATTCATTAGAGACGGCAATGCCATTTAACATGGTCAGTTGCCCACAAGATACCATGTTGCTTCCATGTTACCTTGAAAGGATTACACAAATATTTTGGTTTAGGATTAAGCAGAGTGTTGGAGCTTTCGTAAATTCGTAAGGTGTCCAGTAGCCGGCAGTGTGTTATATTCTACTGGATATTTGGGAAGGTGCACATGCGCAGTTGAAGCTTCGGAGCTATAGCTACATTAGTGTACATCTGGACCTATAGCAACAGGCTATTATGAATGGAACTCAACACTAATCAATACAGCTGGGCCTAGATCGATAAGTCAAAGTCGCCAGCTTCCATTATTATTATAAATATAATATATAGAACCATCCTGTATTGTCTGTACTAGATATGTCTATCAGACTGTCATTTACTCATTCAATTGTCATTCGCTCATTATGACCATTGAATTTAGCCACAACTTAATTGCAGCTGTCTAGACTTTAAGAATAGATAAGTATCACGTAAGAGGTGGACCCTTCTTGACTTAAGTTCTTAGCTTCTACGATAATATGATAAGATTAAAGTTTGCCTAATTATTATTATTATACTAAATTAACTAATAATAGATCTATCATCTAGTAATACTTCAACTTTATTTATTACTTCTACTATTCTAGCAATACCAGACCTACACTACTCGTCTACTGTGACTAGTCACTAGGTGAGTAGGTCTACAGCCTACACTCAGTAACACTGCGCTACAGGATCTGAGGATGATCTTGTATAAACTTAAAATTAAAAACGACTCATATAAGTTTTATAACTCCTAAAATACTGCTGATGTATTCTTATGCGATTTCGCTTCAAATTTACAACAAATATTAAAAGTTAATGAACATAACCTCGTAATCACTGGTTCCTTATATAAGCAGGCACTGTACCAAATAATTATCCTCCGTGTGCGGCGTTTTGTACACATCCGGTGTTGACTAGGGTGACACCTAGCGAATGCAATAACCACCACTTGTAAATAAATAAATAAGGCCCCAGAAGACAATCCACCCGCTCATTAGTAAACAGCCGTATGTACTGCAGTAAACAATACATGAAACCACCGCCCTATAAGAGGCCGCCCCCTACAGCGACGACATGTGGCATCATTCCCCTTAACATGACGAGACAAGCCTAAACCGTTTACCTGTGTATACATCGATCGATCTTAATACCGAGACAATGTAGTCTAACAAGTTATTGCTTGCAAGATGCATAAACCAACATGCATAAATAGTTAACCACATCTAGCTCGTAGAAGAGACATGCCAAGGCGGCATCCTAAAATGGGAAACACTGACCCCATTTCAAAGGCATATTTTAATTAATATTTAAATATTATACCTTCATTAACTAAGAGTACTTAATGCAGCAAAATTTAGATTTGTAAGAGGTACCTTGAACCATCTCTTAATATATGCATAATTCAAGCAAAATGGCAATATCTTTCGCACGACATGTCAAGTTAATCTTACCTGTGTTAGAAAGGCAATATCACAAAGCGTGTATTATAAAGGTCTGGGAAGCTGACCGTATTTAAACCTAATGTGTTATCCAAGATTTCGCGTTAAACAGAAAGCCGCGACATGCAACTTGCTCGACGTTCAGTCCATAAATAGAGTGCTGATTACATTAACTACACCACTTTCTGCACGGGCGTATATATTTTTTTTAATAAAGGTAGGTAATTACCCCCCCCCCAAACACATATGGCATTATTGTCTCCCGGCTGAGCACAGGTGATGTTTGCACTAATTAATCGGTAGGTGTGGCTATCATATTGTTTTGGTTCCACATAGAGTTGTTCTTGTTCACCGACATTGCCCAGCTTCTCTCTACAATAGGACATATTAATTGGCTATTCCTCCCTGCTCGTCTGCTGTTATACTTATTAAACGTAGCACCGCCAGTGGGAAAACATATTGACACGCGACTTGACATCACATTAAAAATCATGAAATAATATCAACAAAGTAACAGCTGCTAGTGACAGTGCTTCAGATAACAGAATGTCACTGAATAATCGATTGCCAGTTTTCAACAAAAATGGAAAATGAAATAGGGAAATGTTTTTCAAAAGTCATCAACTTCCTACACTTGCTTAGTGAAAACAATTCGCACTGCTTTGCCATAGTGGTAAAAATAATTTTCTATACAACGCAATTCATAATTAAATGTTGCTCGTAAATTTCCTCCCAAATTGTATATACAAGACCAACATCTATTTACAATAAAGTAATATGATAGTAATAGCATTCAGTTAATTACTTGATATCGACCAGTAAAACTAAAAGGTGGGCTAGCGAATGATTTTTTTAAAAACTGTAATCAACGGTATATTAAATTTTTAGATTCATATTTTTTAATCGCTAATTCACTTTATTAGTTATCCCTCTCGATGGGAAGGAATATCGCGATTTTTAGTTATGGCGTGATGGTGTCATAATGTTTGAAGTTGATCAAATCTTTTTCTTTGCAACCCGATGACTTTGGTATAAATTCTTGCAACTAGCTTATTGGTTCCTTCCTGATCATATTTTTATATTGCAATATTTTTGTGTGTAGAAATCGGATTTAGAAAAATCGTGAAATTTATACAGATATATATATCAATATTAACAAAAGACAATTAAGCTGGGGAATAATAACATTCCCACTTGCGTGGGAACGCAACTGGCCGATTAGTCCCCATTTACCTGATTCCGCTGTTCCCACAAAAGAAGAAAAAATAGCCTACAGTGCTACTGTGCTGCCAACACTGTACTGTCGGTACATCATTTATTGATGTAGGTCGCAGTTTGTCCCAGGCTCGATCCACATATTTAATCGTGCATTAATAACAGTGTTGTCCACACGGCCAGCATGTGATATATATATATATATATATATAGTCGGAATCCTATATATATATATATATATATATATATATATAGTCGGAATCCTTCATTATTACATGTGGCAGGCCAATATATCTATAATCCGTGTAAACATGTACACAAATTAATGTAAGCAACAAAGAGCGGGGTAGTCTCCTGGACAAAACGTCCCCTATTGTTGCCATAACGTGATAAATGGCCGAAACACTAATTTTTCTGACTCCACTTCTCCAACTTAATCACGATCTAGGAAGACCTCGTGTTTTACCGTCTCACTAAGTGCACTCGATTGATATGAGGACTGACATTTATCATAATGTATCAGCAAACAGTTAGGCTGACACCAATTAACTTGTCATAATTTTTACCGCGTTTGTGGCTCAATATTAATGGCAGTCACTCAATAATTCCCGTTTTTAGACCAGATCACGCTTAAATGGCTTCGGTGGTTTTGTTCAGAAATAAAGCAGAGGGGGATTGCCCCCCCCCCCAAAAAAAAATACCAGGGTAGGCATCAAGAGCCTACGATGACACAAAGCGCTATCTCAGGTGTTTATATACGGATTTGTTGTTAGCATCGGAAACAAAAGTAGCCGGGTCTCGATTTCGGGGTATGCGGGTGTCAATAGACCCGGTGCCGGCATTCTATCAAAACCACTGGGTTTTGTAAGAAATATGTTCTTGTTTTCTATTTCTCTATAATAATATTATTTATATTGTTTTTTTCCTTTTACTTTCCTGACTGAAAAGACTAGCAGTATATTGAGGAGCTCCACAGTAAATCTCGCCCTTGAGCTTCGATCGTTTGTCATGACTGTTCTACTCGGTGACGAGTGGGAGATGGCGTAGGTTTACACTCGAGACATATGGACATGGGGGCGACTTTCTTGGCAAACATCAGACAAACATATCAGTATTAGCGGGAATCGAACCCGACCCGGCGACGGCGCCCAAGATTGTTGACATCTACTGATCTAGTACTAATATTGTACTATATAGAGTGAGTGAGCTATTTGTTTGACCGTGGCGCTGATCACATCTGGGACATGTGGTGGTGAGGTAACTCCCCAGTGATACACCCATCAAACACAGTCGGTACGAGTCGGATTCGAACCCGCAACCCGAATTTTTGCAACGTAAAGCCTTATAACCACTCCCTTGTCACTTCATTAAATATGCATTTTTGTTATTATTATTATTGAATCGTTGCATTATAATAAAATATTTACACTAATTAGTTTATATATTTTTGGCTTCGAAATAGGAATAACTCAGTAACTGTCTCTATAAACTGGAAAAAAAGTCATAATATTGTTCTGAACAGATAGGGTCTGTATAGACTCTTGTCACTCTACATACACTGATACTGCAACTCTTCCCTGAAAACAAATTCTCCAGAACCACTAACTTCTATAGATCTAGATAGTTATACAAGTTTATATATAATGTGAGGGATACCGTACCCCCACCACTTAAAGAACGGCAGGCAGGCACGAAACATATATCAAAATCACCCCCCCCCCCATTTGAAGACTGATCCGTCCACTCACTAGAATTGTAGTACATGTGTATCCAGGATCAGTTTATTCCGGCAACTGGGGCAGACTGTAGTCAGAGAACATATATATATATATATATATATATATATATAATTACTCTGTCGTAGAGTTCTCAGTTTATTTAGTATTATGACCTATATCTACCTTTGAGTTCTCCATGCTCTTTTTTCTCCGTATATAGCCATCCACTGCCACACTCATCTTCCATCATCAACTGTTGTACGTCTTCGGTGTTTGTTAGTTATTGTCTTATATGAATATTTTGCGGCGTCACGTACGTCTCTGTCACTTCAGTCGATAACTACCCACCGGACGCGGAGCACGCTCTATTCCAGATTCACAGGGCGTGATACTAGTAACAGGAGCACGTTTGTGCCGCGCATTATCCAGAGTTAAAAGATAAACACTGATACGTAGAACAGCCCAGGACGGTGTTAGTATAGTGACACCAGAAGGCTTGTAACAAACTGGATAACTTGTGTGTGTGCAGAGAGAACTGGGTCGTCTGATCAATGTGTGTTTGTGTGTGCACGCTGATGCTCAGTGTACAGACGCGTATGTTACCAGCCAGTCACGGCTATTATAGAACTAACCAGACGGCGTACAGACAACCATTGGGCCGCATTTGTCCCGAGACGAGTTGGTAACAGCTGCTTGTAGATCTAACATGTTCGACAGTTTGTAGTGGCCACGCGAGTCCTTACGGTTGCAGATCAAGCCCAGCCTTCTGTGTTGTACATATCCCGACTATTAGCCGACTACTAAATGTTTAATGAAAGGTGTACACGAATGTACGCCAGATGCTAAAATCTAGCTGTACACGATTGGCTCACACTTAACCAGACACAGGATCTACTACAGAAATGTTGTAATGATGTCCGAGCTATCTCAAACAACAGATGTACGTATTGCAGATACAATTGCAGTGGTTGGGGCGACATTCAGGAACGTCCCTGGGATAATACGGAACCCCGGGGAGCCAGCCACCCACCACTGCCAGATTCTGCGCGTACATTACTAATGTTGAAACAAACAAAAGTCACTTGGTCCAGTACCGGGACTTGCGGCCCCTGACCAACGAAGGGTCCATGTCGTACCTTAAGGACATGGCTGATGGAAAACTGCATGGCGTATTATTTTTAAAATAGAGTTCCGCTTAAAGTATATTGATGCACCCGTAGTTATTTAGTTATATTAATTATTAATTGGACTAGATCGAGTTTATCATTACGAATTTCACCTCAAACTTTCGTGTATGTGTGTGTGTTCCAGTGCTTGTTTGCGACATACTTTCTTTGATAAAAATACAAAACCTTTGGAAGACAAATAAAATTCAATGGCGTGGCCTTTATCACTGTTTGACGTATCTCATACTTGAAATAACACGTACATGATACGTAATATGAATCCCTTGTTTGTAACATCATACATGCTGCGTAATGTAATTCCTTGTCACTATGTAATTGTTTCTAAAACAGCGCTGCCTAAATAACCAGCAGATTTGGTTACATGATAGCAATTGTTATTCTGTAGTCATAACGACCAGGGGGAGGGGCCGCTTCATTATTACCAATATGCCACATCACATTGAAAATAGGATAATTAAATTGTACGCTGACGTTCTCTCTGCTAACATAATAAATTATTCATAGAGAACCCCTCACTAGACTTATATATATATATATATATATATATATATATTATGCAATCCATTAATTGCATGAGAAAATCTGATAAATTCGATAGTTCAGCGTTTAGAGTGTGTGGTGTGTTGCAAAACGTCAGGTTGTGTGTTCAAATTCAGGTCAAACCTGTGTTTATGGGATGTTTCCCCGAGGAGTCCACCTCAACCATACGTAATCAGAGCCAATCAATCAATCAATCATCAATTTCATTGTTTTTCGTATCTGGTGTGCTGTGTGATGACAATGGAAAAGAGATAATACAGATATTCAAATCAGGTTTCTGTTTTTATTCTGTTTCAGCCCAATTTATTATATATCTTGCATATATAATACAGGTATAAATATATGTATAGCCGCCAGACATGGGGTCAATTGCATTTTGTCAATTCCAATTCCACTCAATTCCATTTGGTCAATTCCACATCAGATTTATCAATTCAATTCCAATATTATCAATTCCAATTCCATTTTTTACTTACTCTTTTTTTAAATTAAGCAATTCCAGAATTGCTCATCAATCCCATGTCTGCTAGTGGCCCTACAGCATTAACATCAGAATATATATAATGTTATCGGATAACAACAGTCATCTATCATCAGTTCTCACACGCATTGGTGTTTAATCATCTGTACTTCAAGCAATATTTTAATGACTATGTCAATATTCTCTTCATAGAGCTAAACACTAAAATAAAATAAGCACAACTGTGTCTGTTTCATACATGCACACACACACACACTACTAATTTGTGAAAAGTTGTTTGTTTTCAAATGTCAATTGCTTGTTGTTTTCACTCTGTTTCAACATGTATCAATTTGGTGATCAAAACTTATTTCCAGCTCTCAAGCTTTATAAAGCGATATGATCGTACACAATTATTTTTACTTATATTGTTGCATAACAAATTATTTATTTTCAGCTGTTAATCATCGCTCATTTCTGCCACTCAGCTATTGCTACATATACTTCATGAGCTGAACATGATTCGCATTCATAAAATGGACACCAATTCTTCAGCCACCCTTTTGACAAACAGTAATGATGTATTTCATATTTAGATGGCGATGGCACACTGGTCCGACACCTTGACTCCACTTACCGCTACACCATCCCGAAATATGCCATCATCGGAAGTTCATTTTGACATTCCCAGTTCTTGCATTCGCACACACATTCGACATGAACAGGAACCCGTTGGAGCTGCTTGAATGACTGTTTCCCGAACCTGTCTGCATAGGAATGAGCCTTCTATTGACTGCAGTCCACAAACGGTCAAATCCAACATTGACAACATCACGTTATTAACCTCTTGTCTAACTTTAGCACGCTCAGGTGGTATGTCGGCAAGATCGGAAAAATTCAGATAATTCTTCAACTTGCTTGGGACAGGTAGCTGCTGTAGCCTTTCTTGAACAGTAAAACCAAGATTCCTGCGAATTTCCATCCGACAAAGATGTTGTAGTGACACAGGCTTACACCAGTAATCTGTCAATGGCCTCAACACACAAGACAGTTCATACCTGCTGTCTTTGTCAGCATCTTTCAAATATTCATTTTCATCGGGAAGGACTTCACTTCCAGCATGCAACAAAATTTTCACTAATGATATATATCCAGTTGTTATGGCAAATAGTAATGGGGAGTTCTTCCCTTTCATGACATTACTGAATGCATTTGTGCAGTTGAATGGTTGATTGACATCCGCTCCATTTTGTATCAATAACACCAACAACTTGTGACGTGTTTCTGCATTGCAGTCATCAATGTGACACATTGCTGCAAACAATGCAGTAAATCCCAGCCTACTGACCAAATTTAAATTTGGTTTATACTGCAAAATGGTCTCGCTGACCTCCAGGTGGGACTCGTACACGGATGCCATCAGAGCGGTCATGCCAAAATAACTGAACTCGTCCGGATCATCGTCTGCACACAACAACACGCTAACACACGCCTGTTGGCCTTTGAGGGAGGCCAATGTCAAGGCTGTCCCATTCATTCCATCCAAGCATGATCTTTCACATCCTGCACTGACCAGTGACTGAAGAACACCAGGGAAGTCAGAGAATATAGCATACATGAATGCAGTTGCATAATTTTTATCCATAAGATCTAATGAAGCCCCAGCACTGATCA
Source organism: Paralvinella palmiformis (assembly GCA_025642065.1). NCBI lineage: Eukaryota > Metazoa > Annelida > Polychaeta > Terebellida > Alvinellidae > Paralvinella > Paralvinella palmiformis. The sequence continues at coordinate 506,617 of JAODUP010000166.1, forward strand.
GTGCATCAACAATTTCCTGGTTGCCAGAAAGAGCGGCCCAATGTAGGGCAGACCTCTTCATGCCATCCACTTTATCGGGTTTGGCTCCGGCATCTAACATAGCCTGTACGACCTGCACGTTGTTACTCTTGCTAGCCAGGACCAGTGGAGTGGTTCCTTCATTGTCTGGATAGTTTGGCTTAGATTTGTACTTCAGCAGCAGCTCAGTGCAACAACTGTAGCCACCGAGACAGCTGTAATGTAAGGCAAGCTGGCCTTTTGAGTTGCTCAGGTTGACGCTGGCGCCCTTCTTAACCAGGCTCTTGATGACTGTGGGGTGTCCGTTCTGTGCGGCGTACATCAAAGGTGACATGTCGCGTTTGTCGAGAAGGTCTATTGCAGCACCACAATCTAATAACTTCCAGACACAGTCGGACAGGCCTTTCTTTGAGGCGAGATGTAGTGCTGTCTGTCCCATCTTGTTGGCTTTGTTCACATCGCATCCTGCCTTGACTGCGGCATCAAACGGACCCTCCTCTACGCAGTACCTGATGATGCTCAAATGGAGTGCAGTCTGACCATCCTCATCAGCACACTTTGGATGTGGCCTCTGAGGATGGCCTGTTGTCTTGTTGGTTGAATGATATCTACCCTTCATTTCTTCTCTGGCTTTAGCTTGAACACAATACTTCTGGGGAAGCATCTTTGATCTGCTGCGAGTCTGAAATAAGAAAATTTAAGTACGAATTTAATATAACAACCTCTACAACAACAAGATAAATTAAAAAATTTGTGGAACCTTTTCGGAACCATACATCGTCAAGAGCTCTCTCTTTTGAATAATTGACTTAACAAACAATGTTTAGCCTTCAGTCTGTCCTATGTAGTGGCTGCCTTTCCGTGGACAATCTGACTTCGACAATCAACAGTATAACACAAGTATACAAGTTGTAGTATATTAGAAATGTTTCAGGGACCATTTCAATGCCACATTGGTCGATACGGCCCGATCTGTGGGAGAAATATCACATCGCACAACGTATATATTTCCCGTCTGTTATTGAGGCTTAATTACTCTCAGAACTGTATATCCGTTGTAGGATAGAACTCATTATGCAGCCTCTCTGCTCAGTAGGCACTTGTCCAAATAGATAGCAATTAGAAGACCGGATCTGTACTCTGGCAATGGAATCCGTATGAAAGACATCGCAGCCGCAGAATCCCTCACAACTCGGCGACGAACGGAAATACACGAACTGATAGTCAAAGCCAGATAGAAGAATGTCTGTCAAACTAAAAAGTTACCACACTCGGATGTGTTCGTCGACTCCGTCTTTTGAGCCACCTAACTTCTGCCATTTACATCCACGACTGTTCTGATCAGCCAAGCGTGACTCCGATGACAAGCTCTGTTTGTTTGCGTGGAGCGTGAGCTATATAGTTGGAAACACTACACCGCGTCTGAATCATAATTATGTTTACCTACCATAAAGCTCAGAACACGCACGCACTGACAGACAGAGAGGGCTATTTTAAGGTCGAAACTTTTCCAGGGATTAATTTATCGGCTCACAACATGGTGAGTGGATGAGCACGCTGAACAGCACTGTCGTCTCCACGGAAGGTGTGTGTGTGTGTGGGGGGGGGGGATGCGTTAAGGATCATCTGAGGACATAATGCACTCTGGCAGTGACCACTTTCAGAGTATTTCGGCTCCATCTTTCCGTACTGCTCCCCTGTGAGTGTTGTGAGCAGCCACTCAATTAAAGGGAACCATACTGGAAATAAGTCATCCCACTTTCCCTATTTCATGATCATAGATCATGAAACGAACGATACCAATCAATCAATTCAATTATGCGCAAAAACAACATTCATCAATGGCCGTGTAATTCTAGAAATGAGGATGACGGGTCAGTGAGTTCACTTAGTCGCCCCGCAGCGCACAATAGATTTTTACGCGAATAACGCGTCAGGTAAAGCTTACCGTCAAACAGAAAGAAGCTAGCTCCCTTCAGACGCTGAAAGACCGACACCCGTTAATCAGGAAGTCGAAGGCATTTCGACGATCTTCCAGAAAAAAGTTCACTTCCGTGATCGCAGCTCCTTGTCCCGAAGAATCAAACGAATCCGGACTAACAACGTGAGTTATTGGTTTTATTCCATCGAGTGATTCAGCGTACTGTTGTTATCCGGTTGGTCACATATCGATTCCTGTCCTCTGTACGCCAGTGACGGTATGTGCCGACAGTTGTCCTTAGGTACCGCGTGCCGCACGTATGGACATCTCTTTCGCCGGTTTCGTCCTCTTTTCGCGCGCCTGTTCGCCAGTTCCTCCGGATTTATGGAGTCCACCGACTCAGTCTCGCGTACCTCTCCACCGGCGGTGATGGAAGTGCTGCACGAGGCGTTCAACAACGGGGACTCTCTGGTAGGCGGCCGCGCGCGCGTCTGTTGTTGGACTATAGCGCTACCGACCGCTCTGTGGTAGGGAGTTCAGATAAACTTATTGATCGATCTACTAAGTAATGGCAATAATAGGCCTATACGGCTGTTGACCTTTTTGTCTCTGATTAGATAGCGGTAGTTCGTGCAGACTGCGTGGCTTGGTTATCGCGAGAAGTGCTGCTACTATGAGCCCAGCCGTCCTCGGTAACAAGTGGCCGGTTTGAGGCTTTAAACGCCCCCTCCCCCCCCCATGACATCCGTCAGGCAGCCTGGAGAGTTGGGTATCTCTTGTTTCGAGCGTCATCGCTTCTGTCCATTTCGGCTCAGTTCGTTGTCTTTGTATCGCAGTTAATTAAAATTATTATTATTATTTCACATTTATATAGCTCTCTTTCCATAGTATTGCATCACATGTTCAAAATCTATCAATCCGAACATATCACCTGTTTAATCAAGAGAGCAAGTTTTACCTGTTTTTGTAAACGCCACTTAGCTCAAACTCTTGCGGCAATGGGAGCACTTTTTGTTTGTAGTCCTTAAACGTATGTACGTCGCTCAGAACGAAGATCACTTTGTAGAAATAATTCTTCTATGCTGATTCAGAGCATACACTGACCTCACACAACCCGTTCTATTTTCAACATGATGGTTCGATTATATCTAGAGCAAGGTCATCCTGTTAGTGTTTATGACGCGTTTCTGTCATTTATGCAAATGGAGTCCAATTTGAAGTGTTTACATGTCACTAACGCTAATCGGTTTTGTATATATATATATATATATATATATATATAATGTGTGTGTGTGTGTGGTGTAAACAAAAAGCGACTTATATATGCGCACACACGCGTGTCAACTAATGATTGTTTAGTTTTAACCTTAGTAATGCTCACTCTTTAGATGCAATGCGGGGCGAGAAATCCCTCGGGCAATAAGTTCATTTAAGTTGTTCAGGTGTGGGCTGGATTCGAACCCGCAGCCATCGGAACGCCGCCCCCCCCACACCTCAGAAAATAAATGTTATTTAACGAAGTATCGGCACAAATTGGGGCATTCCGTACCATAGAATGTTCGAACAAAAACGGTCTAAAATGAAATGATAATATAAAGTTAATAAATCAAATGATTGTTGATGATAGAAGTGATGTATGAGCAAAGGTCACAGTACAAAAATAATAACAAAATGGTAAATTGATAAACCAAATGTGGAATGTTTTAAGGATGGTATGTCTGTGTATATGCACACATCAACTATAAAGCCAAAATTGAATCAACATACAGTTTATTCTAAACATTCATACAGCTAATTAAAATGCAATTTTTATTAATACAGCTGTGCATTAAAATTAATGCTGATGCTTTAATTTGGTTGAATAGTTGTCTAATATGCAGTTGACTGACAGATCCAGGCAAATGAATGAATGAATGCTAAACATATTAGGGTTCGTCACAATAAAATGCATATTTTATTGTATTATGATCGTACATAACAACAACCATCACATTATAAGCAGAACAAATACATCTTCTGTAAATGCACATCTCATGCAAAATACTAAGTTCTAACTTAATTTACTCTAACCCACTCTCATTTCTAACCACTAACAACCAGTCATATAGTATACACATGTATCAGTTGTGTGGGTACTGCTACCTGTTGCAAGTATAAATTGACAATTTTGTTAACAAAGAACTCTAACATCGTGTACAAGGAAACATGTAACAAAAATACCCCCAACTCAACTAGTCTTCAGTGGTGAACAAATCAAATGCTCATTGCTCCATATATAATATATATATATATATATATACCAGCATATACTGAGCGGAGAGGTTGTTCTACGAGAATACAGCAATTACTTAATGATAATAATAATAATGCAATGTTCATAATTAATACATTCCTAACATTTTGGTGCTATTAATACATCAAATATTAACATGCAATTTGACATACTAAGCAGCTGATGATGCTCTTATATGGTACTAACCCAGTGTATATATATATATATATATATACACACACACACACACACACACACACACATATAGAGATAAATATAGATAGACAGACAACAGTCCAAACTTTACCTAGAACTCTCTCTTAAAACTACTTCTATTTTCATATACACGACTTTATAACACCGATGAGAGAATGTTTTTCATTTAAAATAATGTCACAATGCATCATTACAGACCTAACATCCAATTATGACAAGCCAGTTTTCTGTATAATACTCCAGACGTATAAAAAAAAACTGAGAAGAACACATCTGGCTAAAACAACAGTGTAAGAGATAACTAGGCATAACATTTTGCACAATCTGGCTAAGTTGGGCCAAAACAGTGAAAAAATTTACCCAATTATTATCTAATATACATGAAAATCTCCCTACGCCAATATACTACTGACCAAGATTATTCATGATATTGGTGTTTAGATGTGAATACATGATTTCTGCAAACTGTATCACGGAGATTGATCAATGGATACTTGTTTAAATACCTACAGCTTTCACTAAATTAATACTCATAACTAAGTATATTATATCACTTGTGCAACGCCATATTAAATGTACCATAATTTCCAAACTACAAGACAAATGTTCACCAACAGAACTGTATCTGCAACTTGTATTAAAACGTGACCTATATTTATTTATGAAACCTAAAGATCTCATAATTTCTAACCATCTGCATGTTGTAAGGATGTGATCAAAAGGAAGCAACAGCTAAATACTTAATTCCCTTACTGTTTTTTAAACCTTTGAAAACTTGGAATTCTATTGTTTCAATTCTGTGGGGATGAGGATTTTTCACAAAAGCATGCTCATTACATTTTATGGCACCAGCTGTAATGGATAGCAAGCAAAAGCCTCTCTGCTATTCTCACAGCTCAGATGTATGGCCAAAGGGGGAATCGTAAGGGAAATAAAATGATCAGGCAAAAACCTTTTACTGATGGATGAAACATCTGATAAACACAAATATGACTGTGATTCAACTCATAACACAAATGTTTGCAATCTTTGGCCTTATCCTATGTAAAAGAGAGACACATGACACAAAGAAAGATGTAGCAAACAGTTCAGAAAATATGGTACATAGTAATATACTAAAACTATATATGCATCAATAAAAATCATAGAATGGTTGTGCCAAGGCTTGGTGTGGGGTGGAAAACAATTATACATACAGAAAAAGTTTGAGTAGGAAGTGCTTAACTGACTTGCACATTAACTGTGCATAAAAACCATTGACCAGATCACAGTTGACTTTTAACCGAACAGAGATGTTACACGTCAATGAAGTCATTGTACAACATGGTTCTGTTTCAGACCACCGTATAATTAGCATCGGGTCTCGTACAAGCCACTCTTGCCAATGTAACGCACCCACTTGATTACATCCCGGTCACTGTAGTTCAGCTTGGACTCAAATACTTTAAGATAGCGCACCTTGAACCCTGATGGGGCAAATGGGACCTGAAGTAAAACAACATTGCAGGGATATTATAAAGTTTATTCTTTTAAACAATTGAAGATAAAACATATGTAAACTCTAGTGCTTCAGCTTAATAATTAACAAGCTACGATGTTTTGAATATTCTATCACAACAAGAAAAGAAAGCACAAAATACATTCCTTTCCAGAAAACTATTATTTCGGTATTTAATCTTATACAGCAACTATTCATCAACAAGGATATATTTTTAGTACTTCGACTTATAAAAATAAATTTTCTGAGATGTACATTGCTCCACCACTTCATATCTCCAGTTGTACACTTGGCCAGTCCCAAAAGAGTCGAGTAGCCTGAGGACTGCTTAAAACAAGATATATGGCCTAGGGTTGATTGCCCAGGAAAGCACATCTCACAAACACAAGATATAAACCAGATACATACTTAGAACTGGGAAGTTTATAGCTCAGTGCTCTAATTACTGTGCTATCAAATTGCCTTAGTTCCCACAAGATGATACACCTCATGTCAGAATAGAATGTATTCGACACTAAATCTCAACCAAGTCAGAGAAACCCAACACTGACCATGAACATCTGGACTAACTGGCCAACAGAACTGACAAATGTCTGACCAGGGTTTTTTTTAAAGGCTAATTCAAAGATTCAGTTTTTCACGAATCTCAAATATTAACACAGAAAATACAAGACACAGAAATAGTCTCAGCAGCTAAACTCAATTATAAATCACACTGTGGGATAACAGCCAAAACACATACGAAATAAGAAACACTGCCTCAAGTTAAAAACCGAATACACTTAAACAGGGGTTTCCAAACTGCAGATCAACACATTGTTTACTTTTTAGGTTATTAGCGTAATAATAAAAAGGGAACATTCTTCAATTCAGTTAGTGTTTACAGTCTGTCAATCTAATTCTTATTTAGCACATTATATCATCTTGTAATCTATTTCAAAATGCTGTAGCCAATCATACCTCAAAGTTCATAGAAATTGGAGGCCTTGTCCACTTCTTCTTATCACTAGTGCTTAATAATTCAATTTCTGCACTAAGCTGACATTCCTTCATGCCACCCATACGTTTAATTCTGAAATGAATTAAGGCGATTTTACATTCGATTAAAAAACCTCAATACCACTATCATTATTATTAAGCTAAGAGCGAATATGAATATATTTTTCTAGACAGAAACTCACTTTAAATTTATAAATGTTTTTAAATGGATCAGATTCTTGTAACAACATCAGCAGTTGTTAATCTGTTTTCACTTACTTCCAGACAATAGCATTCTCACTGGCCTTGTACTTGGCTTTGCCCTTCATACAAATCACTTGAACACCGCTCGTGTTTAATGGAGTTGGAATACGCACCTGAAGACAGAGATGCCATAAAATATTAATGCTTAATAAACTTGATGAACATGCCACAAATTTAGTGAAAACATAACAGATACCATGATTAAGAAGAAACACTTAGGCTTCTGAATACTGTCAATGGTATCTCCACAGTTATGTACAATTCAGAAATGTGACCGATAAAAATATGGCGGACAATAAATTAACAACCCACCTCCACCTTCTGTGCAAGCAGAGAGGGCTTGAAGTTAGATTTCACAACAACCTTGACCTCCATTTTCTGGCGTCCAACTTCTCTGACCAATGGAATTACTCGGAATGGTAGACTAATATCTTTAGTGGTGCGGTATCTAGCAGCGAAAAAAGCGAACGATGATATATCGCAGCTCTTTTAGGAAATGACATGTCTAAATCCTAGGAATTCCCTTTATTTACTAATCAGAATAATCAATTATGAATTACCTCATCAATTCAAATTCTCCGTCTGGTGGTATGAAGCTGATGCTGTGTTCAGTCTCAAACTTCGATAACTTAACACACTGATGGAACTGGCAATCATCAATAGCAATTGAAGGTTTTCCAGTGCTGGAAAATAATATGACGATGTTAATACAGCAATAAGTGAGTGGGTGACTTTTTGTTCAGTCTCGGTGCTGGTCACAACTAGGACATATTGAGATAATTGGGTTGAAACATCCCGCAAACAAATCTAACATCAGCATTTGTACCCAGACCTAGAAGTCTATAGCACAGTGCATTACTAATCATGCTATAGAAACTTCCACATCACAATAATAACAGAGAAAAATTTCATGCCCGAAGAGATGCAACAATCCAAGATCCCCCCCCTGGTTTTGCATACCTTCGTGTAGTGTCATCTGACGTGGTCCGTCCCTTTCCGTCCATGATCAGTTTGTCATTGATGCCAAATTTACACTCTGGCATACCACTCAGGTAACTCTTCATGACCACGCGTCCAGCCACATGGGCACTCAACACCTGGCCTGTAATTAACAAAAGATGGTCAACTCATTAGAAAATAAGCTCCAAGGCAGGTCATATATTACACCTCTTAACAAAGTCTGTGACTGCTTCAAGCTGTTTATTACTAATACATGCAAAACCATACAATACACTCCTTTACGTCCTAGTTTTTATACAACCACACAATAAGGGATGGACTGGGTGGGGGAGGATGGGGGTGTTGTAAAAAGTCCACAGAACTTCAAAATGCCAGCTTCTAGGGTGTAGATATTTATTATGATAAAATGTACATTACATCTGAAAACGTCACTCTTTCCCAGCTAAAGAAATATGTACACAACATTAAATAAATCTGCATATGCTATTTAACTATCAAGACAAATCAAGATCATAACATATTTAAAACATATTGAATTGAAAAATGTGGTGACATCATGATTGAGTTATTATAGAGTTTTATTTTTGCAAGCATCACAATACATGCAGCAGTTAATTTGCTTTGATGGGGCATCAGAAAACTGACTAAAAACACTTGCAAATGACCACAGGTCACCTGTTTCAATGGACAAAAAAACACCATCAGACAAAAGTGATACATATATGCTGACAAAATTTAGAGATAATTAACAGACCTAAAGATGTACTTATGTATTCGGTTTGTGCAGTGATGTGTTGTAGTAAAAGTTGGTCTGTTCATGAAAATGTATGTACGACATTACATCATAGACATCTATCATTGTGTTCATGGAAATATATGTATTATTTTCTAATTACACAAATATTTATGAGCAATGGCCTATAGGGAAAACCTCATTAAGCAACCATTCTCAGAGTAAAGCATTCACATAATCAACTACGTTTGATTTTGTTCAAATAATCTGAACAGTTACTCCAGAACTTATAAACCAGCAACATCATTATGAGATAGTAATGAATAATTAAGTAAAATTTAAATACAACTGACACTTATTCAGAATCCGTATGATTACATACTATGTGACTGAATGAATTAATATACCATTCCTGGCCTAAATGCTCCAGATAAGAAGTGGCGATAGTCTATAATTTGGCATCTGTTTAGATTTCGACTGTTAATATATTTCACTTGATTCAGATTTCCAAATTGCACCAAAGAACTTTTGAGTGAAATATATTGTCATTTATATAGTCAGTTAAAAAAATGTATATTTAACAGACAAAAGAGTTTTGTTTATAGTTTTCTGATTTTCTGTTTTGACCTGCCATTATATATAAATTAGTGTAAGTCTCTTTTTCACAGTCAACATATAAACTCAAACGGGATTCCACGTTTTCACACACAGTCATACACACACAAATTTGTGAAAAGCTGTTTGTTTTCAAATGTCAATTGAAAATAATAAAATAAAAGTATTATTGAATAAATAATGTATGTTACTTGTATATGCTATGTGTGTGTGTAGTGTGTTCATTAAAAGGAAACTTTACTGAGAGCTATAGGAATTATAAACCATAGTGCTGCCACCTGGAGAATGTATTTATTTAGAACACACAGACAAACACACACACACACTCTCGCTTTTATTTATAAAGATATAGACTTTCCTTATTCTGGGAACAGACATTTATCAAGGTGCCATGTATTACAAATGATATAACAAAATTATATTAAAAAATATCATCTAAATTTAATCATTTACTTTATGCCTCAGTTATACCACAATACTAACTGAAGCTTGTACTGCCTCTCTAAAATCCATTTTGTTTCTGGCCAGCAGTTAAGATTTAGCATTATCTAGTCTATGTATGTAACCATGCATGCATGTATAAGATCCATGCTGTACATAATACAGATATAGCACCACAGCCTAGGTACATTAAAATTAGGGGAAATTCTTCCAATTAAGTTTTCAGTAAAAAAGTTATATTTACATAAAAACCTAAATGTTCAAGAAAAATCCTAATTAACAACAGTTCACTGATAATTGGCATCTGTTCAATAACACTGAAATTTGCAATATAATTTTTACTTATCTATTTTAAACAACTGAATTTAAAATTTTACAGTACTCTCATTAACAGATTAAGTAAATTAAGGGGGGGGGGGTAAACCTGTGAGGTGCCAAAGGATTTTCAACCAATACTTAAGATAGCCAACAATGGGGAAATCACATATAAAAGATTGGAAATTGTTCATGATGGGAATATTATCATTGTCAACAAGGTTGTATTGCCACCATAGTAACTGACCTTGAGGAGACATGAGAAGATTGACACTCTCAAGGACATCGAGGAACAGCTCATTTCTACGGTATTTTATTCCTTCACGTCGCCATCCAATCTGACCAGTCACCTGGGACGTTATCTGAGCTGTGTCTTCCTTAGTCTATAAATGCAATATATATATATATATATATATATATATATAAAATTTCTGCAATGGGTTTTGGGATGGAAAGACATGAATTAGGGGTAACAAAACTTATGTTTAACAATGTCTCACAAGTGATTTATCAGGCAGTATTTAGAGTTCATTAAATACAAGTGGTGAAGTCCGCTAATCAGATGTGTGTTATTTAGTGTGGCCACCAACTACAAAAAGTGATTGCAATATGCTAAATGCAACCTGCGTCTCTACATAAAATTGGTTAAATTGACACACTCAGTTGTGCTCTTCAAAATGCCGAAAAGCTGTTAAAGGTTAGAAAACTTGGATTTGAAACAATTTGAGTTTATCTAGTTATCAATATTCTTGGAGAGAAAGTTGCAGATTTCAAGACCATAAATAAGAACAGATGTTTTCACCGCAGATCTAGTGCTTCAAAAGTGAATGTTTATGAGCTCAGCTGTACAAATAGAGGTACGCGCTTTGGTAATGGAATTGTTTTCACAATTTTCTGAACGCAGTGCGCAGTTTATATACTGAACTTAATAAAATGTCAAGCTAAATACATAGAATACAGTAAACTGATAATTACCTGAGTTTTAACGCCTTGCTGTGTGATGAATGTCTTCAGTATTCCAGTATCAGTATTTTGTGGATAACCAAAGTCAAGAATTTCTGTAATGTCAATAATTCATATTAATGAAATGTCTGAGAACTGCACAAAAACAAACACAGAATAGTAGCCCATCAGGTTCATCAGTTCTTTTAGACATGGAAATAGAAGACCTGATTTAAAGCAGATTTTTAGTTTCCAATACATTCACCAATTTATTTTTTTATTTTCAATATTAGCGAAACACTCCTAAATGTGTTGAAACATTATGAACACAGAAACGTGTTAGTTGGGTTTTTTAAAACCTGAGAGTAAGATTTTCAAAAAATTAGAATAGAATGACTACATTAATGCAGAAACACATACTTTGATAGCCTCAATGTTGGTCATACCCAACGCATATTATTATATGAACATAGAAATACATTAATGTATTATTATTAAAGTGTTGTAACACACGTACGTGCACCTATTAAGAGAACAGGAGAAAAACAAACATTTAAACATTGTTTCTTTCTTACCATCCAGTAACTCGTATATAAGCACAAAGTTATTTTTGATGTTTTCCTCAGATATCTTGCCGAAGTATGACTGCATGACATTCACCATGCGAAGTAGGAATTCAAACACCATAGCAGCGTTGACATTCTGTTTCGTGACAGCTGCCAGCCAGATGTTGGAACGTTTTATATGGAAAAAGCTAGTCCTGGCTATGTTCGTCACTGGTGAACGAACCTGCTGACGTGCATGAATCACGTTAACCCGAAATGCATCGACTGCATTTCGTCTGAAATATTTAAACAATAAATGGGTAATATATAAACTATTTTTGAGATATGGACTTTACTGGTTCAAGACTAATGACCTGCAAATACACACACACATGATGAAATACATACAATATGTGTCCATGTGATTAACATAACATACGGAGTACACTTACCCAATATCATCCCTGTATACTCGGGAGATGAGAACTTCACCCTTGTGGTTATAGATGAATAACCCTCCAATCATTGTTACAGTTTAGTACTCCATTATTATAAACCTGTAAAAACCAAATACAGATCAATGCACACGATGTCTGGTTCAGTTAACTAACTAATCTACATATGTAACCTCAGCTATGTAGAAAATCCAAACAAAAGCATAGAAAAAAGGCTCTGCAGCCATTTCACATGCACGCCCAGTAAATGTAAATTAATACCACAGACCAACAGAAAACAGCCTGAACACAGATTAGCAACAGAGATGAAACACTCAGCCCCTTGGCATTTGAGGAAGAATCAATCCCAACCCTACTGGACATCATACATAACATTAACAATCATGGAAAGATGTTTTGATAAAAAGTTGCTAGTAAATAACTGATATTCCAACCAAATTCACACAGTTGATTGTTAAAATTACAGTAGCTTTCAGTAAGCTTTTCCTTGATGGAGGTCAGGCTTGGGGTGATTACAGGACCAAGGTAATTGATTAAGATTACTTGAGAATACTATGATTACATTAATTCTGAATGTAATCGATTATGATTACATTGTAAAGTAATCATGATTACAATGTATATAACACAAACATGTATGTGATTCTTCATCAATATTCACTCAGTGAATTGTATAATACCAATATAAACATGCTCCAAAGTTTATATGTTGCTTTGTAAGAACCAGACACACTTTCTGGTATGTTCTTGAAATGAAAATGTACAAGAAACTTTGATGCCACTGTATGATGTTAATTTGTTTTAACATTTCTGAGATCAGTATTCACCATAGAGCAAGTAATCCACTTGCCATTTATATAGATACCTGAAATTAGTGCTAAACTGAGATCAGTGAATATTTTTAGGGTTGACAGCAATATTTTTAGTCCCAGGGTTGATTAATAACATCAGATTTTGTTTTCTATTCTGCCTAAAATTAAAACAATCACCTTAGAAGTCAGCTATTTTAAATTATCTGACAAGCCTAAAAATCTTGCCAAGCTGATATGACTCAAATTATACTAGCCCTGCAAGTTGCTAAGATTGTGGGCTTACTTTAAATGCTCCAACATAAGTTTAACAAAATCAAAATTGGACATTCAAACATATTAGATAGTTAATCATCAAGAAATTGGTTCACTTGATCTCAGTTATGCTGATGTTACATGTTTCAGGAGTCTATTTTATCACGACACAATAAAATGTTTCCAAATATTACTTGGACTATTTTAAATGATCATACCAAAACATCAAAACAAACACCTGTTTTATGAAACAGACATGCAGATAGTGAAATGGAGCAAAAACAGGATATACAGGTAGTCGTTGACTTACGACCCATGCAACTTACAACTGTTCGACTTTACAATCGGCAGTATGACTTAAAAATTATTATAATATCATTGCACAGTATAATATATGCATGGTAATTATAACACTGGCCGACTCATGACCAGATCAACTTATGACTGGTCGGTTGTAAGTTAGCAACTACCTGTAAATAAGTAGAGTACACATGAAAAATATGAAAGCTTTAAATTATTATTTTTTTATTAAAAGTTAATAAAATAGCTAACTGAGAAAATAAACATATTTCACTGAAACAATCATGGACTCTCTCAGTTGCATATGATAACATGCTATCAGCTATTTATTTCATTACTAGATAGCAACATGTAAGACATATACTTATCATACAGCACTAGCCGGCAGTAATAAACAAGATGAACGAACACAAAGCAGAGCTATGTGCTTTAAAAATATTAAGTAATCCTTTTCAATTGAGACTTGAATTATTGATTTATGTCATCTAAAAGAACACTGAAAACTCTATCTGATCATATGCCAATCATGTGAAAAAACAAGAAAACGTAATCTGCATTATTATAATGACTATTTTGCTTCCTATTTTCAGCATAAACAGCTGATGATTGACATGCTAAATAATATTATATAACTTATCATAAACATTTATGATATCTGGTTGTGTTTTCATCACTTGCTCAAACAATAGGATCTGTTTCTATAGAAAATGTATGTTTCTTTTAATCAATGTTTTAGCTATGTTTATTCTAGATCTATTTATCCACTGATAGGCTTAGCCTATTAGGTGGGGGTCCATGGTATATATACTATAGGCCATCTTTACTGTTCTTTAGAATTTAATGTATTGAAGTATTCTAGGCCATTTTCAGTAATTAAAATCCTGCTCTCTGGAAAACATGTCATTTATTTAGTTAACTCAAGAATTGACTAGGTTAGACAACTCCCATCAATTTGCTGAAACTGACCATGGTTAATATTATAATGGACAGATACCTGTTTCATGGTGCTTGGACAGCTTGGCGTAAGTGACAACTCAGCCCAGACATTTAATTCCTTAATATTTGTATGTGTATTATATATATATATATTAACAGAGCTTGGTGATCATTTACTTGAAGTGCAAGACTGATATGGAATAAGTGCATGTAACTGTGTGAAATGAAGTAGTAAAGTGTAAACACATAAATGCATTGATGTTGTTAAAACAACATGACAGGAAGATAATTATTTATTTATTAACATAAGAAACAATTAAAATCATACCAAATTGTTAACATGTGCCATTACAAAGTGCAGTTTGGCACATACACCTTCTTGACATGAGGCCTGCTTTAAAAATATTCTTGTTGCAGGTTATGCGACCAGGTGGTGAGAAAAATAGATAAAAAATTTGGGTGGAGTATTCTTTGTACACACAAAAAATAAAAATTGGTGCAAAAAAAGGCACCAGTAATTTAACATTGACCATGTGTGTTTGTTTACCACGTGTGTTTGTTTACAAGTTACATACAATTATTTTATTGGCTCACCCACTAATGACCATGACCGTATAAACTTTCGACAATATGGCGGCGTCTGAAATTTTTAAATTTCCACAGCATGATTAAGTTGGCAAATCTTTTGCAATCTTTAATATATCCTTAATATTATCACTTTGACAGCATACTCTAGGCTTGGAATTTCCTGCTGACTTAGTGCTGTAGCCCCAAAGAATGGACATACTATAGTACCAAGTTAGGATGTACCAGTGTTTGTTCATATTGTGCCAACAAGGATGGAAAAATTGATCCTTATGTCAAAAAGACATTTAAAACTGTCTTATCCTGAAGTGGGGTCCACTGGTTGGTGCCAAAAGAAAAGCCTCATAATGCCTATGTTGTAACTTAAAATCGTATTAAAATGAACAGACATGTTCATCATAATATATGTACAAGTGGGCAATTCACACAATTGCTGCCACATATTTTTAAATGCCGATAATCCCTGGTGACAATTTCATACACAACAAAATTCCTGCTTGGTGACCCCCCCCCCATGTTACCTCCAACAAACATTTTATTAAGGCTGGCTTGATTAGTTTTAAGGTATATACCTTTCTCAAAGTCGGCAACAAACTAGCAGGTGAAACCATATCTTATGAAAGTATATCATATATTCTGTCTAATTTTTATATTTAACGATATATATATATATATATATATATATCCTTTTCTGGGGTCAAGATGTCTTACACAACTCGCCTTGGGCGAGGTGTCTGGGCTGAGTTGTCACTTGGGCTGAGCTGTCTAGCAACCCTGTTTGATGGCCAATCTGACCACTTTTATTATGTTTTCATTATATAGCCAGAGTCGGGGCATTGGAATCGTTATAGCTCATCAAACAAAGCCTCATGTCAGTTGTCACAGGTACGTTCCAATGTTTCTAAATAATGTCAAAACGGTTAACAGACTAAACCAATAAACTATGTTAGTAACTACTTAAAGTAATTGAGTTAATGACATTAAATATTACAATAGACTATGAGTATGAATGATCAAATGATAGACTAGTCTACATTCTACTTATTGAAGTCATTCAGTTATTGATAGATCTACTTCATCTAGCCTAGTCTTCAGTTCTAGTTCTAGACCCTCTTAGTCTTACCTCTAGATCTAGACTAGTTTCACATAAATTACTACTATGAATATTCAGTCTAAATTCACGAGGACAATAATTTAGCACAACGCCGCAACAGGTAAATAAGTATATACAGACCTGAAATTTAATACCGAAATCTGCATACATTTACAATAATGTTTTAGTTTTAAACAGGTATTACCGATATAGATCTAATTCTTCGAAGATTAAAGTGGGTGGACGACTGTTATTGTACCGGAACTACAACATACCTATTTCCCATACAAATCGACAGGTACTACGTAGAAACCATAACCAATGCGCACAAAGCTATTTGAAACCGCCTTCTATTTCAGAACACAAATACTTTCTTCAATTTACCGTGGAATTTGTATTTATTCAAGCATTCTTTGTTTATTTATTCTTTGGTAATCCGTTTAATCGAAAATATCACACACACACCGGGACAATATGATCAATACACAATGCATATACTGAAATCAAAACAGGCCATGCCATCACTACTCCGTAGATCTGGTATCAAGGTATAAAATAACAATTCTAAATAAATTTAGAATTTACAATATATGACATATTTGTTGGAGAAACCTTGCCAATTGCCTGGGATTCGAATCTCCGACCTCCCACACAGCATGACCATGAGTAAGAAAGCCCCACGCTCTAACCCACTAGGACGTGACTAGGCCATAGAGGCGGTTAAATTATTAGTAGAAGCGCAATTTGCTTAAATTTATTGTATAATTGACGGAATACTCGATATTGAAAACACATTTATCAAACATGTCATAGATTATTTGGTATCCAAGGCGGTAGGAGAGTATGTCTGAAATTTATGTCAATAACACTGATCAACTCGTTTTGTGTGCTGGTTCACAATAGTGTTTATACATTTAAAACACGTTTAGGCGCTTTTAGCAATTTACTGATACAATGTATTGTTTTTAGTTTGTTTTACTGCCATTCTAGCTTATGTGCTATATGGTAAAAAATTGTATTTGTAACAGTTTTGCTTTTATTTATATTATTTACTTCACTATATTACATGTGTATATACGGTAATAGGTATTTCTGAAAAACTACAACGACCATGTGACACAATCTTCCACTGACCATCAGAAAGTGTAAGACAATTGATATCTTCAAAAAGAAGGTAAAAACTAGCTTTTTATTTCAGTTTATCTCATCTGTGTATTTACCTGCGTATGTTGAAAGAAACTGCATTTATGCAAAGTTGTAAATCTGCTACATCTATATTTTCTACCTTGTTAAGTGCCTTGGAGCAATCTTCTTACATATTATATAAGGTGCAATACAAATTTATTATTATATTATTATTATTGTTATTATGATTAAATAAATTGAATATCAATCCAGAATTGACAATATATTTAAACAAGCTTAATTGGAGAGTAATTTCATCAACATGATATGACGTATCCTAATAATTTGTGCCAGCATCTTGACACTATATACTATAAAAAAATTATTCTTAAATGTGTCATCAGCTGTAAAAGGTTATTTCGATGGACTCCCAGTAGAATACATTGATTCGAGAGGAGCGTATAATGACTCAATATTGCTTTTATTTGGGGCCATCTTAACAGCATTATAGGCCCCCAGGTAAAGCAGTGAACTGGGGCCCCTACCTACACAATCACTCACAGGAATATACATGCACCTGAAATTCCATAGGTGACCGTGCTGTTATATCAGATGCGAATGCGAATGTCTACTTGTAATATAGTAACACATGTTTATAGTTTAGTATAGCATACTAGTTATTTATTGACAGCAAGTCACAACAGCCATTGATTAGCATTGGACTCATATACTCAAGGGGCCCCTGGGCAAGTGCCCAGCGTGCCCATATATTAAGATCATCCTGCCTTTATTATTATGTAGTTTTATTATTTCATCTTGCATGTATGCGCTTAAATGAATGTGCTTGTAATGTTAGGTATGACAATTAGGTTTATAGAGTTGGTCTTATATTAATTAAGTTTTCATCATGGGGTGATTCCATAGGGAAGCATCTAATAAACACAATTATGAGTCAGATTAGAATTAAGAACCTGGAGATTTACAAAGCAATGCGTTGTTTTTGTTGTTTTGTTTTCGGGCAAAGGCTCTATGCTGGAGTGGTTGAGAAATCTTCTCCCCAACCACTCACAGGGGAGCAATAAGGAAAGATGGAGCCGAAATACCCTGAGGGTGGTCACTCCCAGAGTATTTTACGTCCTCAGTGGGTCTTTAACGTCCCCCTTTATTTTTAATAATTCAGTGGAGACGGCAGCGCCATTTAACGTGGTCAGTTATCCACGATGTTGTGAGCCAGAAATTAATCTTTGGAAAAGTTTCGACCTCTTGCTGGGATGGAACCTTTTGACCCTTGGCACCGAGTGCTTAACCACGAGGCCACTGGAGCTCACATAATGCGTTGTTTGCTTGCTTGTAGTTCGGAGAGTATCCCCAGGCTGTCGCTTGTTTGGCACAGCCTGGAAATGCGTTGTTGAATAGCCCTGTAGGTCTTATACAGGAAAAATAATTAATGGTATCAGTTGAAACGTATACAAAATCATTTTGGTAATTAGTAGAATATTTACTTTTAGCAATTTTATCACTAAACATAATAAAAAAGCTATATTAAATCTTGTCGATAATTTATATATATATAACAACTTTAGTTAATACTTGTAATATAAACTATTAAAACTAATTTTTGTTGCCCGGAGCGGATGGTATAATCAATTTCCGGTTCCTTTTTTCCACGAACCATCATCATGGCTCCAGTAATTATTCTTAGCTCTTAGAATTTACCTCGATTATAATTTACAAGTTTATGATTTTGTTCTTATTTTGATGTCATGCCGACCCTCATAAATTGAACTACACATAGATTTGCTTCAAATATGAGTGTCTATTGCTTTTATTAAATAAATTTCTGAAATATCATATGGTTGTCCGCAGGTTTTCTTCATCTCTTTTTGAACACGTGCAGTGATCGAACGTTTTATAAAGTTTATTTTATCCACTTAGTCTTAGCTATACTCTTAGGGCTTTTACTAGTTATGTAATTTTAGACCATGAATGAGAAAATATTATAAATAAAGTATAGATAATTACGATCTGTGAGCATCACAGTAAATAATGACTAGTGTAGTGGAGCCTGGTCCTGGTGACACGGCTGGTGACTTTGTTACTTTTTCTGAGGCGTAGCCCATAGCATTATAGTCTCTATTTGAGAACATGAGATTAACCACAGCATAATTTCGGAACAGTCATCATTATTTTGTGTTTATGATGTGCATCATTTAGAATTAGATCTAGTTAAAACAATGAATTGTGGCAATAGTGCTGATGCTTTGCATTTTTTTTTGGGGAGAATTCCCAGACTATCGCTTATTCAGCACAGCCTCTATGTTTGGGGCGGTTGAGAAACCTCCTCCCCCACCACTCACAGGGGAGCAGTATGGAAAGATGGAGCCGATATACCCTGAAGGTGGTAGCTGCCAGTGTTTTACTTCCTCAGGGGTCTTTAAAGTTCCTGTTTATTTTTAATGATTCAGCGGAGACAGCAACGCCATTTAACATGGTCAGCCACCCAAGATGTTGTGAGCTGAGAAATTAATCTCTGGAAACGTTTTGACCTCTTGCTGGGATCGAACCGGTGACCCTTGGCCACTGGAGCTCACTATGCTGATACTGCCATGTTCTTTGTTCATGATGTGTAAATTTCACTTAATATTCATACAGTAACACCAACAGTTATACACTGGAAATTCCTCCAGAAGCAGCAACTATAACAGTGGTCATTAAACAGACATTACTCCTTTATTTTATTCTGAGGCCACGTCATGATAAAAACTTCTAAATAACATAACAATTCCAGTCCTATTTGGAAATGATTTTTAACATTATTGCAGGGCACTGGCTTCAATTCACCTTGTAGTTAGTTGTACTCTTGTTGTAATTGCCTCCAGGTTTTCCTTTCAACCTCTTGCTTAATATATACCATGCGTTGAGTTTTCAGCATGGAAATGGGTTTTTATTAATTTTTTTTTTGCTGTCAGCAATTACTGTTTCTAATTTGGAAATCTGAAGAGTTGCAATGTGACTCAGTGTGACGTCTTCAATGAGTTTACACGTCATGTTGTTTAAAAAGTTACTCAGAACATTTCCTTCAGTTATCCAACACTGGATTGTCTGCCTCACCAATAGGTGAACTGGAAAATATGGACAAACATTTTCATTAGATACAACAGCAGATTTTAATTTTGCGATTAAATATTAAAATCATGCATTCTAAACACTAAATTAAAAATTTTCATTGGAACTGTCAGCAGTATGTCTTCAAGGAAGGAACTATACATCGTTATTTTTTATGGGGTTTTTCAACATTTCTCTACTTGGCCTAGCAAGTTCATACAAGGAAAATACATACCCTGTGTCTCGTGGTGTTTTTTGGCATTCAAAAACTAAACACCAAAATTCTTAAAGCCTCATTGATCAACACCAGTGGAAAACATTATTTTGAATAATACTGGCATGTATTTCAAGCCACAATACAAAATTGTTTCAACATTATTGACTTTTCATTTGAATTACCGAAAATCTAATTTTCTCGATTTAAAATACAGAACTTGTATTGCACGGATACGCACAATCTCACCCTGTTCCTGACTCAGTTAAGATTGCTTGAATTTTGAGGCGTTTTACCCTTTAGATTTTTAAGTTTTAAAATGTGTATTAATACAAATAGTATATTTTATTGTTGCTCTTGCATAATACAATAGTATACTATAACCAGGATCTGTTGTTATTACAGGCACAGAAGAAACTGGCACTCAAAAAGGGTAAAGGAAAGCGAGTGAAGCTTGAGCTGAAGTATACTGTAGATTGTACCCATCCTGTAGAAGATGGTATTCTAGACTGTAGCTCTTTTGTAAGTACATTTTCTCACCTGAGGTGCACATGTGTAATTAAATAGCATTTTGTTCCATTGCTATTTATACTTTTTCATAAACTCGAGAGAAAACATATAAACTTTGCTGATATCACATTATTTTATAGATTAGGGTCTCCTTCCCTAATCTCAAGTCCTAGGGTCATCCATCCCTAGTGACAAGTACAGGGTTAGGGTGACCTTCCCTAGTCCCTGAAAACCCCTCCATTTTTGTTTTCTTCATTGTAACAGGAGAAGTTCCTGCAGGAACGCATCAAGGTTGCAGGTAAAACCAACAACTTTGGGAACCATGTCTCAATTGAAAGGCAGAAATCCAAGATTGTGGTTACTTCAGAGATACCATTCTCAAAAAGGTAACAGCCATATTTGTTTTTATTTTCTGTTTTATCAGCTGGTATAAAATAAAGTGGCAGAGTGGATTCTATAGATTCATTGTTACAATCATTTCTGAAAGGATTCATTGCTTTATAATTATTCAGATACCTGAAGTACTTGACTAAGAAGTATCTGAAAAAGCACAGCCTACGTGATTGGTTGAGAGTGGTAGCCAATAACAAGGACTCTTACGAGTTGCGCTACTTCCAGATCAACAATGAGGAGGAGGAAGAAGACGAAGATAACGAGTAGCATCATCGATGATAATGTTTTGTTTTCTCTGTATGCTTTCTACATGGGAGAAATAAAACCATTTAACCGTTCGTGAACTATTTTGTATGCATGAGCTGCATTAGTCAAAGTGCAGTTTTGGACATAAAATATAGTATTCTGAAATAAATTGCTTTGAGTGGTGGAGTGTGCCTGTTAAGTTATATCTTTTGTTTGCAAATATTTTAGGCATATGGTATGTAACTATTTGGGGAAATGATAGCCATGATTTCCATATTTCTTGCAGTCTTGGAATTTCCCACCCTTAAAATGATAATCTGCTTTATCCTAGACTGCCATGGCACTCTAATGGCATAATTCTTTTTCAGTACTCCACCATAAACATTCATATCGGGGTTTACGTCAAACCAAGGTATCTGCCTTGGTGGCAAACTCATTTTGAGTTCCCTCTTGGCCAACCACTGTAGGAAAGGTGTTGAAAGACCATCAGTGTTCAAAAGTTTGCTTGTTTACTTTAAGAATATTTGACGTTTGTATTAAAAAAATGGCTTCGTGTGTAACGTCTTGTGCATATGCACAAAAGATATTTATTAAACATATGCTTTGGTCTGTTCATTCTTGTTTACACTCGTGAAGCAGGATTTGAGAAGATCCTCAAAGAAGTACAAATTCTTTTAAACCTTATTTGGTGGCCAATACCCTTTTTGGATACCCTTGAAATGGCCATGATGAGACAAATTGATTATATAGGATACTTCGATTGGTTGGTTAAGTTCAGTTGTTTAGCCTCGGTACTGGTCACACCTGGATATATGGCTGAGGGGATGAGTCCCTAGGAATATGTATCCCACAAACACGGGTATAGGCTGGATTCGTATTCGTCACCTGGATGATTGTAAGACAGTACTCTACCACAGCTCCATCAGAATGCACTCTTCAGTTGAAGACAACCTGTGATTGTCAACATCAATATTTATTAACACTACAGATCACAAACCAGGCAATGTTAAAAATGATGCCGATAACTATATCTTATCAATATCAGCCAATCAGTGGCCGCACTACTAAAGTACTATAGAAATGCACAAAAGTTGATTTACAAAATGTTAATTTTTCTGTTATGCATTTGATGTGGTAGAGTTGAGAGACTTAACCTGGTACATAATATTTTGGATCAGTTTGAAATATACATACAGTACTAATGCAAATTGCACTAAATGAACTAAATTTGCTTGGTTTAATTATTTGCATTTAAGTTTGAACAGAATTTACTTGACATAAAGCATAAGAAATTGAAATGTAAACCCAGTGAAGAGTGAATTGTAATTTGCATAAGAACTTGGTATTGTTTACTGAAGAAATTTAAATATGTTGATAGTTTGTACTTGTGTCACTAAAAAGTATTTAATCAAATTGCTGATGCATATGATGTACATTTACAGAATTTTTGTAAAAGTATGTCAGTAAAATATCAGTTGAAAATTTGCTTAACTGGACTATAATTCATGTTCTTATTTGTCAAAGTAACCACATTGTAAACTTGGGGATTCTTTAAGATTTCTCTGCATTCTGACGGATTTAAATGTGTTTATGATACATGTCTTAAAGCAACTCGTTTGATGATAGTTTTAATTTATAATAATACTAATGTATAGTTAATGAAGAATCCTTTCTACATATTTTAATGACATTATTTACCAGAGAAAATAATTTCTGACTATTACTTAACAGCCTAGATCCATTAAGGTGACTTAAAATAGGATTTCCATACCATTCTGTTCCTAACATGAACATTTACACCATATAGTGTTTAAGGATCTGCAGTTTGTTACCAACCAGGAAAGTCTACCATTTACAACCAGTAATTTATAAATCGTATGGCAAAGTTTACAATTTGAAACATTTCATATTTAATATATATAGGATGTGAAGTTCTTATGATGATAACCGTTGCCTAGCTGCAGCTGTAATTATGTTATTCTACATTTATATTATGACTGTGTCAGCGAGTTATGAGGTAATGTAAATACGGCATGAGCTGTGTTGCCGTTAATTATTATATTTACTGCAGT
Source organism: Paralvinella palmiformis (assembly GCA_025642065.1). Lineage (NCBI taxonomy): Eukaryota > Metazoa > Annelida > Polychaeta > Terebellida > Alvinellidae > Paralvinella > Paralvinella palmiformis. The sequence goes on from JAODUP010000166.1 coordinate 530,433, forward strand.
TTCGTTGTACATTTGGAGTACAACAATCCTCATATTTGATGAATTTAAAAATAAATGTTCAACTCATAATTAACTAACTGGATAAAATACGATAAATATTTGGATTCTAGATATTGCTAATTTATTCGGGTAATGATGGCACAGGATTTACTGTAGTCTAGTTGGACATTTACAATACGACAATTCTGATAAATATCCCCCACACCCTCATAGTCCATCCCTTGACGTGGTGAGGGGGCTCTTACGTCTCGGTGCCCTATAAGACTGTATCAGCAGGAACTTTGGCTTCTGTTAGGGAAACCCAAGCTCTAGTGGTCAATGGGTAGAGGAGACTAGACTGATATGGACTACGGATGAGGTAATCCTAACAGAAACATCGAGTGCTGAAGTCGGAGGTATTAGGCTACACAGTGCACTCTTAACAGACCACATTATCACGGATCAATAGCTTTTACAGGTGAACGAAAAGAAAAATATTTTAGTTTTTGTGGTTCATATTGTCTAATGTATAAATATAATACATGTATTATGTATGCATTGGTTAATTTGTGTTCATGTACTTCCTAAATTTTTATTTAATTAATTAATTTTTTATAGTTCCTATTATATTATCAAATTTATCATAAAGTTAGACCAACCTGTCAATGTTTGTTTCTGGGTAAACAGATCGTACAACGAAAATATGTTACTAGAAGAAAACAAAGTGGTCCTAAAACAAGTTTGTATGTTTGCTTATAATCGCGGAGAATCTTCGCACGCATATATATGTATACATAATACATCAGATTTATCTCAAAGGAGGTTAGTTAGGCATAGGTAACAACCTATTATTTAACTCTGTGTGTGTGTGTGTGTGTGTTAGCTTGTTAGTTATGTTACATTATTTCAAAGATGAAGAAAATCAGCTTTCAAACTTCACAAAGCAACCGAACTATAAAAAAGATCAAGCAATATATATATATATATATATATATATATATAAGATGAAGTGGCTGCTTGTGTTCATATTCATCGATCAGACATTTATCACATTTCAGCAGTATAGACTAAATAGATAAAATTCAGTCATGACATCTAATTATAGACTAATAATATCATAATATTTATGTTATTTATATACATTTCTAGTTTGGAATTTGCAGCCTTTAAATATTAACGAAAACATTTACAACCATAATGATATTCCCAAAATGGCTATGAAACTAATTATTGCGAACATTTTATAATTTATTTTGCTCATCAGTTCGTAATAATTACACACGCGCGCGCACACACACACACACACACACACACATTAATTGTAATCATTTAATTATTCCTTTATTAGTCCTTTAAAATGTAAATCGCCTGTATATTTGGTAATGATTAATTTTGCCTTGTTTTAATATATATATATATATATATATATATATATATGAGCTGTTGTGGGTTTCTGATGATGATAACCTATATCTAGCTGTAATTATGTGATTCTTCATGTATATTATGACTGAGTCACTGAGTTATGTGGTCAAGATAATATACAATTATATATATATATATATATTATATTCCAGTATCCATTTCTTCCTGAAGATCAACATATTCGAACACTATTGCTGGGTTTGGCTTTGTAGTCAAGATGTCCCATATATATGCTATAGAATAGCGCGGCTAAATATTAACATTTTCTGTCGGAATTGTAATTTTACAGTGTGAGTCTAATTAAACAAGCCATTAAGTGACCCCCCCCCCGTTCGCGATAGCCATGACGTAGGGACTATACATGTGTTCGACGATTTAGACAACACGCCGGGTGCGCTTAATTTTGATAAAACACCCACGGCTTCCGGTTAGGTAACTGATGCTGCTCCCGAATCCACGTCGTATGGGCGAAAATATGGCATTAACAAATGTGCCGAAACACTTAAGTTACCCATAGCCTATACAATTTATACGCAAATGGTCTGTCACCAATTGGCTGAAATAATCGATGTTAATTACCAAATTTGCATACATTCTACGATCCATTTGTTTCAATAAACACAATTAATACGGAAATGTGTTCATAAATATTTGAATATCGCGACTACGTGGACTTCTAGTTCTCCGTTGCACGTATATTTGGCCCCGTAATTTCTATGTTAATGTTCGTCTCTGCCTTCCATACTCGCATCTCACTTGAGGTCATCCTATATATATATATATATATATATATATAGGTCATGTACGGCAGGTAGTAAACAGAATCGTGTTTGATGTTCGCAGTAAAGGCGAAGGTGTTGCTTGTTTTCCGTTTTATTGAACTAACTCAGGTAAGTCGCTCACCTAGTCACTGTACTCCAGCCGTGTACATTTATTAGGCCAGTGTGGCGCATTATCATTCCGACACATCGACATGTCAACAAACACGTCACAAGTACTGTTGTCAAACTGGGTTAGAATGACACGGCTAACGTAAACTCATTGTCACTCACTGAACTGAATGGTAGTAAATTTGTGTATGGCTGTATTCGCGGCGTAATGCCGGTAACAAAGTTTTTTTGCCTGTTGCAGGAACACACACACCCACCACCAATTTGACCCTCACTTTTGTACCACTATATCATGCAGTAAAAGTTACAGAACACGTGGAAGTAGGAATCCATCCCGCGGATTTCTATTTTCTTACCAATTTCACTCTCCCAACGCTGTCAGCGTTTTCTGCGATCCACCCCCGACACACACACACACACACACACACACTATAAACTAACAGGTTTACAGTTTTGTTCCTTTTTAAGGATTGGGACCTAAGTCCTTTTTGGGGTTATATAGCCGTAATTGTTTTCTGGTCAGTGTATCAATATTGAATATCACGTGTGTGATAAATGGTAAAAGCATTGTCTTCTTTTTCAGAAAAAGAATTTTACGTTCGCGGTTACGTGGTAGCCTATTATAAGGAACGCTAGTTCAGCAGTGAACGTTCCGGATTCATGGAGAATATTGGCGTGAAGACCTCTCACCAGCCGTCAACCTTTGGCTGTTATTTGAGCGTCGTCCAGCAAACAGCGTCGGATGTAAACAGACCAAGACCGTTTGGACAGTCGGCCCTGCACATGGCATCCAAGGAGGGTATGGCGAACTGCGTCTGTACCCAGCTGAGGCGTGGCGCCAAAATAGACGTGTTGGATTGGAGAGATATGACTGCGTTGATGTACGCATCCCAGTATGGACACGATGCGGTCGTCCGTTGCTTGGTGAAGAATGGCGCCGCGGTTAATCTGACCAACTCGAAGGGCAAGCTAGCTTTACATTACAGTTGTCTCGGAGGTCACAACCATTGTACGGCGATACTTCTGGAGAACGGAGCTAAGCCTAACTATCCAGACGACCAAGGAAACACGCCGTTGATCCTGGCGTGCAAGAGTAACAACGTGCAGGTCGTACAGGCTGTGCTGGATGCCGGAGCCAAACCCGATAAGGTGGACGGCATGAAGAGGTCTGCCCTACATTGGGCCGCTCTTTCCGGCAACCGGGAAATTGTTGATGCACTGATCAGTGCTGGGGCTTCATTAGATCTCATGGATGTGTATTATGCCACTGCCTTCATGTATGCTATTTTCAGTGACAACGCCTGCACGCTTAAGTCGTTAGTCGCTTCAGGGTGTGACAACACAGCCATAGACGGAATGAGTGGAACTGCCTTAACATTGGCCTCTCTCAAAGGACACGACTCGTGTGTTAGCGTATTGTTAGCCGCAGGCGATGATCCGGACGAGTTCAGTTATTTTGGCATGACGGCTCTGATGGCATCCGTGTACGAGTCCCATTTGGAAGTCACGCAGACCATTTTGCGGTATAAACCGAATATAAACGCGGTCAGTAGACTGGGATTTACTGCATTGTTTGCAGCACTGTTTAACATCGTTGATAGCAATGCAGAAACACGTCACAAGTTGTTGGTGTTATTGATACAAAATGGAGCGGATGTCAATCAACCATTTGGCCGCACGACTGCATTCAGTAAAGTCATGAATGGGAAGAACTCGCCATTATTGTTTGCCATAACAACTGGATATATGTCACTCGTGAAGATCTTAATGTATGCTGGAAGTGAAGTCCGCCCTGACGAGACAGAATATTTGAAAGGTACGGATACCAACATCATCTACGAATTGTCTTCTGTATTGAAGCCAATCACTGATTACAGAAGCCTGCCACTGCCTCTGCAACACATCTGTCGTATAGTGATCCGGAAAAAGCTTGGCAGTAATATCTGTGAGAAGATGGAAGAACTGCCAATCCCAAATAGACTGAAGATGTACCTGAATTTTTCAGATCTTTCTGATATTGCAGTTCAGCGTTGTCAGGTCAGCAGGAGTTTTAACGATTTGGCACTGACGATGTTGGATATAAAAGCTTGTGGTTTGCAGGCCATTGAAGGTTCGTTCTTGTTCGAACAAGTGAAAGAATCCGTTCTTGAAGCTCAGCAGCCAGGACTTTGTCATTGCGTTATCTGTTTGAGAATACGCAAATTAAAGCACATATTACAGTAATTGTTTCAAGAGAAACAATAAAATGTGTATACGGTAATCCAACCATTCTCTCGGACACATGGAAAACTTGACTATACGGAGGCAACACCGATGACCTTTTACTGCCAATGTATTATTAAGCTGTACTCACTCATTTACTGACTCAATAAATTTAGAAAATATGCTATGCGTCAGTTCAGTAATCTGTGGTTGACGTTGTATTCATTACAATGGCAAGAGATTTATTATACTTAATTTTACAATTCAGTGGCTGCTTCTAGGTAAGTAGTAACAACATATTTATACCAGATTGAAATGTATTAAATAAGCATTAAGTTGGAACTAAACAATTAGCATAATATGTCGAATAATAATAATAATAATAATACATTGAATTTACAGTGATACAGTTAATTAATAAAACATGCGTATTTAGTTTTGTGTAATGCAAATATTGTTTTTTTTTTGGCTATGTGTAGAACAAAAGTTAACTAATATTTAAGTGGGTAGTGAGTATAATTAAATATATCACTGAATATAATTTTGCCAAATAAATGTAATAATTTAAGAACTTTACTAAAGTAGTTTCTGGGTGGCCTAATGGTGAAATCTATGATTGTTTAGTTAATACATAATATCTTTTGGAAAGGCACCCCTATACACAATCTCATTATTAGTAATAAAACTATTAAAAAATACTTTGCTGACAAATTACGGTCCCTTTTCTGTATAAAATATATTAGTTGCTAATCTAGATTTATATAACATATGATTACAAATTTTAGATAATGCAGACCTGCTGCTTCTGGTAACGAGATTCATTAACAAGTACAAGTACGTAATTTTAATTGGATAGTGAATTGTTTATACATTTTGAAATACGACCTAATATTTGACACTCAATAGGATGACATTCGGCAATGACTGGTAATAAATTACAATGAGTTCTATATAGAAGATGAAATAGTTTTCTTATTGATTTTCTCTACAGTGCATAACATCTGGAAGTGACCGGTTACATCCCATAATGGACAACCGTAAAAAGAAATGCAATTAGATTTTAAAAGTTGATATTTAACATTGTAAGATTGACGCATGCAATTATTTAAAATAGAATTGACATCGCGAATTAGAGTATAAGACATATCCTGAGTTTTATTACCACAAAACTTTGGTCCTTAAGTGATTGATTGTCTTTAGATTCAGCCATCAAATCTCAGCAGAATATTTTTATCACTGTAATTAATTATAGGAAATTTCAATGGGTTAAGGTTAATATCCTATTCTTTCTTAGGTCTAATCAAGAACTATACCACACATTCTATGAATTGCATAGATAGAGGGTGCCACTACACTGATATCATCCACATCAATCAAATGTTCTGTAATACAAATAACCTATTTTGCAGCCATAACCCGACTGGCTTAACCGATAAAGTTTTTCGTCTATGAATACGGCAAATAAAATAGACGACAAAACAGCACCCTGTATAACACCATTAGAGATGCTAAAATATCGTGACATTATGATATTCCTTCTAATATTGAGATGTTAATTTGTGCACATAACCAACCAACCAACCAACCAACCAACCAACCAACCAAGCCACTGGGGCGTCCTTTTCCATATTTTCAAGAGGAGACCTTGGTAAATAATTCTGGTATGAACAAGAACATCAATGAAGTTGCTCATCTGCAGACCACGCCATTCTTTACTTTCCATAGCACCTCATAGGATGATTTTAGACAGCCTTTCATAGTTCATGACATACCCAAATCATACATAGATTATTGTGGATCCACAGGGGAGTTGATTTTGTTTGGCACATTTATTTATGAACTGATGTCCGTTACATATGCTATTGCTGCGTCTGTTAATCTTCTGATAAAATTATGAACAAAACATAGGCGGCGTACTACCAATAGAAATTGGTTTATGTGGTCACGGAATGTTTTCTTGGTGATGTTTTCCATGAAAAGGTTTGACTAAAGTGTACATGACTGGTAGATACTTTCTGTTTTCTTGAAGAAATTGAATATTCAGAGAGTCACGGCGTTCTCATTTTGGGTCTTAATATGTTGAACCAGTAATTCACCTACTTTGGAACTTCTGAGGATATTCCAAAGGTCTACGCCAAACCGTGTCTAAAGCCTTCTTGAAGTGTGACACTTTATCTCTTTCTCTCTCAACTATTTACAATCTGTTCTATTTTCCTCCACCCTACCATAAAACTCGCTTGATTTGTTTTTGGAAACAGTTTTGCATTCGTTTGGAAATATCGATGAGTGATTATATCAACCCAAGCGGTTAGTTCTGTTGGATATCTTCTTAAGCACAAGTAGGCTCTTTCAATTGTAAGTGGTTCTGGATATTCTGAATTTGCCTATATGCACATGCATATAGTGTATTGGTGGAGTTCGTAGTTGTAAAATTCACACAGTACCGAATCTATACCGGTTCAAAACAAATGTATTTTTCATTAAGATATTTTACCCCTTCCATCTGATAACTAGTAAGTTTTATTGATGGATCATGGTTAAGGGTCTTGTTAACCTCGTTTTTCTGAACCCTTGCCCTGCTCCTCAAACCATTTTTCTTTACGCCCACTACTCTGTTCGATCACGTTTTAATAATCTAGTTCTTTCCGCCCACTGCTCTGTTTACCTTCCAATACTCGAGTTCTTCCTAAGACAGAGGTGTCAACTTGTACGGTTTACCCGTAAGCCTTACGGATATTTGTGATTTACACGGGCTTACGACCGTACGATGCAATACTTACGGATTTTTTAAAATGATTTTGAGGAAACAAATTTTCGCGATCTCTATGAAATATTTTTAAATGGCGCTGAATTTTACCGCGCTTGACTGCCGCGAGATTTACCCAGTGAGCACTGCGCGTATAGAAGCAGCCCTCTTGGTCACGTGTGAATCATGTGGTTATCCCATTCCGCCATTCTGAGTATGCGCAAGTTTCAAAGTCATATTCAAACTTGAAACTATACCAAACGTTGTCCTGGTTGACACTTATAATATGACAAAAATCTATCTTCAAAACAATCCTTACAAATTGTCAACACCATTAGGCCTATAGAGCAAACATAGCTTCATAAAGTTTTGGTTTATTAAACAAAGATTCATAACTTGGTCTTGGATGATATTTTATTTATTTGGTTTGACAGACTATAAACCGTGTGGATATATCGGGCATACTTGCCAAAAGCCTGTCGCAGGTGTAGTGACGAAGTCGCACAAAATGCCGACACCAGCAGTGAATGTCGTCGAGTTGTGACCTCCACTCAAAAGAAGGCCAGGTTACATTAAGATTTGTTGACCTGACTGTTCATCTTCCGTCTATTATTATTTTCAGAATTAAGTGAGTGCATTTAGTCCTATCCACATATCGCAGGTAAAATTCGGGCATAATAAAGCCTCAACGTTCCCAGTGGACAATTTACAATTGATGATGATGATTGATGTTTTACGACCACTTTTGTGCACAAGGTAGGCTAAATGGGCCGAGCGACTTCCAAAGGTAATGAGACAAAGTGAAAGACGAAACAACCTTCAGATATGCCAACGCCGGGATTCGAACACGGGTGGTAGTGATCTGTAGTCCAGCACGCTACCGCTAGACCACGGAGGCGCCCGACAATTTACAATTAGCTAATATATGTACAACCAAGGAAAAATGCGCCATCCCCAAGTAAACGCATGCACGTGAAGATCTACGACTAAATATTAGTGCAAGGGACAGATTAGTGGAAATGTTTTTGTCAAAACTATTTCTTCAAACTGTTTTCCATATCTATTCCGAAAAGTAACCGATTTCTTCCCTTGGAAGGGCGGGAATACCTTTGTTTAGTTTTCAGGCAGCCGAATAAAATTAAGATCTTAAATCATGAATTCTCTGTTAATGTCATTGTTCACTAGTCGTAACACATCATTAATCTGGTCTTGAGGAGAAATGAATCCGGATAGGTACGGGGGCAAATTAGAATTAATTCGCGTTAAAACCCAAATTCTTTTTTTCAACTCTTCGGTCGTCTGATCCATGTGATCATTTTACGCAACTATGAAAACGCCGACCCGTCTTTCTTGGGTCTTTTCGCGCTTGATACAAGCCATATATAAAAACATTCGACAACATTAGTTCCTCATTCAGTATGTTTTACGCTGAGTTTGTCAAAAATCGCCCAATACTATAACTTAGTCTCATTCAAAATTCTGCTGCTTATGTTTGTCTGTGAATTGTTTTGTTCATCTCAAGATGAATATATTGTATACATTTTATTGTGACCGGGTCAGGTCCCGGATCCTTATTAATTGTTAGCAAGGTGTTTATTTACATTACTTAATCTGCATGGTCACTTCATAACTATATTATTTTCAAACACGTGCTGAATATAAAATGTTATCCTTCAGTCACAAGCAGCCACCGAATTCAATTATAAACATTGATAAGTATGATACAAATCCGTTTTTGTTTCCAAACTTCTCCGCTCATATAGCTTATAACACAGTATATAAATATGCATATTAATAGCTATCTATAATTATTCACCAGATTGTTGCCAATAAACTACATAAATGACAATGACTGGGGCGTTCTTTTCACAGTCAATTAGCTTATTTAAGCTAATGATCAATAAAACGTATATCCATGAACAATCCATGTACGTAAATCTGATGAAAAATGACCATACGCCCTTCTCGGGTGTCAACTACGATGATAAGGTCATACGAAACTCATTGATGAGACAAACACACACACACACACACACACACACACACACACACACACACACACACACACACACACACACACACACACACACACATGTCTCAGCAAGAAAAGTCGCCACTCTGGATTCAGTCCCCTGAAGAAACGTCCAGAGTTTGAATTCACGGTTCGAGATTCTCTGCGCCTGTGCCTTATTATACACAGCTAAAACACACATTGCCCGTGCCAGAGATTGAGGTTCGTGTTTTCTTTTTACCAATTTTGTAATATTTGATATAAAGGGTTAGTGACGAGTAGGTCATAGAAATTTTTGGGTTTGTATGCTTATGAGGATTTTTCCCCCAAAATTACAAGGCATTTATGCTGCGGGTTTAGATGTTCCCCTTTTTTGTGCGTTGGGGAAACGTATGTTTCCCGGTCCAGCGTTCAAAAAATTTTCTGAGGAATTCCGGGACATTTGCGTCTTTAGCACGCCGTTTTAAGGTTTCCGGGTTTTCCAGATTTTAAATGACTGTGCAGACAAGTACGTCAAAGCATGTACTCCCCGACTCAGGGAAAAGAAAAACTGCATGCATCCGAGGGTGGGATTGGGCAAGCTCGTGTTTTGTTTTTATATAACAAGTTTAGTTTTATATATAATTCACCTTATTTTTGTGGGAATAGAATTATCTTTCCTAGGTCCAGTTAGTCCAGTCTGTTTTCATTCAAGGCTAACTTTAGTTTCCTTGTCATTAATAAAAACCCCATATTTAATTATAGTTTGTATAGCGACATTATGTCTGATTTGAAAATGTTAATATATAGAACGGCAATTCCCCCTAACGGTCTGCTAAAGCGCCGATGTTTGTTATAATAGTGAGAGTAGGTCATAGTATTTATTGGGTTTGTATGTTTAAGGTATTTTCCTCCAGCAAATATAAAGGCATATTTTGCTGCGGTTAGAAAAATTTCCTTTTTTCTGGAGACCATATTTCCCCGGGCCCTGCATTCAAGAAAAATTGATCTAGAGCTTATATTTGACTTTTGCGTCTTTTGGGGACGCCCTTTAATTTTCTGGCCTGGTTATCCCGCATTTAAATGATTCAGGCACAGTACGCTCTAAAGCTTATAATACTCCTGACTCAGGAATAGAAACACTGCATCGCATCTCGAGCGGTGGCATTGGACACAGTTCGCGCGGTTGGTGTGTTTTACATAACAAGTTTACTTGTATATATAATTCACCTTGGTTGTATGTGGGAATAGATTTATCTTTCCTAGGTCCAGTTATGTCCAGTTTGTACTATGACATTCAAGATTAGCTCTAATCTGCTTGTCATGAATAACATTTAAGAACTACAATAGTTAGAATAGCATAAATTAGGTCAGGTTTGAAAATGATAGCATAGTTCAAACAGTACGGAAGCTATGACGCGCTATTACGGTCTGCTTCAGCGCAGATGTCAGTCTTTTAATAGTAATTAAGATAAACAGTTTTAATAGTAGTCGCTTCATGACGCCTGCCCGTTGTTAAAACTGATCTTTGAAGACAGTGACAATTGGGTTATATAGTTTATATAGTATTGCTTTGAAGAAAGATACAGCAATTGAAAAATAGCTATAAATAGGGCTGCTTAGATAATTAAGCTAAACATTCTCACTACTGCCGTGATCTGACTTGGGTGTTTTACACCCAAACTCCACGGCTGTAGGTGATTCGTATTTTGATTTTGCTTGGCGGCTTAGGGACTGGTGAGACATTACACATGTCTCAGCAAGAAAAGTCGCCACTCTGGATTCAGTCCCCTGAAGAAACGTCCAGAGTTTGAATTCACGGTTCGAGATTCTCTGTGCCTGTGCCTTATTATACACAGCTAAAACACACACACACACACACACACACACACACACACACACACACACACACACACACACACACACACACACACACACACACACACACACACACACACACAATGTATTGGATATCTATTTATTTTTAAACACACAAGGGAAAACTAAATCTGTGAGGGGAATGTTTTGAGCTCAATGGGTTTACCCGGTGACCCGGTCGGGTCTAGGTAAACATCTTTATGGGGCATCTACATAGGAAGGCAAATAATAGTAAGGACGCTTTATTAAATATACATTATTATCATTATTATTATTAACTAGTCTAGAAAAAGCTGAAATATAAAATCCATTTAATCAATTTCATCATTCACAATTAATTAGCCGTCGAATAGAAAGCTGCCCACAACAACAATAACAACAATACGACCAACGACAACAGTAACTATATCAAACACACAAAGAAACAAAGCTAGATTGCAGTGGCCTTCCAACTTTAGCCAAACCATCTGCTGCTACTACCTCATAGTCAACGATAGGAAGGTCCGCGTTTGGCTGAAAGGTTCGTTGCCAAGATGACCAGATGTGACACAATGGGCTGTCATTTTGTCACCAATGTCATGTATAATGTGATGTGCGTAACAGCCAGTTAGTGTCTATATTTGAGGTAAACACCAGCGTAGACATCTCGGTGTACATCACGTGCTGGACCTGTAGGCGTTGACCGTGTGTTGTTGTTTTTCCCCCGTTTCCATACCTAACTGGGACTCACTGTACTCAGGTCGACCAACTGGGAGATGACAATCGCGACGTCACAGAAACTGCTCATCACCGTTATCGTGTTATCTATTTCGACATATGTAGTATTTGGTAGGTACTGTTACAGACGTTTTTCACTTAATCGATTCATTAACTACTTAGCGACGTGATTATAAGTTTAAATCAATCCCATCAACTAAGATTGCTAACAGTAAAATGTACTAACAGAGATTATGAAATAAATGTAACATTGATTTATTAATAACAGATCCTTTATATATGTTAATAAATTCGGCATGCGATCAAAATAATATAACGAAGTATATGGATCGCAGAAAACGCAGACAGCAATGATTATTAAGGGAGTAAAATTGGCAACGAATCAGCGGGGTAAGATCTTATTTTCAGGTGTAAATCGTGCGCAAATTTAGGTTAATTTTCCAATACAAGCGGACATATCGCAGTGGTGTTGATTTTGGCACCGGAAACGTCTTAGATTTTGTTCCCAACAAAAAATCTTTGATATAGCGAGTAAATTTCAGGTACAAAAATCTGTGAAGTGGGGGGTTATTTTGGATTCATTTTGAGAAGCTTATTAGTGTTTTGTTCGTAAAGATGTATACTGCTAAGTGTAAACCACAAAACCATGTGAGAGATTGATTGTTTTGAGTGGCGTGAACGTTGGTCATACTTTGGACATGCAGCCGTGAGGCTACTTTATAGGGAAATGAGATGGTCAAGAATGAAACGCCCCAAAGACACGTGTACTGTTGGAATTTGGCTCAATTAATAGGTAGCTAAACTGTGTCACTAAAGTTGTGAGGTTGATCGATAAAAAACCTTGTGAAATCGGTTTATGCAAACATTTCTATATATATATATATATATATATTTATACATAGATGATAAATTTTAATTTGTCGTCAGGTCTAAGATCGTGTTATGTGTGCTCTGGCATTGACTGCATGAAGAATCCTCACAATCGAAGCCTTTCCCCAGGACTTATCCAATGCCATCCAGTTTTGGAATACTGCACCACACATTTCAGATATTTAGTCAAAAATGAATCTCTCGGTAAGATTTCTACTACTTGTGTCCTGTTGGTCAACATGTTTTTTTTTTAATTTGTCATTAATGATAATAATAAGGTAGGCTTAATAAAGTACCCTAACTAGTAGGAGGTATTGTACAGTGATACTCGAAATAAGAAGATGCAAAACAAAAACGATATTTCAACAATAAACCATATTTTTCATTGAAAGCAATATTGATTGAACGGGCGAATTTTTAAGAACAGGTTAAAACTTTTCAAGTTAAGTTTATAGATCACAATTGAATATTAGAAATGAGAAAATGTTAAGATGGGATTATAAAAGTATCAAAAATAATTTAAAGATATATTTGTTAAGAAGAAACCCACCATTTCCTGTTCGGAATTAATCGATACTCTCTTGTTTGCCAGAAAGCGGAAAACCTTTGCAGCCCAGTGACTATTTAACACAATCGGGAACACGTTCGTGTGCCAAGACCTACCTGGGTAACTTATGTCGACGCGACTACCTGGGCAAGCCGCATATCACTTGCATAACGACGTGCGACATAGATTACTGCAACTGCGACTCCAGAAGTCCTCCCCCGGAGATGTTCGTTGGGGGCAAGGTGCTCTTCGAATCGCCAAAGGACTCCAACTATTTTGACCATGATCTCGAGTCCTGCTTAGCGGCGCACCGGTCGGCAAAACTTGAACAAACACTGGACGCAGCAAAGAGGAAGAGACGCTTGCACAGAGAAAGAATGGAAGCAGCCAAAAAGAGAAGAGTCCCCAGATTGCATAAAAGAAAATCTGTAGCGAGCACGACAGCGGCTCGTCAGACAGTAGTTATTCTTTTGTGTCTTGCATCCCACGACTTATACGTGTAGCGATGGACACCATTAACAGTATCAGAAATAAAATACGAGCAAATATTTTATTTGTTTATTCTGCAAAAACAACAGTATGTAACACCTGATAAAAATTCAACACAATTCATTAGCCTATCTAATAACATACTTAATAACAAATTGCTTAAAAATATATACTAACAGCAATTAAAATGGCCTTTTTTTGGTCTGGATATATATATATATATATCTGCCTAATACAATGTGATATCCTGGCTACTAAAAATAGATCAATTTTAATCTATCTACGCATGTAAAAATAACTCACACTAAATAATAACCAGAAGCAAACAAAAAAACATGTGAACAAAACAAGGGACAAACTAATCTATATTTAACAATTATGAAATACTGGTGTGGGAAAATAGTAAAACAGACCGTTCTTGCCAAATATGTTTTGAAAGGAAAACATATTGGAGAACAGACATGGGGTCAAAACCATTTTGTTAATTCTAATTCCACTTCAAATTATCAATTCCAATTCCATTTTTAACTACTTCAATCACTGATTCAAGTAGGTACTCCCGAGTGCCTACTTGGAAAATCTACTAAGAGTAGTTTATATTCCAAATAGGATGTCATGGAAGAAATATTTCTGAATTGAAAAATTAAATGACAAATTAATTTGTGGATTTCATTTAATTTTTGTAGCAAAATTCAATCCAATTCTATCAATTCCATTTTTTTTAAATAAGCAATTCAAAAATTGGAATTGCTGATCAATTCCAACTCCGGAATTGAATTGACCCCATGTCTGTTAGAAAATATTGATTCACAAATAATTCATTTAATCACATGATGTAAATCATGGGAAAACAATAGCACCATATTCCAAAAGGTAACAGTTTTTATTTGGGAACTCACAGTGACTAGTAGCTTATTAATGATTTAGAGTAAACATTTTGTCATGTTAGATATAAGGTAATTATTATATTACATCAAAAGTATAGGAATTATATTACACATAATCATGCTGCCTTAATCAAATAAATAACATATACTTAAATTAAATTCCCTACAAAATCCCAAACCTTATTAGCACCAATATTGTTTAGCTATCGTAGCACCATTAAATTGTATTTCTTTTAACTGGATTAAATGTGCACGATACCTGGTCCAACTGCAATATCTCACAAAAACATCAACAAGAGCACCAATAACATCACAGCTACTCAATGAAATTTGTCAAAATAACAAACATGCACTACTGTCATCAACCACAAACCTATTTACAAGTATTTCTCATTTTTGGTAAAAGCTCTGAAATCACCCACTCGTACTGAATAATATCCGCTAGAACTTTATTTACTTATCATAGAATACTACCACTAAAGACTATAACAATGTCTCAATTTTCTTGATGTAGAATATTGCCATAATCTATGTACAAATATTAATACTTGTGCTATCACAGTTTCATCATTAAATATATTGAATCGAGAAAATGATGGAACAGTTTTGCTGCTGATCATAATTTTCTGCTGATATTTATACACATCACCTTTCTACACGACACAATATTTTAACTTTATCTTAGAAGATTAATTTCTAGACATACCACCGAAAGTAATGAATATTTTCTTCCTAGATTTTTATGTTAAAATTTAAAAAAATCGGATTAATTGTTTGTTTCTCTGCGACTTTCTGCTTAATTCTTATCCCCCAAAGACACGCCATCTTTGGAATCAGGCTTGTTGACATTTTTCAAGTTATCTGCATCCAATTTTCTAGGCTTCGTTTCTTCACTTTTCTCTTCTGGATGAGTCTTAGAAGAGTGCGGCTTTTTCACATTTACTTTTTCTCCAGAAGGTGGCTGCTCAGAACTTGTTTTGGTGAGAGGTTTCTTACGTTCCTGCTCGGTCTTAACCTGTTTTACTTTTGCTAACTTATCCTTCTGCTTTGGTTCTGATGTTTTCTCTTCCTGTTGTGCCATGGGCTTCTGAGCTTCTTTTATGACTGGCTTTTTATTTTTGATGCTAGACTTAATCTCCTTAAGAGAGGGAACTTCCTTGCTAGTCTTCTGCGTTTTCACTTGTTCGTGTTTGCTCTTCTTTTCCAAGATTTCTTCTTTTGGAAGATCTTTGGTGGTTACTTTAGATGTAGCATCGGCTCTTCTTTTCTCCATTTCTTTAGCAGATTTTATTTTTTCCTTCATTGTTGTGGGGCTTACCGCAACTTTTGGCACTGGCCGATGTTCATCTTTCTTCTGTTGTGTTTCTTTATGTTTATCGGCAGCAGAAGATTTTGCCCTCTCAGCCTCTTCTTGTCTAACTTTCATCTTCTCCAGGACGACTTTAGGGGGTGGCTTTTGTCCCGTTGTTCTCGTTGAGGTCGTAATTTTCGGTGTAGGCTGCGATTGCGGAGAACCGGAGAAAGGAAGAGTTCTGAGGAAGTTGAAGTATGCAGCCATACAGTTAGCTGAATCCTCCCACTGAGGATAATGCCCAATGTGACCTTCTAATACGGAAATACTGGCATCTGGTATAATATCCCTACAACAGTAAATATTTTGTCAATAAATATCGGAAGAAGCAGTCACAACGATGGATGAAATGCTGCATACACACCAAAAAATAAGAGTGAATCAGATACAAAGAGGTGACATATTAGATTTATTCCGAGGCAACTTATATAATTTACTGCTGTGGCAGAGGACACTCACCTGTAGAAACTGACAAAACCTGGTGGATTAACGGGATCAGCTGGACCATAAATAACATGTACTGAAAGAACAAAGTAAATGAATTTCTTCAGGGTTGGCATATATTATAAATAATTAATGAGTAATAAAATGCTAACCAAATAAACTGTAAATCGCAGTTATGGTTGAATAATTTTAATCAACAATATTAAGTACACTACAATGAAACTAAGTAGCTATGGTTTTGTCTTAACCTGTTTGTTTAATGCGTTTTGTTAAAAAGTTAGCTCATTTTTTTTATAAATCCATTTAAAATAATTACAAATATTAATTTACATTCATATATTTAGTTAAGGTGAACAACATAACTGCAAAGTGTGTAATATATTCCAACCTGGAACTTTGGTTTTCTGTAGAACTCCTGTCCATCTGTACTTCTGTGCTGTTCTTTCAGGAATGTATTGTAACAGCCTGAAAACCAATGCTAATTGTTAAGAATATGTTAAACATGCATATATATAAATTTATTGAAAAAAAACTAAACTGGCTGCTGTATATTCATAAAAATAGAAAGATTAATATAAATACATCAATCTTTTAGAATGAGCTATGGTGATATCTAAATTAGCAAACATTTTCAATATTAATAAACTGGTTGATATATAGTTCTTAGGCTTGGTACAAATTTTTTTTAAATAATAATTAATGCAACAGCAAAGAAACTGTTAGGATGTGTAGATGTAAAATCAAGCAGCTGACTAAAATACAAACTTTGGTATAATCAAGTTGCCATCACTGTTCCTGATAAGAGTCCAGAAATCATCAAAATCTTCATCAGTTGGTTGAGTATCTGGCCCAAATACACTGCCAAAACTGGACAGAAAAAAAGGTAAAAGTTTAAACACAAAATATCAAATTTTGCATTCTTTACACTTCTGTAAAATGAATGATTGTTTCAGTGACTCTGTGTTCTTACTTAAAATAATCAGTAAATCAACTATCTATTACATCTTTCCATCAAATCTTACATTCTTCATAAATATATGTTTTAATACATGATTACTGTGTCTAAAGTATTTACCTTGTTATTTTTTACAACTCATTAGCTACAAATTAATATAAAATGCGAACAGATGTCATTTGGTTTATAAGGTATGTAACATTAAATAATAATAATAACAAAAGTGATTAATAGATTATTTATAAGATGCCAAATTCAGTAATCCATTTTAAGATGTTGCATGAAACAAGGGGAAAATCTTGCACGCAGTAAACATAGTGAATAAGAAGAAACCATTAAAGTTTTTTTACAGTACCAAGTGATGACTGCTCATACTGAGTTTGACTCTTCTGCACTTATGAACTAACTTTTATAATACTATTATTCTGCATAACAATTCAGCAATTGTCAAATAAATTATACTGTCATATACATCTTTTAGAGATTTATTTTTAAAAGTACTATCATAGTCTTATTAATTGTATACTTTAAATATGTTGAGTTAATTTTTTGTAAGATAAACCTAAAACTCTATTACAAGAATTTATACGAATGACATGAACTGGATGTTGCATTGAACAGTGTACATGCCACTTCCTAATCAATGGCAGTTAGCTATTTGAATGTATATATGTACACTCTTTATTCATATTTACCCTCGATATCAGCAAACTCTCTGCAAGTCATACATAATAAAATAGATTAAAAGTAAGCTTTTGATTTTCAAAGAAAAGGGGAATAGTTGTGATTGCATTCTAAAATATTCACTGTTTATGTTTTTGAATGGAAGTAATGCTAAAGGTTCTTCAATGTTTGGGAAGAATGCAATTACCAAGGAAACTGACATTACCAAGGAAACTGACATTACAGTTTGAGTTACTCTTTGTTGTTCAGTTTGAACCAGGTGTTTAATTGAATTTGTCTATTCACTCATGGGAGAACACAATGATTAAGTATTACTTGTCCGCTTCACAGTGATGAAAGTTAAATAACAGAATGACATGGTGGTGGTGGTGGTTCTGCTGACCTCCACAGATATCATCAAAATGGTAACAGGTTAGAATTGGGGGAAGAAAAACTAGCTAGGTTTATTCCCTAGTATAAAGAAATTCAACAGACTTAGACTGTAAAGAGGGTGTGTGTGATGTGGAACAACAACAAACAAAGTGTTTGTGAAATCAACATTATCCTTTGGATATATACAGATTATAATTTAGTTGATAACAACATACATTGAATGTGTTTTTACTGCCATCTGGTGAAGAAATGAGCAATAAAAATTGTTTAATCTGGATTTAGCCCAAAATAGAAGTTTGACTCCGCTTGGGTATTAAGTCGGGATAGACCAAACAATGCTAATGATCAATATCTCATTGATTAGCCAAATATTGTTTTTAACAAGTTTGCCCTCAATATACTGTGGACTAATCCCATTTATGATCTTATACGTGATTAACATTATCTTACAGCCAATGTACTACCAGATTGGGAATCAGCAGGAAGTTTTAACATTGGTGAGATAGTGAACAACAAACTACTACATCTGCCAATCTCCTTTACACTGCATTCCAGCTGTCTAGTCCAACTGCAGTTCACATGATATTTGAAGGGATTGTACATGCTTTTATTTCTGCTTGGTCATTCTAGAAACAAAGACGCACATAAGGGATCTTATTCCAATTCAATAATTTGATAAGGTTGTAGGTAACTCTGTCAGTGCTAATGACTACTACTTCAAATAAATGCCACTACCAAGTAACTGAATCAATTCAATGTAGTTAATTTATGGCTTTTATTTCCATACTTCACGATGAACAAGGAAATAGCAATAGCAGCGAGTAATAATTGTGTTGTGCTTTATGTTGCATTAGATCAATGTCTTGAAGAAATGCCAAACTTTACTAAAGAACAATTAATACTCTCAGTTTGGTCTGGTTTTAATCCAAGAGAAATATGCTGTATCATAGCATATTATAGCTAGACAGCATTAACATCAGTATGCCGAGCTGCCTACTACCATCTTAAGAACATCCACTGTTTAAAAGCATTCTTGACACAAGAATCACTTGTAACTGTAGTCATGCATTTGTTACATCTCGTATAGACTATTGTAACTCCTTGTTATATGGCATATCTGATTATAACATTAATCGCCTTCAGCGAATTCAGAATAGTGCAGCTCGCATTGTAACAAATACTAGAAAATATGATCACATCACCCCAATTCTTCAAAAAACTACATTGGCTACCTGTTAGACAGCGTATCCATTTCAAGATTCTGTTAATAACTTATAAATCTATTAATGGTATGGCGCCAGAATATTTGTGTGAACTGGTTTCCATTAGAAAGTCATCCCGAAAACTAGGTCATCCAGTCAGATACTATTGCAGGTGCCAGTGTCTTGGCTCAAGTCATATGGTGATTGTGCGTTTAGTGTTGCAGCCCCCACTTTGTTTGTGAATAAGTTGCCGGCAAATATTAGAAATGCGTCGTCTCTTGGAAATTTTAAGTCTCTTCTAAAAACACACCTATTTAAGGTGCTTTCACTGATAAATAATAATTATCTTTTAAATCATTACAGGGTTTTTACAGACATTATTTGGGGTATTATTATATTACATATTATTTGTACAGCGCCTTTGAATGGCTCCTGCTAGTAAGGGCGCTTTATTAAATATACATTATTATTATTATTATTATTAATGGCAAGTCTGATAAACACTGGTGTACAGAACTGACAGTTCTACAGAAAAAGCTAATTTGTGAGTACAGAAGAAACCATCCACATCTGAGTGATGTGCAACATGAACATACTAAAGAACGCAATAACATGGAAATCTACTGTTGTTGATATAGTTAGAATTTACTGTCATGTGGGTACAAGTTGCAGCTCACAGTTGTGACTCGACTCGTGAATGTGCTGCTAAGGATCCAGAGATGGAAACAACTCTCCAGAGTCTTTTCTCTTTAAACATGGAATAAATGTTGAGTTGGGTTATTTAGCCTCGGCGCTGGTCAAGCCTGGTGCATATTGCTGTGGGGCAACATCCTAGAGAAACATCCTACAAAAACGGGTGCAAGTTGGATTCTGACCCAGAACCTGGAGGTTTACAGTGCACTACCCTAACAACTTTGTCATCAGAGCATCCTATACATAATAAATGTATGTGTATACTCCATACGATATACTAAATGGGTGAATAATAAAGTAGCAGGCATAAAGCATTGTTGGTTCATAGTTTGTTTAGTGCTGGTTGGTTCCCTGATGAAATTTAACAATCTACATGTGATTCATTAATTAACATGATTCTAAATGGAACTCAAGTGTGTGAATAAATGAGACTTGAATCTACTGCTGCTATTAATAATAATAAATGAATTAAATATTTTAATTACCTTCTCTTGAAGGTATAAATATTCGTCAAACGTGCCAAAACATCACCAACATATGGAACGAGTAATGCCTGAAAGACAGAACACATGGTCAGTGACCCTACTATATAATATCCCTAACCAGTAAAGGATATAGGATACTTGTTATGTTCATTTCTGTTACACACATATTTAAGTTTTTCAAAGTGATGTTATTCACCTATTATAATCTAATATGCTACACAGGGCTTACCTGTTGGATTGGTTGTGGAAAGTTTGTATCAGGAAATAAACCTGTAACAATACAGAAACCAGTGTTAATTCAGTGTTTGATAATAACAGGGTGCTTAGCAACAACGATGACTCGGCTTAAGAGAAGAAAAAAAATCTTAAAAAGCTAAATAAATACAACACGATATAATTACAGGAAAAGACAATATACTGCAGGTGCTGGCCATGAAGCCCATTAAGCAGAGGTCATTTTTTAAGCCTAACATATCAAGATTTATGGTAGTACTGTTCATTAAGCCGACCTAAAAATCTTACCTTTTCCCTGCACTATTTTCAGGTGACATCAAATATTTTGAATGCAAGAAATAGTGAATATTAGTATAAATATGTCCCGTTTCAGCTAATTTTCAATAATCCTATATTAATACCACAATGATAAACACGCTCTTGTATTAATTATCATCATCATCATTTTGTTTCACTTGTATATTCCCTCAGTGACTGCATGAGTTTAAACGAAGGCAATGTTGACATTCTTCAATTACAACTTCACGTCCAATGGTATATAGACAGCTGCTTATGACCTGAAATTTCTTCTCCCAATGACTGGATTTCTTGACACCTGAATTAGCATCGGCCATTAAGCCGACCTAAAACATTAAGGGTAAAAACATTGACTTAATGGCCGGGACCTACAGTATCCGGATTAACACGAGTACATCGGGCGCAAACCCTACAACAAATGCATTTGCGCAGGGGATGCACAACAAACATATGGAATAAATAAATATCTGGTACAAACCTCCGTTGAGAAAACAAACGCTTTTAATGATCAGTTTTGGAACACCGTCTTTCAATCTGTCTTCGTACCTGTAACATTATTTATCATTATTAACCATGGACTGCACATAAAGAAAATTGTTGTCATTATGATTTCTGACTCTAGCTGTCTAGCATATAGTAGTGATACCAAAGTGATACCAAAGTGATAAAGGGTTGTAGTTGCTACTTTTAGGCAGAAAACATATCTAATAAAAATAGATGACTTATTATTTACCTAGCTAATAACTCCTGGGCAACAGTGTCTCCATAATCATGAGCTAGAATGTGTACTTCTTTAACTCTCTGATAATGGAGGAGATGTTCCACAAGGTCAGCTTGTTCTGTTATTGTGTAATTATGGTCAGTCTGTGGAATACAAAAACAAATATTTCTCTCTCTCTCTCCACTCCTTACCCTTTCACTCATGTCATTCCATTTATTAAATAAATTTTTCATAATTGTAAACTTGATTCTAGAATTGAAGAACTAACGTCCTAATGGCAATACTTCACTACTAACGATAAACTTACTGGTTTGTCACTGAGACCAAAACCAAGAAAATCAGGTGCCATCACTCGCCTGAACTTTTGTAAAAGACCAGGCCACACCTGGAAAAAGGGTATTGAATCCAGAAAAATAAATAAGCTCACAGGAAGTGTAAAAACAGAATAAAAAATTATCATGCTCAAAATAGTAACTAATAATGACAACATTAAAGCAGAATTGTTTCTCATGCATACCATTAAAAACTTGCAGGAATAATTAATCTTATCAGAGATAAATAGACTTCTGTGAGATGTTAGACCAAATTATCTTGGAGTATTAACTTAAGTTATGTTTCATGTGGAAACATCGAATATACTAATGAAATTTTCATTTAACAAAAACTATTTAAAAAATTAAATCTGCAAAATTTTAATCCTAACTTATTTTTTAACACAAATAAACTTTTAAATTTGTGATAGGTTCATTTCTAGACTTTCATCTAATTTTATTCTTTGTTCAAAAGTATTATTTCTCTGTAACTAATTTATTGGTAGAAAATAATACCATAATCTCCTGTGCATAGTGGGCACTTGTGTATAAGTGCACCCCTTGTTGACCAGAAAAATGTCTGGAAAACCTAGTTTTGGTGCAGCTGGACTTGTGCACCATTTATTTTCATAATTACATACACCCTCTGCATATGATGATCTGATACAGATTTAGCTCCTAAGGTCCGCAAAAAGGTCAAAGGCTGTTTGTCACAACCATTGATTTCCATTCATAATTGCTTTGATGTTATAATTAATACCCAAACTTGTCTCAATTGTGAGCAGTGATTTCTACTGTTACCCTATTCAATTAAATATGACACATGTATTACTATAAGTGGAGATGTTTCACAAGTTTTTACGGTAGTTTATTTATCTTCACACCTCGTATAATGATCCTTTTGATCATTTGGTAATTGAAGGTGATAAAAGATATTACCTAATTAGACACAAGGAAATTAAGTGATTTATTATAATAACTGTGAACACAGTTCAATTAAGTTTACAGTATTATAAATAGCAATGGACATGTTCTTTTATCAGCGCTAGCCTTATCACAGTGATATTTGTTCTGGTGATTTTAAGTAGATTGAACTATTTATGTGTTTCTCAGTGAAGGGGGAGTTATGGTTAGTTTAAATTTACAAGATTTCTTGGGTTGAAGACCGATTTACTGTAGAAATAACTGAAATAATTTTGACGTGGAACTAACCTGTCACCATCTTGGATTAGACTGCATGGTAGCCTAATCCATTTCTGCATGGTGTTCAGGCAGGTCGGCACAAAATTAATAATAAAAAGAATAAAAGTCTATTTTATTTTCCAATGGCTGGCTTCAGCTGTGATTGGCGGCTTTGTAAAATAGGAATGCAAAAAACAATGACCTTAGCAGTAAAATAAATGGCTATCAAATGTTTTTTTCTTAAATACATTTAGTTATGGTGTATAATGCACACCCTAATAAAGGAAAACAGTGAAAAAAGGTGTGTGTTATACATGACAGATTAAGGTAAGTTGATTTCATTTCACTTGTTTAAATTCAGTATTGGTTAAACCTGGATGTATTTAATCCTAATCAGAACTTACCTTTAACCAGTCATAGCTCGAGGTAGGAAATCCATGCAAGCACACTAACACAGGAGCATTCAGCTTTGTACCAGGTTCATCTGTAAAGATTTCGGTACATCAAATAATGTTATAAATCCGGCATTTATTTCATTCAAATATAACCAATGTAAACTACTGCCATAGAGATGTGGCTTTCTGATTTTTATTAGTTGTCTGTGAAAAGAATGCTGCATTTTCCCCCAAAACAAATTAATGTTAGTTAAAACAAAAGGATCTCATATGAAAAAGAAGAAAAAAACTACAATGCTGTTCGTGTGTTGGTTATATGGAAAATCATACTATTTATATTTTATATCAGCATGCACAGATATTTCGCACATTCATAAACTGATTATTTACAAAGCAAGCGAGTCATTGTTCTGTTTATGGCCGAGATAAATGGAAACAAGACGGTCAGATCAAACATGACACAAACATGTATAAAGTGGGAAGGTTTCTGATAGATAGATAGATAGATAGATATTTATTTTGAGATGGCACAGATAACAAATATACAATTATTTTTACACAAGACAAAATTATGTGCATTTCCAACCATCTCATGATCATATCTAAGAAAAAATTTCTGTGTCCTCTCAGACAGAAAGTATTCATACAATAACTGTTTATAATACATTTCATTTACAAGACTGGGAGGCCGGATAGACCATATATAGTGCATACATTTATAATATTTCAGCCAAGCAAAATGTGCATTTTTAATCAACATAAAACACATTTGGATATAAATTAATCAACCCCCCCCTCCCCAATAAACTACCCACCCTGGAAACCTGGGTAAATCATGTTTTAAACGACGTTCAAGATGTAGTTTTGTAATGACGCTTTACTTGGTTCTTAAATGCTTTTGACGAATTAGCTTCCTTCAGTTGATTTGGAGGATTGCTCCATAATTTTGGCGCTTGACAAATAAAACAATTAGACATGATCTACGTGAAACAATATGAGGATCTCTACTATATCTGGTGTTTTGGTGAGGCAACTCATCATTTCGTGTAAAGCATTGCCTCAAAGACAATGGCAAAATATCCATATTATATTCATACATATATACAGCCATTTGCAAATTGAATAGATGTTTCAATTTTAATATACTCCACTAAATAAATAACTGTAGTGTTTGTTCATTATATTTGGCCTTAGCCACTGTGTTTTCTAATCTGATTAAATATATGAAATTGCACAATTGATGATGGCAATAAAATCTTGTTGTTTAGAACTGAAATTAACTGATCTGATAAATCCACAAATTTAATTTATGAGATAATGTCTTATTTGGTCATGTACATTGAATAAACTGACTCACGAATATTACGTTTATGATGATATGGTTTCAAACCAGATTTGCCCAAACTAGCTTCTTTGATTTGATGTTTAATGAACTAGGCAGCAGGTGAGTGAGAATATTAAGCAACATTTTTTATTAGCTCCTACATTCATTTGTCATAACATATACTAAAAATACTTTAAATACTTAAAATTTATAGAAATTAACTGAACAGAACTAAGATTTAACATTTAGAATTGATCCTACATCTGTCATGATTATCATTCTTATGTTGAAAACGATAACGAAAAAATTTAAATAGAAATATTACGATGTACTTACCCTTATAGAAAATTTTATTTTTGTTAAAGATGATTGCTTTGGCCGCTTTTGTCTTCCACACGATGAGATTATTAGACATGTTACTTGGGGCTGGATAGTTCAGATAAACAGCCAGGAGCAGTCCAAGCAACATAAATGTGTAAGTCTTGAATGCTGCCATGGTGGCTTGACAGGAAATTCCACACCTTAAATACAGCATCAAAATGTACAACAGGAAATCCACATTACGATACTCAATCAATTCATAATGTGCTGCATAATTATTTACAATAAACAATCGTGCAAACACAAAGAGGTTGCTACCACAGTGTTGCAAGTTAAATAAACAAAACACATCACTGAATCACATATGTTTTATCAAAAATAAAATTGCCAAAACATTTATTATCTAAAAGACAGAAAAATACATATAAGTACGTAATAAAAATATGTCTAGTAGGTGTAATAAAAAACACATCCAAGATAAAATCAAAAATATTTATTTGGTGATGTTGATATATGAAGTGGTGCCAAAGAAGTCTAAAACTCATACAACTGACTTTTGTCAACAACAAATATTTGAGTTTAGAACAGACACCATTTTAGGTGTAGGAATACATTTAGAGCTAGAAGTTTTGTAGTAGGATTGTGATAGGCTGCTTTATAATTCCAACATATAAAAAGTTTATTTCATTTTCATTAACAGCTAAATAAACAGTGAAGCTGTATTCATTGACCTTGCCACATCGGAAACCATTAGATCTGCACATACAGTTACCACTAAATCTATATTTTCATATTTTTTTATAAATTTATGGTATGATTATGAAACTTCAAGAAGAGAGATAATGATTTTAATCTTTTTCAGGATCACAACCATCAGAAAATCAGATTCAGTGGTCTAGCGGTTAAACCTGGTTAACTTGCCACTTGGTGCCTAAGGACGTTTTCCCCGGATCTATATGATTATAATGTCAAGGATCACGGGATCAAAACTTTTCCAGGGACTTAATTGTTTATCAGCTCACAACGTCATGACGTCAGTATCTAATTACGCTAAGTAAATGGTGCTACTGTCTTAAAATGTGCAAGGTTAAAGACCATCCATTATCCAAAGACGTAAAAGACCCTGTGCTTGAACAAATCCAGACCAGGGTATTCAGCACAACATGACATATGAACATTTCCGAACTGATCGCCTTAGACTGTCTTAGACGTTAGAGAGGTGGGAAGGAATTTTCCCCCAGCCACTTAGTTTAAAGAACACACTGGAAATAAGGATTGACAATTTCGTGTATTATCACTGTTTTATGATTACGGATAGAATGAAACAAAACCAAGTGATTTTTGACAAGGACTGGACTCTCTACACTAGAGTCTAGATCTAGAGTCTAGTCTTGAGAAGAGTTGAGTGATAATACAGTCCATTCAAAAAACATTTTAACGATTTTTTGTCATAAGAAAAATGTATAATGGATATGATCACTACAAGCCAAAATATCTTCAAGAACGCGCACAATCAATGTTTGCTTAATTCACCAAATGCAATCAGACCTTAAATTACCTGAGCTTGATTAGCAGACAAAACCTTTGAAGTTTGCCTTCGCTCACCTGCAATCCCACAATGCAACGCCGGGGTCATTGCTTTATGGTTATGTTTTAATTAACCTTTGCTATAAAATGGAGACCAAGTGTATCAATATTACAAGCTAAAATAATGGCAAAGAAGATATATTTTTGTTAGCATGAAACTATCCCTAGTGATAACTTCATAAATTTTTATTTCATAAGTAGGCCTATGTTCAAATTCGCGCACGTTATCAAATTTATAGATCTATGAGTATCATTTTAATCCTCAATCGTGTATTCAATTTGTTTGATCTTATTGCACCGTTATAAAATTCTTTAATACATTCTTAGTCCATTTCTCTTGATTAATAAGCCTGAAGCATGATGACGTCAAAAACCAAAACAAACCAGCCGCGAACTTGTGTTGGATTTTTACGTAAAATATCTGAAAAGAGTGCACGAGCTTGTGCACTGAAAATCTTAACCAGGTAACAAGGAGTTAAATACAAAACTCATTTCTAAATAATACCTTGCTTAAATTTGTATTTAATTAAATGAAATATTACTTTTAAAAAGTAGACGAACTGAGTC
This sequence comes from Paralvinella palmiformis, assembly GCA_025642065.1. Classification (NCBI taxonomy): domain Eukaryota; kingdom Metazoa; phylum Annelida; class Polychaeta; order Terebellida; family Alvinellidae; genus Paralvinella; species Paralvinella palmiformis. Next base: position 558,178 of record JAODUP010000166.1, read on the forward strand.
TACCGCTACGTTTGTCGTGCGTAGTACAAAATATTTGACAAAATCAGAGGATTTATTTTTATCACACCGTTTTCAGTTTTTATATTGGATAGTTTTCTTTCAATCGATCAATTATTTAAGTATACTATTTTATTTATTAATTACCTACAACAAAGATCGTTTATGCTTCCAGTTATGTCATATTAAATATATATATTTTTCGGGCTTGCTGAAAAAACCCGGCAAAAGCGACAATGCGCATGCGTCGCGTGAATATTTTCATTGACTACCAAAAATGGCGACGAGCAGTATGGGAAGTTCGCGCGGATCTAGAAAAATGGATGTTGGTACATCTTTTAGTCTTTATTATGTTTCTTATAGTGTCGGCTGTGTGAATGCGGGAGGTACTCGGATTAAGCTAACATAATTTAGTTGCCATTTTGTTTCTAGATGATGGAGAAGCGAATACCGGAAAACCCGAGGTATAGACATGTGAAGGCTACCGTTGACACAGGTATGAACATGATCATTGATTGATCATTTTGATGATGGATCTAGATCTAATTGATTGTAGTTCAGTCAATACGTACAGTAAATTAAAGATCAAAGCACCAATTAAAGCTAATAGGATGTTATTGTTTGTATAGTAATTACTCATATAAATGAGTTCAGACGTGGGTTGTATTGTGAGTGATAATATGTGAATGGTTACTAGTCTAATATCTTGTTACTAGGTCTATAAACTGTATAGACTAGATTATTGTATATAGTATTATAGATCTAGAGTCTAGTCACAATAGACTAGTGTGGTTTACTGACACAGTGTAGTGTGTTCCAGGTGGCAGTTTCTTTTTGATTGATATATAGTTTAATCCATCTTTGGATGATACAGTTTATTTTACAGACCTTTATAATGTCTTTTGTAGAGAGGCTAATATAATTCTTATATCTAAGAGTGGAACAGTCTTTCACCTCTCTGAGACAACTAATTAAACTTTGGTTTAGCTTTTCTATTAATGTGCCCTGCCATTATCCTATTTTGAGCTGTCAGTTTACTTGGTTCTGTTTACTTTATGTCCCCTCACCTGATAATCTAGTTATTAAAATTATGGCTGTTGTTACGCATCCAAGCATAAAAATCATGTACGTTGATGATAAAGGTCCGAGCACTCCATGTGCATGCACCAAGTTTGGGTGTTTCCGGTGCTCGAACTCGGAATTGTCTTCGTTGGTGATAAAGATCCGAGCATTCAGCATCTGAACCATGCATTATCAATATTATTATAAATCTGAGCAATTTCATGATCGTTTTTTAATTTTTCATCTGCTTGCATCAGTTTTCGTGAGGGGAGGGTAGTTGTAATTACTGCTACTAGCGTTTAATAAAGATATTAGATTAAATCTATTAATAGACATTATAATCAGATCATAAAGTATACAATTTATTCACTTTTTAAAATTCTAAGTTGGGTTTTTCCAAAGGCAATATTTTTTCCATAAGATTTTCAGATTTGGTCAAATTCAAGGATATTTCCAGGACCGGGAAATGAATTTGTTATTTGTAAAGCTGCACAGCTGTTCTATTAATCGTCTATTTGATTTTCGTTTTTACCTCATCAAAACTACCAAAAGCATCTTCTACTTTCAGCCCAAATATGCTCAGCCATAACCTATAATGCTGAGGTACAGGATTCTGATGCTCTGATACGTAACCACTTTGTAAAATTATTCCTGGGAGTAAATCCATTAAATACACCCCCATATGTACATTTCAGTAATATACAAAAGTCATCTTCCAGTTCATACTATTTATTTTTTCAAAAATTTATGACTAGCTTCAACTCGGGAATTTAAATTTATTTGATCACACACACACACATTTTGTAATAGACTGCAGTTAAGGTAAAGACAAAGGTTTTCAACTTTTAGTTGTTTACCAACTGACATTTTATGGTTAGGCCATTGTTTTTTAAATACTTGTTTTCTAAAGCCACTGACCATAGCTAAATCTTGCTGTCTGAAGACTATATTGTCCTTTCTTATTTTGCTGTCCAAACTGAAAATTTGTGGTACCCCATAAATTTTATTTTTGAACATTATTTTACATATTTTCAACCAGTTGGCCTCATAAATTTGTCGAGCTGTGATGGCGCAGTTAGTTAGAACATAGAATTTGTAGCTGAAGGGTCATATGTTCGAGGTTCTGGGAGCTGCAGTGCTGTCATATGGCGACTTGTTCACTCATCCATAAAAATGAGAACCTGACAGGACGTGATGGCTATGTGGTTGAATAACGTTTTGAGTCTGGCATAATAATATTGTACAGTGCCTCAGAATAGGATTACTTGGTTCTGGTATATAATCATGCCTTATCATATATATTATTACAAAAATCTGCTGGAAAAATGATGACAAGTACTGATGTAGATGGCTCTTTCATGGTAGTTTTCTTTGGCTATTCATGATAAAAAGAAAATTATAAAAGCTGACAAAAGCACAAACAATTGAGGAGATTTTAAAATCTCAATGACCATCATGGAACACATGCCCTATTTTGTCTGAACAAATTATTTCATAAAACATTAAAACACAATGGCCTTAGCATTTGAGCTGTGATGGCATGTTAGTTTGCACTAATTTTCTTGGGAATGAATTATTATTAAATGGGTTTCTAAAAACTATACAAGTTATACACACACTGGTAGATATATGTTTTGTTTTTTAAGGATGACATCCTAACTGGAACTGTTGTGTAATTATGTTATTTATAGATATTTATGTGTCAGTGTTTAGTTCAAAACATAAATGATTAATGTGCCGTGCCTATTACAGTTAACACTTGTAATTGTATGACTGCCATTTAACAGAAGATAGCAAAAGACTCTTTTTGAATAAACCTCTTTCACACTGTTATGAATTGAAATGTATATTTTATATTGATTTTCTTTTAGGCGCCAGTTTGACAAAATATATGAATAAGCTTGAAGATATAAGGAGAAGTAAGTAATGATTATATTTTGAAGTCATCTGACAGTAGAAAATCACCATAACCAAATCATTTTCCATGTAAATTTTGATAATATTATTGTAAGTTTAATCTTTGTATCTCTTTGTTGTGTTTTTTTCATGATTTATGTAAATATTTCAGTTTTTAATTTTTTTTATTTTGATGATTCGATATTAAATGTCTTTGTGTGAAGCTCAACTAACATGCCATAATTTTTTTTTGTAAAAAAAACATGCATGAGCATATTTATACTAATAACAGGATGATTAAAAATTATTTAATATATTTTCAATAGAGAGTTACAAATTGACTGCATATACCTGTAATTTGCATTGTCACCAATATTGCTGCATTAGTGACCAAAACCTACCAATTTTAGTTCTATGATTTATTGTTGGGCATATCTTCCATAATATGACTATCTCTTAACTCACAATGGAAATGTTGTATATGTCAATATTGACAGATATTTTCCTGTCTGGGCATGTTTACTGTTACAACAATATATGTATATATATATATATATATATATATATATATATATATTGTTTGTTCGGTGAAGCTTGAATTGGTCATACTTGACAATATCTTTATAATTATATATCCACAGAACCCTTTATTACTTTGACTTGATATGTTTATCATTGGTTGCGTTTACATTAGAAAAAATTACATTAGTTTGACATCTTTCTGGTTTGTGCATAAATGTAGGTTTTGAAGGACTGTCATTTACCATATCAAACATTTTCTGTGACTAATATTACCTTGGGGTCTAGCAAGTATTGTACATCATACAAATGGTTTTTAGCAAGTAAAACTGTTCTCCTTCAATTTCATCTTTAATACATATTGTGTCAAACTGTCAGACTTTGTGGCATATTATCAATTACATAGTGCAGTTAAAAATTTCCATTGCTTAACATTTTCAGGTTGTAAGAATTTGGTGTCTTATTTTAAGTATTTTTATTACTCAGATATCTACGGTGAATAAAGTCAATTTAAATGAAACAGTTTTTTTAGACAGTTATTTATGACAATATGTATTGTCTAATATTTTAGGCTGCATAAGTAATGTATTATGAGTTATTGTTTCTTGAAGCTGTTTAATGACAAATCAGGTATTTTGTAGACTACAAGTTTAGAAAAGATGAAATCTTCAAGCGGATGAAATGCACTACATTTGTTCAGTTGGTGAGTTTGTATGATTGTTTACTAATATGGACATTTATCATTATTTTAAAGCTGTTATTTAGATTTGTTTTGCATATTTATAGTTATGGTGAGATGTTTTGTGGTTACACCATTCAAATTACAACCTAGGTTTATGTGATAGTCACAATGTATCTAATTATCTGAATACTAATAATCTGATATATGTTTTTTTGACATTCAGGTCATGCAAGTGTACCATGTTACTGCACTGGATGAATATTATGATAACAGTATTCCAGGTATGTACATAAACAGTGCGTGCTAAATAATGTAATAAGATTTGCCAAATTGTGTACACGGTAGAATAAATCCCACATCTTTAAATGCACACCAGAATGCAAGTTAATAACCAACAAGAAGACATAGATTAAAATTTAATCATGTAAAATTTCATTGTAATGACTATTGGTGTACTGATTACTAGTTTAAGCTTGGAAAATATTTGATTCCTCATCTGTTTGAAACTGAATGACCTCTATATTTTGAAAAAACCTCAGTGTTTCCACGTCTCCTTTATTAAAACAATTCTTCTTTATTTCATGATTCTGTTAGGTCTTTTATTTTTGGGGGGAGATTGTCTGCAGCTTTATTGGCTTATTTCCTCACAGTTACGAATGTAATTGTATTCAAATTACTTTTATACTTTTAAATGAACTTCTTCTGGTAAAAGACTCTTTCTTGTATGGGTGTATTATCTATCTTTCCATTCATGCTACTATTTTTCAAAACATTTTTACAAACGAAATGGTGACATCCCACCCTTGAACTCCCCCTGTGACCATGTTGTGGCCACAAATAAAGCCAATGACTTCATTTTCTGAATTTTCATTTCAGGTCAGGTTTAGTTTCAGGAGTATTGCATTACCACAAGGGCAGGGCATTATTGTACATAAATAGATTCAAATACTACTTTTATGGTATTCCTCTTCGCATTTATCAAAAGTAAAAAGAGGGTTTAGATTTATGTTCGAACACACAATATTTCTGTCTAGTATTGGTATGCAACATCACGGCAATCATGTAAAACTTTCAATAATGCATAGTTTTGCATGCAGCAATCAGGACAGGGAGGTCTCTTGTAGCTTTTCAATAATTTTTTATTGAGACATTAAAAAAACTTTTAGAAACTCATTATTTTCTAGTCCATTATGGCCATTGAACAAATCTAGTCATTCTCAATAATGTGAAAATATAACATGTTTATATCTAATTTTGTCTTCTAGTCAATATTAGTTAGAGATAATCTTATAACAGTATATTACAATAATTTAGCTTAGTTGGTTATGTTCTATTTTAATTAATTTTTTTATAATCATATCATTTTAACAATTGACTTGGATATGTCTTTAATTGTAAAGCACGTTTGAACATGACATATTTTATGAAAGGAGTACTATATAAATATGGTATATAAATAAATAAATAAAAGTAGTATTAATTGTTGTTTCTCAGTTGACAGTTAGCACATTCTTCATGTAGATAATGACTTGTTAAGTATAAATATAATGCCATAACAGATTTACTGTTACTGTTAGTTCATTTCATGATCCTAAGGAGATGTTAAATTAATCCATCATATTTAAATATTAGTTGCTTATTATTTGAGAATATATAGCAATATACCACAATCTTCCATGTATCCTGTGCACTCGTGTATAACACGCACCCCTTTGTTGACCAGAAAAATGTCTGGAAAAACCTAGTGATGGGGATACTGGGGAAATCTGCAGCTGAACTTGTGCACCATTTTTTCCATAATTACCTACATCCTCTGTGCATGACGGCCTGATACAGATTTTGCTCTTAAGGTCTGCAAAAAGCTCAAAAGTTGTTCACTACAACCTTTGACTTCCTTTCATAATTGCTTCGATGCTATAAGTAATAAACAAACCTGTCTCAGTTGTGAGCAGCGATTTCTATTGTTTCTCTAATCAATGAAATATGATAGACATATAAGTTGAGATGTTTCATTTGAGTGTTTTTACAGTAGATTATTTATGTTCATACCTTGCATAATGATTCTATTGATCATTTGGTAATTAAAGGTGATAAAAAATAATAATTAGACACAAGGAAATTAAGTAATTTATTATAATAATTAATTGTGAACACAGTTCAATTAAGTTTACAGTATTATAAATAGCAATGCAAATCCTAGCCAGTCATTCACAAAGTGGCATGGGTAGATTTAGAAACTCGTACAAAGCAAAATAGAAGCTACGTATCAATCATTGTCTATGCAAAAGCACATGGCAACTGTGCTGCTGGAAGAGTTTTCAGGTGCAGAGAGTTCAGTTACCTGAACATTATTCATGTAATTATGATGACACTCAGATAGGGTATTATTGTTGTTTAAAAACAGATATTATCAACTTAGCAATAAAATATATCAGTTCGTCAAATTTGATTTTTCTTTAAAAAATTGACACATTTAATTATGGTATACAGTGCACCCCCCAAAAAAGATGTAAAACAGTGAAAAAAGTGTGTGTTATACACGGAAGATTACAGTAATGATAAAATATGGAATAAATATATGATTATTAAGAATTTCAGTTGATTTCATGACAAATGAAAGTTCATATTAAACATATACATTGTTGCTCATATCTAATACTTTACAGCTCTCTTGTTTTCATATTCGCCTATCATTCTGTTTGACTACAGTTACTCCATTCACCCAATGTCTGTTACCACATCAGCTGATTAAAATGTGATTTGTTCATCGTGTATCAATTTGTGATCTGATTGGGTAGCGTTTTCATTCGATTCATCCCGTTATGTCATGTTACAGCAACACCTAGCGAAAGTATCCGTCCAGAAACTGGCGATGAGGAGCTGAGAAATCTAGGTAACGGTGCTGGAGATGCCGACCGTAGTCCTTCTCCTAGTCTGGCGCTGACAGATGGTGATTATGGCAGAGATCCTGATACCTCTGTCGATACGCAGAGATCTACGCTATTGAGGTAGATGTTATCAGATGTCGATAAGTAACTTCATGTTTAGTTTGTCATTGTTTGCATAGAGAGTCAGTCATTCACTAGATGCCGAGGAGCCTCCCTAGGTCTAACGGTAGCATGTTGGATCACAGATCACTACCACCCATGTTCGGATCTCGGCGTGAGCATATCTGAAGGGTGTTTCATCTTTGACTTCGATTCATTACATTTGGAGGTTGCTCGGCCCATTTAGCCTATCATATGCACAAAAGTGGCTGTAAAACATCAATCATCATTCACTAGATGCCAGTGTTCATTTGTAATTATTAATAAAGAAATTGCCCCCCCCCGAATTAGTTTGAAAAGCTTTATTGCTAAGCACCTTATTTAATTAGTAATTAATACTTTTCAGTTCTTAGATGTTTATGTGATATTTTTCCCAGAATTAAATATTTATGTTAATTGCTTAAAAATTATCTCGGAAATACCTCTTCAGAATTTAGTGTCGTCTGTTTAGTTGTAAGTTATTTAGTCATGTAATTTTTCACGTAGTGTGGCAAGAGGGATCGGTGAGTTGGATCTAAACCAGCCAGAAAAGCAAGAAGAAACCACAGTGTCGATAACTGAACTTTGTCCATACCTTCTGTTGGATGTCCGAGATTCTGATCAGTATAATGAATGCCATATCATATCAGGTTATAGTTGTGATTCATTTATTGCCTAGGTGTTATTCAATTTGTACGAAGTATGCGTGTGGTGTATCTTATATTTATTTAGTAATTTCTCTTCATAATTGTGCATGGTTGTTGAATCGTTGAATATTTTTGCCATTTAAAGCGATGAAGAAATTCTGTTCTTGTTCGTCTGTTTTTAATTCTAGAATTATTTCTTAGGAATGCGTTAATATTTATGCCAAAAATGATTTTAAATAGTTTAATTTTTTTGTCTCCCATGCAGCACTTAGTTATCCAAAAGCCAACCTGTCCAAGTCCCAGAATTATGAGACCAAAGAAATGCTAGCATTTGTATCCCTTCTGTTGTGTTGCTGTATGTTTTCATTATATTAAAAACAAACGTTATGTAACTGATTTGTGTTGGTTGTTATTGAAATCTTGACTCCTGATCGCCCAGAAAAATAAAGTCGGTAAAATTATAGTGATATATGATGATGATGAAAGGATAGCATCTATGTCAGCTACTACTTTAGTACAGAGGGGCTATGATAACTTGTTCATGCTCTCAGGAGGTAAGTGAATTTATCTCTGTCTATGTTATACGAAATTAACCTAATTCTTCATTAGCTGAAAGTTGTATTTGGTTTGAAATGCATCGATGTTATTTTGTTTGTTATTATTTTTAGGTAATATGTTTAACCATTATTTATATACCATAAAAATATTTTATGTTATTATTTTTTAAATATTAAATTACTGTCTTTGTCATTATATGGGTGATTCTAACATTACTGGAATCAGTTAGCAACTAGCTTGGTTTGAACTTACATTTCTTAAACGGGTAGGAACTGCTTAAAAGTAAAGTTTATGTTCGTTTATGCTGTGAACTGAAGTTCTATATCGTTTCTGCTTTTGTTTTGTATTTAGAATTTTTGCACATTTGCATTCATCAGCATTGATGCATTACTCATTATGCACACATTTCAATTAACCATTCCTCATTGCATGATTTGACGATAGGTCTTCGGGTTGCCACTCAGAAGTTTCCGGAAGGCCTCATAACTGGAACAGTACCTGGACATTTAGTAGACTTTCCTCCAGGAAAGGGAAAGAAGGCTGTCAAACCTGAACCAGTTCCTGCAACTCAGAAGGTATTCACTAATGAAGACATGGACAAGTTGGAGATATATCTAAACAATGCTTTAATGGATCATAGTGTTGGTAGTAAGTATAAAAATACATTATATTTTCATAGTACATTCTGACTATTATTGCATAGGAATAAGAGTTATTGCTTATGTAGGTATGTCACATGTCTACTTGTGTTCACAGGTTTGGCTTTAAAATATTGTTTTGGTGAAAACCACCATTAACTTTTAGATGTACTCACATGCAGACATTTTGTTTGTATGTGTATGTGTGTGTATGTGTGTGTGTGTCTGTGTGCATACTCCAGATACAATAAAGTTTATAATTTAATGGATTTGATTTGAATCCATAAACTCTTTCAAGGAACAGTTCACTCTCAGATTAGATGACTTGAATGTGTAATGCTGATAAAAGTAACCCATAATCCACCATAAATAATCACAAACTATACCTGATATAAGGATATATTCCAAATTATTGGAGTGTTGCCATTACAGTTTCCTCAAATATTATATTTTATGGTGGGAATGAGAAGAGTCACATGCTCTGATGTCAATTGGCACAAGGATCATGAAGTCTTCTCGATCCAGATCGAGTCGGGTTACAGATACCCAGAATTAGTCATTCTCTTAACCTTGCCAGCCTAGCCTCTGGGCACAACCAGCAGGCACCACCATGGCCTAACTGGTAGTGCGGCTGGCACTCCGGTTGGGCTATATCAGAAGGGTGTTTCATCTTTCACTTTGCCTCATTACATTTGGAGGTCATTCTGCCCATTTACCCGGCCTTGTGCACAAAAGTGGCCGTAAAACAGCAACATTTACATTTTTCTCGGCACAACCTACTAACTGATGCAGTGATTGGTTCATTTACATAAATCTGATATCTCTGTAGATGCTCCATGTTAGAAAAATTCAAAACAATCTTAAGGAATTTAACTCAACAGTTTTCTTTAATTATTTTAGTAACATATGAGGCTGTTTGGACAAACTATAATGTAATATTCTTAAATGCTCCTTTGTTAAAGGATTATATCATTTGATTTACACTTGTTAAAATTGTTATAATCTGGTGATATCAGACTTCAGGAACATCCGCACTGTGTCTGGCTTCAAAATGGTGGTGCCCACGGATCAATTATTGTCAATTCACCAGCATTTTAAAATGGATATTTAATATGTGGTTGATTGTGTTCATAGTTTGACATAATTTATAATATTTGTGAACATATTTGTATTAGTCCTGAAAGTTTGAAATGAAGCTGAATTGTTCCTTTAAATGTTTCACATTTTCTCATTGAAATCTGTTGCATTTCTATGTCGCACCTAAATTATTATTGTTATTTATACCAGAAGCCTAAACCACAGTTTCTTGTATTTGTTTGTTATTTTATATTCTAATAATTGTTTGTTTAACCTTCAGTGAGTTTTTGGTCATTTTAATGGTCATTCGATTAACTTTGTTTATTAATACTTAAAAAGCACTATGCTAATTAAGCGGGGGAAACAAATTTCATTATGACTAGTAGAGTATTCTATCTAATTTTATAGACAGGCATGTAGTTTGAAAGCTGACACACTTCATATATGATGCATACAAGTCTTAATGTTTAGATGGGGCGCCTCTGTGGTCTAGCGGTAGCGTGTTGGACCACAGATCACTACCACCCGTGTTCGAATCTCGGCGTGGGCATATCTGAAGGTTGTTTCATCTTTGACTTCACTTCATTACCTTTGAAGGTCGTTCGGCCCATTTAGCCTACCTTGTGCACAAAAGTGGCCGTAAAACACCAATCTATTTTTTTAATCGATTATTTGACCATGTGTACCATGTGTGTGGCTTGTTGTTATAACTGTCTGTTGTGCACTTCCTTCTCTAAATGAACATGTTATTTGTCTATGCATTACTCTGTTTAATCGTATATTCTTCCATATTTTTCTTCCATTAAGGTGCAAGTAAGTAGTGTTATTCATTATGGCATGATGAAATTAATAGTTTTTGTTTGATTTGGTATTTAATCTTATGTAATGAGGTCTGTTCCATTTGACAAATAATGGTGTGTGTGTGCGTGTGTGATGCAATGCGATGCGATGCTCACTGCTCTGATTACATAGGCAGACTTCAGAATATTTGGTACAGTCTTCTAGTATTCCAATAGCATCAACAAATCTGCCAGTTAATAGCCATCATAATAAAATATTATGGTATATTATTCATTCATTTAATATGACAGTTAATCTGTCGCCATTTGTTCAGCTGTCTGTGTATTAACAGAAATCTTTTAATTAATTCGGTCTTCTGCACTAAAAACTTCACGCTGTTGCTGGTTGGGTTTAGATGCATAACAGTCAAGGTGGATTGGTGTCATAGAATAGCTGTTTCACATTGTATTGGAAATGTTGCAGGATGGAAATCCCGATTCAGATCTTTTTCTGTTGTTCATTTGGGGAGACATTTTATCACGTGTGAACAAACTGTCATTAATGATCATGATACAGTCCTGGGGAGTTAATTATTTTCATCAAATATAACTTTATCATCAGTGTGTATGGTGGTACTTCAGTTAGTATGGTTTTATCACACTTTGTATTATACATTTAAATGATTTAATGTAGTCTTTTGCTTAGCTTGAGTTCTACCCATTATCAATACACACTGTCATGTTGGATGATCTGTCCTTATTAGTAAAAACTAAGGGTCAAGAATTAATGATTGAGTTGCCATCATAATTTGTTACTTAAGAAACTATGATGTGAATTTGATTTCTTCACTGTTTGGAATGCGTCATAAGTAGTGTGGCATCAATGTATAAAATTGCAACAAAAACGCTTAAGTCAGTTTTTAAAATTATTCCCACAAAACACTATTCATTCAAAAAGTGCTGTATTTATATATTTGTATTCCCTGGTTTCACACACACACACACACACACACACACACACACACACACACACACACACACACACACACACACACACACACACACACACACACACACACACAACCATGGCCATGCTTCGATGCGGGCATTTTGTGGCGCAGAGACCACACACACACACACACACACACACTGTACTAAACCTGATCTCATGCATTCATCACTACTGTAGTAAATCATCCTACATTGGATAATGTTGGCACCTTTGGTGTGTGTGTGTAGTGTGGTTGGTTGTATGTGTGTAAATAATACATACACATGAATGTTTTACTATCATTTGCACAAAATCAGACATTGACACATTCTGTAGATTTTAGTTATACACCTTTATTTTCATGCATGTGCATAATTAATCTGTGGATGACAGTAAACAACGAGATAACCCTCGTCACGTATTTATCGGAATTATGAAATTTTTCTCGTAGCTAAAATTAGATTATCAGCTTACCGTAGTCTTCTGTGTATTGCCTGCATTCGTGTATAACGCACACACACCCTTTTGACCTGATAATGTCTGGAAAAACCTAGTTTTGGTGTATAACGCGCAGAAGAAATCGGGAAATTCTGCAGCTGGATGTTAATGATATTTATTTCCATGAAATAAATTGATCTGTCGTCAAATGAGTAGTAAATGGATACCAACACCATGTAGACATCGTGAAACGTTTGGGCGATAATCATGGATGGAAAGAGGGAGGAATGTCAAAATGGGAATGTCTATGTGCAGACCTGGCTAGTCCAAGCTGACATCGGCTGCACCCCTACGATGTCGATACAGAGGTGTTCTGATGGCAAATAGTGTAGCCTAATATCACTCACTTAACACATGCGACACCTATGTTAGACACTCCTGATGTTTAAACTCATAAATGGCTTTGTACAAACTGCAGAATACACAGAAATTTTGGAAGTAGATGAAACATACAGTATTAGTAAATCTTTAATCGAATATTTTATTACATGATGTTGTATAAGAAAAAATACGATCAAAGTGAAAAGGTACACAGTTTTCTCAGGAACGGGTCTGAAAAAACTGAAAACTTTACTTAGGGTATATACTGCACACCCCCAAAACAAACAAGGAAAAGGGTGGAAAAACTGTGCGGTATACATGGAAGAATACGGTATCTATATTTGTTTAATTTAACTGAAAATTTTAAATATCATGGACATAAATCGTATGATTTGAAATAAATTCTGTGTTGTTTCAATAATTGATGTTTTTTTGCACAAAATACCAGGTCGTTTGAGCAAAGCTAGTACGGTAAGCACTCGTAGCCTTAGAAGTAGTGCTAGATCTACAGCATCTACAATACCAGATAGACCAGCCTTCAGGTAACCTTCAGGTAATTGTTAGTTAATACTAGTTGGATCAGTCTGTATGTTACCTTTGAAAAGGTTTTGTTTTTATTTATTGGTCCAGTTTTAGTATACATAGACAATATGTTAATTTACGATATCACATCATTTTAAATAAGATTAATTCTTCAGGATCCATTGGTATTATTAGGCCAATAGCAATAAAATATTAGTTAAGTTACTAATAAATAAAACCACCACTCGATATTAAATTACTAATTTTTTTATTTAATACTGACGATAGTAGTTTGTAAACTCTTTCTCCAGAATGTTTGATTTCTTATATTTTTTCTTCAGATGATGATGATTAAAGACAGTGGATTATTTGGTTACAAAACAGCTTCTTTTGAAACTATGCCCGTCACGTATTTGAATTATTGATATCCTATTGATGACACAGAAACATAACCAACTAATGTTGGTTATGTTTAATATTACAGTATTAATAAACAAGTAGCTTCGTGTTTCAGAAGAGTACATTTACAGTTATTATTTTCTCTCTTTGTCTTTTACATTTTTTCATATTATCTCATATTTCGACTCAGTCTTAGAAGCTCATATTTCTTTCATGGAATAACACGCTGTTTATTAAATAGTTGTGTACATATTTAAAAGTTTTTTTCAATGATCTGTAACTTGTATATGTCTGCTTATTTTGTCAGGTTCATGGTGTAAAGTGTAATTAATTTATCTCATAAAAGAATGCTGTTGTATTTTATACATGAAGGATAACAAACAGAAATGGGACCAATGTGTGGAATTATTATCTATATTTGGAAATTCTTTTTATTGAAGAATTTGTTGAAGCATTGATATTAATTTATTATGTACTTTATTGAAATTTATTTATAATTAAATGATGTATAAAATCCATGTATAAGGGAAATGTTCATTGTAAATAATGTTTACGTTTAATCAGGGTCATGATGTTATGACATTTATGACCCAAGCTCAGTAGTTATAATATATATATATATATATATATATATATATATATATATATATAAATAATACATTATAAATAATGCTCTTAATTTTTGTTTTAATAACAATGTAAATGTTCACAGCAGAGAGGGAACTTCAGTAAATTCTGTTGTAGCTGGCAGGGCCAACTTCTTAAAAAAGATGGTAGCCCTTTCCAAATTTGGTGGCCCTCCCAAGAATTTGGTAATTTAGTAGACACAAAATTCCATTATTCCATTAAACATAACACGATATTATAGTAGCTGAAAGTTTTGGCACTTACTTTATTCATGCACATTTCTTCATTCCCAAGCCGAATATGGTTAATCGTTCAGTGCAATTGATTGACATGCCTTAATAAAATATATAAGTTCTCCTGCGATGGTCTGGTCTTTGGCTGATTTTTATCATGGATTACCTCTTTCACGTGAAGTGTTTATTTATTGCTTCAAGTGGCTTGATTGAGTCGACTTTTATTGCGATGGACTTCCTTCCAAACGTGTCTACAAAATAATTGGTAATATTACTGACTGGGCCAATTCATTGTTATAGTTATTGCCACAACCAGATGTTGTTTACTGTCGGGTAGCATAAACATAATGTGACTCTTGGTATTATTAGGTGCAAGGATGATACTGGATGATTTGCCATAAAGACCCCCTTGTTCTGTTTGGATTTAAAGTGTTTGGACTACATGTTTCTTTGCAGTAACCATAAGTCTGTTGATACCATGTTTAATGGTGTTTTAGTAGAAAAATTGCATTATTAGCTACAATAATTGAAACAGATGCACATTTTTTAAATACCAAATAATTAAATTGTTAATGATTTGAAAGTGGCATTGTGTCTTTAGATCATAATTGAGCTAATTCTGGAGTATAGTTAAAAGTTTTTCAAAGAAGTATTCATTTGATTTAATCAGGAAATACCTCTAAAATATGTTGGATTTTGGTTGTATACCTGATCATTTCAGTGAATAGTGGAACTGATTGAATGTTTGCACGAGTTATCCGTACTCTTGGCCTTCTTTGTGGTAATTTGATCATCCATATTTTTTAACTTAGTAATCAAATACTTAAAAAGCTACACAACAATGTAGTTCAGGTTTGAAAGAAAAAAATGACTGCTCATAATATTCTTGATGGATATTTTTGAAATTATGACTGTTCAAGGCTTTATGTGTACGCTGTCAAACTGGCCACCTATTGTTAGGAGAAAGAGGTTGTGAGATGTAGTACACATCTGTTTATTTATTTGTTTAATGCCAACCATATGTTTTCTGGTGCACTGTTCTAGCACTGTGTGGTGTTGAGGATTATAATTTTAACAGGAGACCAGTGTTGCTTACAGTTAATTTAAGAAATAGCTGCCATTGTTTTCCTTTGTCTTTTACATTTAAATGCATTATTTTGCACCTGAATAAAACTAAACAATTAACTCTTAACTTGTTAGTTTATTTTTACCCACTATACAATAAAAAAAGAACATTTGAATGTAATGAGATGTTGATTTATTTCAGTCATCAGAAATTCTTATCTTATTGCGTTGAACAGTTAAAACCATAACTAATTTACCCCGTTAACTCTTCCAAAATCACCAATTTTAGTTGATTTCATTTATGATGATTATACAGTGAATTTGGAAATACTTCCAGTTGTTGTGCTAACATTGTACTTTATTATCCAGTGTATCATCATATCTCAAAATATGTATTATGACACGATTAAGGTTAACCTTAATTTACACACTGGCCATGTTCACTATTCGCTTTGTAAATTATAAAACGTGGTTCACTTCTACGAGACTGTCATTTATATTTGAGTGGGTGGAGATGTCTGCAGGCTCGAAGGAGTACGCATTGATCATGCACATACACACACACACACACGGATAAACACTTGCATAAATTAACCAACAAAGTTGTAACTGTAAACCAACGCATATGACAATGATAAGTAGATAACTGTTTTCTAAGATCTGACGTTTTGTCAGATTTTAGGAAATAATAATAATAATAATAATACAACATTTTATATAGCGCTCTATATAATTGGATTAAAATTACCCTAAAGCGCTTTACAGATAAAAGAAGTAGTTAAACATGTATCAAGTATAGACTTTAAAACATTATAAACAAGTTTCGATTTAGACGTTAAAACAATGATAACGTGGCTATGAATATGCAATGTCAAAGAAAACTTTCTTCTTGAACAAGTTGAGGGACTCGGACTGCCTAGTTATCATTGGCAAATTGTTCCACAGGGAGGCAGCTGACTTGCTGAAACCAAAAATATGGTTAACCGGATATTGTTTGTTGAGATGAACCCTCATCCCAGCGTCAGTTCGGGAGATTACGCTCTATGAACCTTTCTTGTCGATGTGTGATTAAGCCTAACTGACATTCATTATTGAGACTTATTGATTGATTTGTTGTTCGTGGAGAATCCTCAGGCTGTCGCTTATTCGGCACAGCCTCTATGTCGGAGTGGTTGAGAAACTTCCTCCCCCCACCACTCACACGGGAGCAGTACGGAAAGATGGAGCCGAAATACCCTGAGGGTGGTCAATGCCAGAGTGTTTTGCGTTCTCAGGGGGTCTGTAACGTCCCCCTTTATTTAACAATTCAGTGGAGACGACAGCGCCATTTAACGTGTTCAGCCACCCACGATGTTGTGAGCTGAGAAATTAATCTCTGGAAAGGTTTCAACCTATTTCTGGGATTGAACCCGTGACCCTTGGCACCAAGTGCCGGGTGCGTAACCGTTAGGCCACCGGAACTCACTTTATTGAGACTATATTTAAGTCTTTCTTTCGTGATGAAGCTATTTTCAGGCACTTAATGGTGTTTATGTCTTTATTGGAACTCGTCAAAATATTTTCAACGATGATTCATATATATATATATATATATATATATATATATATATATATATTAATTCTATGAATCAATTAGTAAAGTATAACAAATATTATGAATCACAAGATTTGAACTCATATATTAGTAATAACACCATAATTCAATAATCTAGACTAGTCTTTATAGATCCCATTATCTCTAATTACTAGACACGGATAATACACCAGAGTGAAAATACTTAATTAATTAGCAACAAAAATCATCAGTTTAAATATATATAGGATCTACGTCTAACTATTACAACCGTCAATTATTTTCTTACTTATTCTACAATAAATAAGTATACAATAATTTATGCGATGTACTACAACGGCATTGATTACCGTAACAAGTTATATATATTCAACTATATGTGTCATCATCATACAAGTGATATTTGACGCCATATCAATTGCTGAGCAATGATCTTGAGAAGACCTCTGTACATTGCCGTGATGGTGCATTTTTTTAAAAATTAATTGCGGTTCAGTGTGCTCACTCGTTGCGGGTGAGCGGGCAGTTGTTCCGTCAAAATTAATTGACATCATGTTCGCGTGTGTGACGTCATCTTCGCGTGTGCTTCGGCAATTTCCGGAGACCTTTCAATCTCAAAATCATGTCGGCCAACAACCTGCATAAGGTGATAGCGGCACTTCTAATTGTTTTACGGCGGCGTAGGAAACTGTTACAAGACATCTTGCAGGCAGCTCTGGTGCCGCCAATGAATACTCCGTAGGCCATAGTTATCACACCCTTCTCAGGCGGTGACGTCTTAACAACATTTCTCCCCCCCCCCCCTGCAAAGCAGTGCACTTGGACCCTTACCTACGCAACCACTTACAGCAACTTACACCATACATAGATTAGCATGCGGCTCCGATGCTCATGGGGCCCCAGGGCAACTGCCCAGTGTGCCCATGCGTTAAGACGGCCCAGTAGGGTTACTTAAGTGTGCTTAACATACACAAATTAGCATGGGCCTCTGCTCGTTGGATCCCTATGCTTGTTGGGCCCTCGGAAAGTGCCCATTGGGGCCCATGCGTTAAGACGGCCCTGTTTTAGGGAATTCGAAGAGGAGCATTTGTTCTCATATAAGAACTATGTCCGAATGTTGCCAAATAACTTTTAGTTATGTCGCTTAATCGCTCCACGGGTCAAGAAACAGGAAATGCATCTCCGACGCAGGATATCAATGGGTGAACGTCTTGCCATCACCCTACCATTTTCCGCCTTCGACGCCCGGTCTTTAAACTCTTTCAAATTTGTGTTGTACAAAGGAGGATTTACTTGCCATAAAAGTGCACACTCATTTCCCCCATCCCAGCTTCTTCAATGGGCGCTGACATTTTGGATATCATGTGACCGGAGGATTGGATTTGTTGTTCGATGTAGACGTGAACACATTAGGGGAGACTGGAAACCTATGAGCCACTTTTCAGATTACTTGCCATGACACCTTCAACCCTTACAGCTCCCGATCCCAAAACGTACATGCTGTTAAGAGCCATTGTAGCTGCTCATTACAACATTGAGTTTGTTTGGTTGTCTCCATGACTGTCTTCTTGGTATACACTTTTAGAACAGGGTCCGTGATGGCTCATTGGTCCCCATGGTAAGGGACCGATGAGCCACCCATTGGGGGCCCATGGGCCATGATATTTACATTGAAACTAGGTGCAACATAATTTTTAAAATTATTTATTTTAAATGGTAAGAGGTAGTAGACCTAATCAATATTATAGCCATTTAGGTTGCTATCGAATTGCATTATTCCCCTGCGCCTCATTGTGGTGTTGGCGCTCGTTGGATGAGGTAGAACCCCCAAAAGTTATGACTCCTCAACATAATTAAGCTCTTCTTTATAGGGTTCAACAAAACGACAGGACATTACACCTTCATCGTCTTTTGGCTGAGTGATGAGTCCGATGTAATGACTTCTTGTCTTTTCCTGCATATTACACAAGAACATAATCCCCTGGTTCAGGATCATTGTCCTGAAACTTGATTGGCTCTTCTGGATTGGTCCTTTCTTCATCTTCCACCACTTCCTCTGGATCCAGTTCAGCTTCAGCATTGGAAAAAGTTAAAGTGTGTTTTACAGGACCCGATTTCTTCTTCTTCTTTCCCTCAGCTGCTAATGCAGCCCGCTCTCTTTCTGGTGTGTTAGTTAGAATAGTACTCTTTCTGGCTTTGCCCCGCCGTATCTTCTCATTTCTAGAAGCCGATTTAGGATAGGGTCTTACATCCTCAGGAGATTTTTGATGTTGACGCTTCAGTTGAGGTTGGTGGCTGTGGTCCTCCAGCATGTCCAGGCGTAGGTACAATGTTTGGTTCATTTCCCTCGTCATTAGCTTCCTCACCTGGACCCTCGTCTGGCATGTCTCGAACATGATATGATCTTCCTCTCTATCGGTTGGGGCTGATGGTAGCAGGAGATCATCTGTGAAGACTTCACGATTTACTGGATAAATTCCAGTCTTGCTAAATCCTGCTGTGATGTTGGCAGGAATTAATGCTCTATACTAGGCCTGACCACTAAGGGCAGCAATGTCATGAATGGTAAGTGCCCGACAAGCAAATCTCCATGGCGGTTTTTATCGCTGACTACACCCGGTGAGAAAAAGTGGGCGGGTAATATAAAAATATTTCGATCCTTGCGGTTTGCACCTGCCGGGAAAAAAGTCACCAGGTGATAATTAGACCGTAGCCGAAGGGTCGTAGGTTCGGGAGCTCCAATGCTGTTATCTGGCGGAGACTGAATCACTCGTCCATAAAATGAGAACTTGATAGGACGCAAATAACCTTTTGCGTCTTTAATGGCAGTATGTGTTGCATGCTTCCTTGGGAGTTGTTGATGTGGGTGCAAATAATTAAACAAACTAACTAAACCGATCTATTATAATTTATGTTGACCCCAATCTCCTTTCAAATATAGTTAACATGCCGAGACTTTTCTGCTGTTCTTTTTTTAATCGAATAGTTAAAACCCTAAAATATTTCTTTTCACATGAACACTAGAACATATATAATTAGGTCACCATTTTCTATATAGTTTTCTCTGTTTATTTATTGTATTTTATACAAGAGTAATTATGTACACTCACATTCGCCTGAAAGGAATTGTGAATGTGTGTATGCTGAACGCTAATTAATAGCACGCTGAATGTTTATGTTAAGCCTAACATACAATATCAGATATCTGTAATAAATACAATTTGAAACGAAAAGAGTATATATTATAGGTTACGTTATACAGCCAGCATATATTAAACGTTTAGTCAGAAATACATGTTATAACATTATCCTAAATTGATTTTTATTTCGCATTTAAACAACAGCCGATCTATCATCACCGATCGACATATGTTCTATATGAAGGCTGATGAGGACCTGAATAAGGTGAAACCGGGCGTTACTATATTGGATTGATCGAGTGGTGTCATATCGCTGATATCAGTATTGATCAGAGTTTTTATTTATTTATTTATGTCAATATTATTGACTTTAACTGTATACTATATAATTTTCAACTTTGTTATTTTAGGCTTTAGTTTGGTTTATCCGTGGGCTCGGTCGATCAATTCTTGGCTGTTGTGTATCGGACAATGCTAATAGTTCCTAATAGTGTTTATCCTAATCACTGACATTGAAAACGTAGGTATGGACGCCATTTTTGTGACAGTATATCGCGCGTACTTTCGACAACATTGAATAAAAAATATTTTTCAATAATGGAGCCACGCACTAATCTGCATATAAAAAAAATTCGGAATGACAACCCAACTGGATTTCATCAGTGACCCAACTCCATGTGACGATAAATCCACCAAAAAACCTTATATTATAAAAGATCAGCTGTATGGTAATCCTGAAACTCAGCGACGAGTGCGTCATGATGTTCATCTGCCACGAGGCCAAAGCGAATAGCCAATTCACGAACGGATGATGAGCTCAAGGACTCCTGAAGCGCAGAGTCGGGATTGAGTGCAGCAAGGTCCTCCAACACGTCCTTGTGGAATGGGAAGATCTTGTTGACAATCGCAAGGTAGAACATGCGCACACTGTCAAAGATGCCCGTTTGTTTTACTCCATGACCTAAGCTGCATTGTTCGTCGTATGGGTCGTGATTACGTGGCAAACAAGAACACGTGCGCTATTACAGCAGACACATTTTGGACAATTTCTGTTGATCTAGAAAAACCCGCGAGACATTGCTAAGCAAAACTAAAAGAAACTATTCCACACCAAGCTTGATATAAACGTGGCTAGATATTTTTGTTTGTTTGGGTTTAGTTAAAAACCGGGAGATTTTCGGCTCCCGGCGGGAGACGGAGCTCAAAACCGGGAGGCTCCTGGCGAAACCCGGAAACTTAACATCTCTGGGTAAAGCATAATATAGAAGTGACCGTTCCAACGCACACAGTACAGAAGTTTGACAGATATCACATGCTATACGCTAACAAAAGGAATTCTAAGTAAGCCAAATTAACAAATGGAAATAAAAGCAATTACTTGGGAAGTTACTTAATGTTGGAAATGAATCTTACAAGCATCAGACACTTGACAAAACCTTGTATTAATCACGTAATTAGAGTTCTAAGTCAGTGATTGGTCAGTGTAGTGGCGACGATCTTCGCATTTGGGACTGCATTTAGGTGGTAGCTGATGGCGAGGCAGTCACTTTATTGACGGTCGAGTTGATATAAAACGGTAATAAAATCTAGGGACTTTAATTTGGCGATCGCTATATGGTGAGGTGGTCACTCTATTGAGGTGGTCACTGAACGGTGTTTGACTGTAAACAAAGCTCTTATAATATGTTCCTGCTCAAGTTTGTTTTTGATTATCGGGGTGATTCTCTCTTCCCACCTCTTTCCGATAGTTTTCTAGAAATTGTTTCATGTGAGGTATATGAGATTGGCTTGTTAGATTGGACATTATATATCGTTATAATAATAATAATAAAATAGAACAATAAATATATAATAATAATAATTATTATTATTATACAAACTTGATAAACAAGTCAAATAAGGGATATTTACTCCCGAATTATTAATTTACTTGTCCTTATCATTCTGTACTACATTCTTCCGAATGAAAAACAATTTGATAAACCTGATTCTGTACTTTCTCATTTAGATATTATAAAAAGGTGACTTTTAGTGACACTACTGGATGTCATACAAATAAATGACGTCTTATCTGTTGTGTGTATATTAACACGACTTACTGAAGCAATACAATCAGATTATGGCCAGAATCATCCTATTATGTGTCCAGCTACAAACACTACCATATCACACGTAGCTACCATTCTGTATATCAACCATAGTAAAATATTAACACACACACACATACAGCGTTGTTTTGATAAATTGTACAAACATTTTTTTATTCTGTAAGTACTTGGTTAGATGACTGGATAAAATGCATACATTAACTTGGCACAAGTTGTGCTCAATCATCATTTTAAACTAGTAAGCATGATACATTTTTCAGTTAAGTAAATAAGCATTTTAGTATATATATATATATATATATATATATATATCAGTTGTTAATAAATAAGCATATATATATATATATATATATCAGTTGTTAATTAAATAAGATTATATATATATATATATATATATATATATATAATATATATCAGTAAATAATTAAATAAGCATTATATATATATATATATATATATATATATATATCAGTTGTTAAGTAAATAAACATTATATATATATATATATATATATATATATATATATTCATTAGATTATGTGTATATATTCATTAGATTATGTATAGTCATAAATATATATTTCATTTTATTAAATATTCTCAAACTTGTATTGACTCTCAACAGTTAGAAACCAAAGGCTGGAATAGTATAGAAATAATTAATGAAAGAGCCTCCAGTGTGAATGATAACATTGGTCAGGCTGGATTAGAAAAATCCATCAAATGAAATGTTATGGAGCATGAGAAATATTCATAAAACGAAAGGAATGTCACAGCTACAGAACATGGACATGGAATCTGAATAGTCACAATTACTCACAACAAATTACTCACCACTTAAAAAAAAACTTTCTAACTTGCACCCATTTGTATATTTCCACCAATTAACAATCATCTTCAGTGTCTGGGCAAAACAATGTTTCGTATGGTGACACTTAGAGATTATATTACTTACAAAGAATAAGAAAGGAATAAATTATTACCAGTGAGTTAACAACAAATGTATAATAAATTAAATGTAATATCAGGTTATTGAAGCAATTCTTCATGTTCTGCACAGCACCAATTATATTACATATATGCTTATAACATACACTGTTTTACTCATATTATATTAACTGTTTTACATCAATACGTAGGTGATAATTCTTTCTTATTTCTGTAGCATTATTTAACACTGAAAGTTATCACAGATTCAGTGGCCCAGCTATGTGGACATGCTGATTCTAAGTACACCAGCCAATCCTAGATGCATGTGACAACATTACATATTTCAACAACACCCTCATAACAGACACATCTCTATATAAGTATCCCACGTATATAAATACCCCACTATAAAAACAAGACTAATATCACTAACATTATAAGTACATTGTCCACAACTTCCGAAAATACCATGATATGCCAATGTAATACTTCCAATTATTACATTCTTCTGATTTCCACATCATATATATATATATATATATATATATATATATATTAATATATTAATTCTACCTATCTTATTCATTATGTCTAAAATGGCAACCAGATGACAAATAATTTCTTGCATATCTGAAGTACATTAAAGAATCAATCAATCAAGTGATTTTGGTCATCGTCTGCATTAGTCGCTTTCCTTTTCTTGACATTCTATAGAACAAAACAAAAATAAATGCCAAACATAATAAAATTTGGATATAGCCACTTATACAATAATGATATGTTTTTATAGTGGAAAACAAAAGGCTACAGTGACAACATGATGTCATCTATAAGAAATTACTCATGATTTCAGTGCTGGATGGTGAATGTTGAATATTATCTGTGTCTGACCTAACTAAATAATTCTGACAAACTGTGATGTTTGTTAGTTAAAGGGATATATATATATATATATATATATATATATATATATATATATATTTTATATATAAAACCTATGTAACAATTTGAGCAATATTTCCAAGAATGAACACTTTCATGGAAATTATCATTAAAATTATTTCCCCCTTATCAATAAATGTTTACCAGTATTTAGAATAGGGTAATTTCTCTGGCTTCTGAATTCAGGCATTTTCTGCTCATATACCAGTATGCAAATTAGTATCACAAAACTGTTCTATGTGTTTGGCACCAGTTATGATCAGTTATGGGTCATAAAATGATGTTGCTATCTCATTGAATTAAAGTGAGACATTAAATACACATTGAGAATGCAAAATACTCTGTACTGTTCCCCTCTGAGAGGTGGATGAGTACGAGTATACCAATAACCTGTTCTATGGGGCTAATACTGAAATGAAGCATTTATGTTTCATGGTGGGAAATAATGATACAAAATGTTTAGAATTAAAACATGGGCATGTATAATGTTATAGCTATATTTATGTACATAAGACAGACCTTGTTATCCTGACTGGCTGATCCAGACTCCACATCATTCATTGTGTTATAATTTGGTTGATCCGTCTGATCCAGTAAACCAGGCTATATAGAGATTAACATATTTATGTCACACAGTGTTTTGGACTTATATAGATTTATATAGATATATAGATTTACTTTAAAGAATTACTTTATATGTGTATGCATTTCTGTGTGTGAGCATGCAACTCATTTGTGTGTGTTCATGTATAGATATATGTGTACATGTGTGTACATGTGTATATGTAGGTGCATGTGTGTGTACATGTGTGTATTTAGGCGTGTGTGCCCATACATGTGTGTGTGTAAGTGTGCAAACTGAAAAGTTTACATTGGAATATATCAGATACACCCGTTGTTATTACCTGGCGTTCTTCATCTGAACCAATCAGATGGGAGTCATCCGAATCAGAATCACTATCAAAATTTGCCTGTACAAAATAATAAACAAATTCACCAACAAAAGAAATAAACACACACACACACACACACAGAAGAGAGAGAGAGAGAGAGAGAGAGAGAGAGAAAATAAAACAAACCCATTACCTTAGATTAGTGATTCAAAGAAGGATTTACCCAAGCCATAGGAACTGCCCACCATTATATAACAACCAAAACTATAATGCAGTTAATATCTTTCTCAGTTATGATGAACTCACAGTACTACACAAATGTCTAATTTTGACTAGATAAAAGAATGATCAATCAGGTAACAGTCTAGCCCAGTATTAATGGAATATTTGAGCAGATACTCCAGATATTTACATATTATACATACTCATGTATATAATACTAATAATATTTTATATAGTGCATTATTCAACTTGAATTGCTCTAAGGTGCTTCACTTTTAAAGCATGATTAAAATATGTTCTTGAAGCTGTTATATCACATATGTGGAGGTAATAACCCTAGACTCTAGTAAACATAAGGTTATCCATCTTATACACGAGTAAGACTATATGAATCACTCATAAAAGATGATACTCAACAAATCAAATACAGATTTTGTCAAGTTTTAACTACATGAATGACAATTGGCAATCAGTTATTAAGAACATTCCATATTAAAAATGAGATATAAATCACTATTTACTATTTAGATGGAGAGGCTAGTTACTCTGTGTACCTGAACAAGCATGAAACTCACCAGGCTTATAACTTGGTTTTGAGTCAGATTTGTGTGTATAGGTTTAAATTACAATTACCAGTATACTGATTATATTTTCCTTAAATGGATATATGCAAAATCTAGTGAGCTACACGTGTCAGAAGTAATGTCTGCTTATATTTAGAAGAACACACATTTCTAAGCATTAAAATCACTATCGGACGACAAAAATAAATCGACCAATTCTCATTTCTCTGATAAGCATCTCAATGCTACATCAACTTTATGAGCTTTCCTGAAGATATGACCTTTGCTGGACACATCACTTATGGAAAACTTCTCCCATAGCATCTTTCTCTTTATGCCTTGAGTAATCCTCTGTCTACTTACATCTGTTTTTTCTGAATGTTAATCTAAAAGTTTCACATGCTTTTAAATATATAGTTTCCATAGATGACATTATATGGAAGAATCCCAATTCCATCATCATGATTTGCACGTAAACATACAAAATTGTTCCAAACAGGAAGTTAAAGGCAACCAATTGCTTAAGTCAACAATAATTAAGTTTGATCCATGATACCCTGGATTGTTCCATATATAAAACAAATTACACAGATTCTGTGTAAGCCCTTTTGGGAATATTTAGCTGTTGAATCATGGCATTATTAATTAACAGGATCAATAACCTGATCACATACCAATTCTATCAAACCTCTACAATCCTATTCAGTATTATTAACATTACATTTTCATTCATTCTCATAACTTCCAGGCCTCGGTGAAAGAACAAAAATATGTCGTTTAAAAAAAAGATGCCATTGACCTAATATGCTAGTTAAATTTAATATGAATCACACACACACACACAGACAACGCACAAACTTGTACTAACTCAAAAGCCATAACAAACATTTAAAACAAATAACACATTCTATGTACAATGCAGTCAGATACTGTAAGTGTGACAACCTTTGTACAGGATTTCCAAATAGAAAAAGAGGCTGGACATCAACAGAAGTTAAATAATAAGATGGATCAGACAAATTATTACTTACTTGAAATGCATCATCATCAGTTACATACTTGTACTTCTTGTCACGGTAGAAAGGACCCTTTTTCAAGACATACATCACTACAATATCACAAAGCACTGTTGCCTGAAAGAAAGAATGTTGCACTAAAAATGATAAAATTATAGTATTAATACTAAATATATGGCTTATAAAAACACTGTTTGCTGGTACTTTCATTTTGATATATATAAAAGCTCAATATATATGTATATATTAGTATTTTTCAACATGCTGATTATTGATTTTAGTAATATGAAATTCCCATTTTGTCAGAACAAGAACATTTGATGTTATTATATTTAGCACAGTGCTATGACATTATTATATTTATCACAGTGCTATCTAATATTTAAACTGGGATAGAAATCCAGCTCTTTACCTCTTATTAGCTGAATATATTTAACCTGAAATCAGTATCTATAAATGAATATTGCAACTTCTTTGTATACGGTCTGGGGCTTGATCACTCTACCATAACAACCATCACACACATGCACCAGGGCTCGATATTTAAGCTATGATTTGTATGTTTAATATGTGTTCATAGGGAAATATTTTTTCACCGAACAATTCCCATGTTATTGTGTTAAGATGTATGTTTCATTTCATGTTGTTGGTCTTGAGTGAATAATAACTGGTGCCTAAAGTGTTCATGAAAACTATTTGTTAGTGAGTGTGTCTAATTTGCTAGTTAAAAGTTTTTCAATTAGCAAAGGTTTGCTAGTGGGGAAAAAGTAAATTCCGAGCCCTGACACACACACACATATACACACACACACAGTTTCAAAAGAGTCTTGACATAAAGTATTCTGTGTTGATACTTACAATAGCCAATAATCCTAGACCACTACCAAGACTGAGCAGCAGGGGTACCATACTAAACTTGCCAGCTCGTCCTGTTGTCTTAATAACAAACCGTAGGCCATACACTTTATATAGGTCTCTCATCATGATACTCTTTTCATCATAGTAGTTTGCATACCTAAATAATAATAATAATGTATATTTAACGGAGAATCATTACTGATGGGTGTCATTCAAAGATGCTATAAGGGGTGCCTCTGTGGTCTAACTGGTAGCATATTGGATCACAGATCACTACCATCTGAGTTTGAATCTCGGCTTTGGCATACCTGAAGGGTGTTTCATCTTTGACTTTGCTTCATTACCTTTGTAGGTCACGCAGCCCATTTAGTATACCATGTGCACAAAACTGGCCATAAAACATCAATCATCATCAAAGGTGCCATAAAGTGACAATCCAATATAATGTATCTACATCCCAAGTGTGAAATTTGAACAATTGATGTTGAACAGGTGAGATTTTAGAACAGATGTAAACTTTTCAAGATAATATGATGCAGTGCTAATATCCAACAGCATTGTGTTCCACAAAGTGGGGAAGGGCACCTCCATGGTCTAACTGGTAGTGCATTGGACCACAGATCACTACCACCTGAGTTCAAATCTCAGCGTGGACATACCTGAAGGGTGTTTCATCTTTGACTTCGCTTCATTACCTTTGGAAGTCGCTCGACCCATTTAGCCTACCATGTACTCAAAAGTGGCCATAAAACATCACCACAAAGGGAGGGCTACAATGCTAAATGCACAATCACCATATGACTTAAGCTGGGACACAGCTCATTGAAATAGTATCTGACTGGATCACTTCTAGGGATGACCTTCCAGTGAACATGAGTTCATACATGTATTAATGGGCCATGTCACTGATAGATTGATAAGCTCTTATTAAAATACTGGGATGGGTATACCATATAACCAGTTGTTAATATAGTTTTTGGAATATTTGGATAATATGATCATGCATTCTAAGATTGCATCATTGGCCATAGTAACAAGTGCTTATAATGCCAAGAATGGTTTTAGACAGAAGATATTCTTAAGATGATAGTAGGTGGTATGGCATACTGATAGGACATGTCCATACGTATTAATGCATACGTCAGAAATGTTTTATGGGATTTTATATAAAATGATGAAGTGAAACAGATAATAGTTGTTTTGATATGATTAAATATTAATAAATTCCAAGCCACTGACACCTGAATATCAACAATACAATTTTCTAAATTATCCAAGGAAGAAGGGAATTTTGTTTCATTTTCATGTTCCAATGATATGTATATATATATATATATATATATACAGCTGTGTGTCATCTACATACAAGTAATATTTAATGTGATGTCATCATGCAGTGATCCCAAAGGGATGTGTATAAATTGTGTAAACCACAGGACCAAGAAGTGAACCCTGTGGTATACCAGATAACAATGACTAAATACAATGAAGAGACACTGTCTGAGAGAGATCTTCCAAATAGGACTGAATGAATTCTAGTAAAAAAGTCTTTCAATCTTGAAAAACTCATTATAAATAACTGTATTAAGTACAACAGAAATACCAAAAATACTGGTTTACCTCGAGTAACTCCTATCGTAAATATTTGTTTTACCCAAACCAAGGTTATTTCTGTGGTGTGAACATTTTTATATACAGACTGTCATGTTTCATGATTATTATTGAACAAATATTTGCTTAAATGGACAGGAACAGCCCTTTCTGTAATTTAAGATAAAAATGTTAAACTTGAAACAAGTCTGTACTTCCACAGAATATTACAGTCCAAACTTGTTTTTAATTAATGGAATCACAAAAGCAACTTCCATGTATGTTAATAAACCGCATTAGATAATGATTTATTAATTATCTTTGTAACTGGGCTTATCAGAACACCCAGATACTTGTGCCATGTAGGCACAGGGCTGGTTGCACAGAAAAGATTTCAGGACCTTCTCACCAATGGCCTGTAAGAGGCTCAAATGTATCCATCAGGGACATGCTAAAGTCTTATACCAATTGCACACACACACACACACACACACACAACAGATGCTCAGAATTTCTAACTGTGAATCTTTTGTGATAGATAATTTGCATTTGGAATTTATGTCAACAATGAAACTAACAATTTAACATTTTATTATTATATCTGTCATTATTCATTCAAAATGTGACTATATAATATGACCATATACAATCACATTCGTTTTCTCCCCCTACCTGAAGTTCCAACCTTGTGCTATCTTGGCATGTTCTGGGTCCAGCCTACGAAATATGTATTCTGGCTTACAGTAATCTATATTCCTATCCAGATCACAATCCCAGTTAATTGTTATGCTGATGACGCCTCCCTAGTGATAATAAGCTAGAGAAGTAATTATCATTTCATGGCAAATAACAAATTGAACATTCTCTTTATACACTAGTAAAGTGTACGCATTATTAACCTGATGTGTAACTTCTGGTTAGAGAAATGGCATAACTGATTTGTTTT
The DNA here is from genome assembly GCA_025642065.1 of Paralvinella palmiformis. NCBI lineage: Eukaryota > Metazoa > Annelida > Polychaeta > Terebellida > Alvinellidae > Paralvinella > Paralvinella palmiformis. The sequence goes on from JAODUP010000166.1 coordinate 588,495, forward strand.
TTAAATTAGAAGTTAAAATTATTCATATTTTTCATATACCAGAAAAATACTTCTGGCTGTATTAATTAATGGGAATAAAAATTACAATATTTATCATGTGCATCAAGTAAAAGGCAAAAGAAATTTAAATAGTGAGTTCATGAATTCATTTTCTCCTTGCTACGACATATCTTCTTGGTGACCTTACACAAGAGTGATGCCAAACAGGGTTGGGGTAATTACAAGACCAAGGTAATCAATTATGATTACGGTTACTTGAGAATACCATGATTACGGTTACAATTCTATTCATTTTGAATATAATTTACATTATTTAGTTGACAGGTATTTACCACCTCAGAAAGCCATGTTTGTTGTGGCGTATTACAAGCACATTTTGTTTGTCTAAAGCTTTTCTAAATAGTTCTACCATAATCTGGAGAGAGTATTTAAATCATATCATCTTCATCATCTCCAAAGCAGTTTTCCAATGTAGCTGGAATATCATTTGGATTATGCTAAATGTAGTCAACATTACATGTTGGTATGCAAAAGAAGTCTTTCCATTGAATAGTAGCATATATTTATGATATGAAATGATGTATATGAATTATAAGGTATCACCAATATATATATATATATATATATATATATATATATATATATAATTGTTAAAGGAATAAGCTGAAATATTGATTCTGAAAGGAAAATCACCATCTGTGGTCCTAGTGACTATCTCCAATTATACACTATTAGGTGAAACAGATTTTGAATAAATAGTAAAAATTTGTAACTTTACATGTTATTATAAATCTAATATTTAACATACTATCAAGTGAGTGAGAGTAAGTGAGTGATTGTGAACAGGATCTGATGACCTAAAAAGTCATTTAGTATTATGGGCGAATCTTTCACTTCACCTCATTACCTTTGGAGGTTGGTTACTCACTCATTTAGTCTAACTTGTGCACAAAAAGTGGCCATAAAACATCAAACCTTAATAATATTTAGAAAACAAATTAATATTTAATGGGTATTTTCAACAACAAGATAGCAACCAAAAATTGACAACATGCGACATTAACCCCAAAACAATTCATCATCGGATCAGAGATAATCAAACAATGGCATATATCTAAGAATGTAGATCCACACAAGCGTCAAAATCAGAATATCCCCAAAATTAACATTACAGATTAAGTTATTAAAATAAATTACTGTCCCTTTAAGAACTTTCATAGTAGATTAATGATTATATATACAATTAAGTTATTTTGAAGGTAACTGATTCAAAATGCAATAAAAAATGTAAAAGTGATTAGATGTTTTGTATAGTCCATTTAAGGGAACATTCTCACAGAGACTAAAAAACATCAGCTATCAGACAATTTAAACTTTATCGAAAAGGTTATTCATATTCAGGATTACCGTTATTATAAATAATATATTTACCTGAATGGACATTCTGTCATAATTCTCTTCTGCCTCTGCAATTATCTGCCCCAGTTCAAAGATAGGACATAACCTGTCATTTGGATCTGATGAGTTATAATGACAAGACTTCAAATATGTCTCATTCTGTGAGTCGAGGATATTACGCCTAAAACATAAACATTAAAAAAAATACATTCAACAGAGCTGAAAATTTTGTAATTTAGAAAAAATCAGACAGAGAAATACAAAACAAATCTGTGTGTGTGTATGTCTGTGCATGAAGCAGAGAAATACAAAAAAAATTCTGTGTGTATCTGCACATTTGTGTGTATATGCATTACAAATAAACAGTTGCTGGTAGAATGACAACTATTCCTATAACAGCCCTAAGCCGAACTTGTCTTACCGTTTAATCGCAAATTTAGGAAATTCTATATTGTTCTTTATTAAAACTGTAAATGTCTTAGATCCGGACAGTAATGCCTCATCAGGTCCCCTGCAAAAATTAATAACTCATATTTAATTTCAATTACATTTGATAGAATCTTTGTACTTATGTAGTTAAGTACACAATAGAACATAAAATCCCAAGATTAATTACACGTTTGCAACAATACTGGAATACACTAGATCAAGGAAGTTATTTAGAAATACTCAACTGATATAATTATCTCTCTCTCTCTCTCTCTATATATATATATATATATATATATAATTATATTGAATATACATTACAACATTCAGAGGAATGATGTAGAGTAAGATTATCACTCACAGAGGTAAAGTGTCATTCTCTACTGGGCACCAAGCATAGATCTCACACACCTTAACTGTATCATTCCTATCTGATTGAATGCATTTACCAGTTCTAACTCCTGAAATATGAAGGAAGGATCAGTTAATATGTAGCTAGTGCATAACTCTGCCAGGAAAAAAAGTATCAATTGTTGGTTAATCAGAATCAGTTTTATTATATATGTCTGATTTAATTTTAATTGAAATTTTAGGCCCTCTAACTACGATTTTGGTGTATTATCAAGTGAGCAATATTATACTAGTTTGACAAATTATCATCTTAGTCTAAATCCATGTTTTGATAATTATATTTACTAATTCATAATTATTGATGAGCTGTTTACACTGAGAACATCACAACTGTTTGAGAGCCATCATAATCATGATGAAATCAATAACAAATGCAATGATACACTGACACAGCAACTACTGTGTGAGATTCACCCATATTTAACCCTTTAAGGCCTCACAGTGCCTAGAGGGATTGCCTCATACGAGGCCAATGATGCTGGGAGGCATCGCCCAGTATAGGCCCCACAATGCTTACAGGCACAGCAAGACGTGCGTATTTGTTTATGTCACGCAGGAGACATTGAGACATTATTTTTGTCTGGTTAGGACACTGCTTTGTCATAATCCAATGAGAGATCAGTTTTGTATCATCGTGATCTGATCCAGTGTTTGTTGTCAGTGACTCTTCTTATTTTCATGGCGTTTATGGTAGAACATGATTGGTTTAACAATGGTAGATATAGCGATGGATCAGACTTTGAAGGATTTGGTTAGGATGAGATTGTAGAATGTGAGTGAAGACAACAAGAAATATTTGCAAGTGAAAGGATATCAGTAACCTCAATCATACAAATAATAGAACATTTCAGTAATACACATTAATGATATTCTCACCTCCGTGCATATTTTAGAAATGCAAATCATACAGATTGCACCACACCGCATCCGACAAATTTGTGGGAACCTAGATTGTAACAGTGAGTTACCTTGAATGAATTACCCATAATGCTTTCAAGTACATATGGCATTTGTGTTCATTTTATTAAACAAGACTAGTTTCAGTCACATTCTGACCTTTTTTATGATGACCACCAAAATTTGGATGAAACTGTCATATGAATGCTACCTTTTAGTCAGGGACACTATATAGAATATGTTTTGTGGCTTTGTATGTTCTGTAGTTGTATTTAAATTGTGGGTTTGAATTTTCCTTAATTGGCTGTAGATAACTGATTATCTTGATATATACACTCCATAAACTAGTTTGGTGACAACTATGTCTAGTTTATTGTTTAAGTGCAATAATAAAATCATGACAGCACCACATTGTCAAACACCAGACATTTCAAATTAACTAAAAGTACCATTGTTTGCGAGATCTTTCTCAGGGAGTGACCTGTGAGCCATATGTTCTAGGTGTATCCAGTATAGATGCTCAGCAAACTATGGGATATGCTCATTTCCTAATTTTTATTACAAATCAAGATGAAATTACTAAATATAAACCCTTCTCAGATAAGGCCTGAAATATGTTGAACCAACTATTTATTTACAAAAATTCTCTGTAAGTATATTAAACCCAGATCCGGAAAATTTATGCTATTTTATTTTGAATTAATATTACCCTAATTTTGTTTTTAGTAATTAGCTGCTTTAGATGACATGCAGCCCTAGTATTTAACATGTAACTACACTCCAGTAGCTGTATCTCATGAATACATATCATGGTATGTGGCTTCGAACATGAAGCAAGAGAATAAAGTTTCGTTAAATAATTATAGCATGATCTGGGGGTAAATCTCACTGGTTATATAGAATTTATACAGTTTATGTTTTGTACAAAAACAAAACATTAGCAATTGGCGTATATCTGGTGAAGAAACATACCATTGCCATTAGGAATCGGAACTCCCCGAGGACAATCAGCATCACTCTGACAAATAGACTTCTTCATGCTTGGATCCTGTAATGTAAGGATTATACCTCAGCTACACAGTACATGCTAGTAAAATATCCAAATGATACTAGCATGGAACATAAAGCTAACTTTGAAAGCAGATTACAGAACACTTAACCTGGGAATTATGGAATAAATTACAATAAAGCATTTGACAATCACAAACAAACCTCAGGACAAAGTCCCTGTTTCTGGCCTTTGGTGATGACAATGTTTGTTGCCACAAAGAAGGCATCATTTTCCTAAAATAGATAATTCAATTAACTGGAAACAGTAAGTAATTGGCGTATATGTTTTGGAAGCATCCAATGTTACAAATGAATAACCAAAAAGAAATTTTAAATGGTGAAAATAGATGATCAAGGTTTGTAAATGCATTATTCCATGGTCATTTTCTTGATACCAAATATCCTTTCCCAGTAGTAGTAATAGTAGTAGAAGCAGTAGTATATTTAAGATGAATTGACAAAGAGGAAATAGTTGTTAATAGGTCAGCCCTCATGAGATATATTTCTATGATTAAGACTTGGTAATCAACTTTGGCAGAAAATATTTATGTTAGATAATAAAACTATTTCTTCTCCATTTCATTATATGTAATATTTATATTTAGGAATAACTAACCTGAGGTGGGTTAACATAATCTGCTGCATCCCAAATACGGTGGTTCCTAGTATCATTTGCTGGTAACTTGGATGTATTTGTGTACACTGTACCTTTTAACTTTGTTGTTGAAACACTAACCACATCTTCAAACTCCTGGTATCCCTTTTCCCAAACAATGGCATAGCTATCAAAATTGAGGCAATATAGCATGAAAATAAAAGTATTTTAATACATAGGTATATCTCTTCTGTTGCAGGTATTAGCCAGGAATTGCAAATGGAAAAACACATTTTTATCAAAGGAAATTCAACGGAGTATTTTAGTCAAAGAATTAAGATAACAAATTCACATTAAATACATGGTGTTAGTCAGAAAGCTATCTACCACTAATGGGATGAGTAATTTAATACTTGTGGATGGCTATCACACTTGATTGGATATTTATTGATGATATATGAACAGTTGTTTGATAAAGAGTGTTTCCAGTACTCTTCCCTACTTGTAGTACTGTGCTGAGTGAGTTTCAAAGAAGTTGGTTATAATAACAATTATAATTATTCTTTTTTGATAAATTAGTCTCCAGCTTAAGATATAACTTAAACATGCATACATTACTCTGTATTTTACATACACACATTTCTGTGTCAGCAAGAGCTGTACCTATAAATTTTTGTTTGGGTACTAGTCACATTTCACACACTCAATTATCTTTCAAATAGAACACATTTTAGCAGAAGTAGTTATCAAAATAATGCTAAAACTTTATCTCGTTTGAAAAGCGAGTGGCCATGCAGAAGCTTGTTTAATGGCTATATATATTACCATTAATTGATGTGATAAAAATTTGTATACATGGCCACTTCATTTGTATGTTGAGCTGTCTCACTTCAAACAGTTTGTTCTGAGTCAGCTGATTTGTTCCAATGCTAAATTGTCTGAGGCTATATATTGTTTGTCAGAGAATATATATATATATATATATATATATAATCCATAGATTATACATAGCTATATGCTTTGACCATGACAAATTGTATTTTCTTATTAGCAAATATATGCTTTATTTTTAAATCTCAGTAAAAAGCTGATAGGGGACCTGGAAATGTTGGAACTTGGCAGGTAATACCATGTAGACTACACAATGTGTTGAAATCGAATTGCAATTTAATTATATATATATATATATTAAAACCAATTATCTTTCATAAGTAACAATTGATTTTGAATAACATTTCATTTTTTTGTAGTTAAACAATACAAATCAATGCAATAATCAATTAACCTGGTAATTATGGAGTAAATTACAATAAAGCATTTGACAATCACAAACAAACCTCAGAACAAAGTCCTTTTATCTGGCCTTTGGTGATGACAATGTTTGTTGCCACAAAAATCAATAAAATCTAATTAAAAAGTAATTTAAATAAATCACAATCATGACAATGATTTAAATCAAACAACTCAGCCAGGAATAGAGCTAGTAATCCTAAACACTGACTAGGATTACTAATGTTATCTCCATTATACTGACACTATATGCTAGACTACTGACAGACTAGTATAAACCAATAGTTGGATGACACTATACTTACCCAATGATATATGCAAGGATTGCTGCTTGTATCACCCTGTTAATAAAACCGACTTTCTTGCTTCTGATGTGTACAATTGTAGGCGTGTCATATTCGAAGAAAATACTGACGACTTTCAAGAAACCAGGCTGAACGATCTCCTTTGCTTTAGGCATGGCTAGAATAATGTTTACATGGCTCAAGTGCCTTATGACTGTTGGTCAAGTTTCAATAGTAGTACACCAGTCATCAGAGCCAATGCCTGGCTGAGGGAGGTCACTGCTGGCCGAAATCGACCGGGTTAGCCACGAATTCATATTGGCACGGCTGTCAGAACCTTGTAAGAAACATGCATACAAATTCCAATATTATTTCATTCCACTTTTTGTTTATTTTCGTATAGCGGGTCTGGTTTTTAAAATAGGAAAACTAAATACCAAAACTACTTTAATTCGACAATTTAATCCGATCATAGACTAGCGCGATTCAATTACCCCTTGCGCCATCTTGCGGATAAATGTCACACTAGGGTCTCGGGTTAGAAGTTTAAGAATCACTGTATTGCATGGCGATTTAGGCGTGTAGTGGCCGATACAAATCTTAATGAAGAGCTGTATATAGGCTATTTACGACCTATATTTGGATTTTATCTATAGTCCATTAAGAGTATGTGATCTCTAGATCATAAAATGGCATAAACTTCATCCAATAGATATAAGTCAATAAACTAAGTAACGTTCAGTGCGATTTGCACACCTGTCTAGTTCAAATTTATTTAGTTATATTTGCCATCTGACATGACGATGTAAATGGATTTAATCAATGCTCACATAGATTATAATTCAATGGGTGATTTCTATTACTGTAACATTGGTATTTATGCATGATATCGTGTATAACTGTTTTTTCTTCTTCTTCTGAATCAGCCGTTCTTGCAATATTTATTGCATCTAAATGTCAAGGGTGGTAATACTCTAATGTAATAAAATAATATTTCCAGAACTACTCTACATTAAATATTTAAACAATCTTCATTCAAATAAATTTACATTCAGCTAAAAGCTTAATTTGAAAATCGTTTATTTAATCCATTGAAACCCATGCTAAAAATCTCCTACAAGTCAGCATGAATAACTAAGACTTAGCTGTATCATTCATCTGAAAGATCGGTCCGCTCAATCATTTGGTTATATCCTGATAAATATTGTATTCAATCTTTGGAAAGACACAATCCTTCAGCTGAAATACTAGTCTCAGTCTCCATGTAATATGAAATAATTTGCTGAAAGATTTCCAGTATAAATTTATTGTTAGTGAAAAGTTGCCATTCCATGTTAACAGTGGGCACCATAGATGTTTCTAACTCGAGACCGCAGTTGGTAACCAGCAGTGCAACGCATTTCGTCTGGCTCCCATACAAACACAGATCAAATATCACTAATATCCTAATAGCAATTGGTTCAGCTATCAGTGTGTGGCTATTGGTCTGTCTGTTGTACAAATAATTATTGTTATTTGAATTAAGACAATGACAACAAGGAGTTAACATAACAATTCTCACAACTATACTGTGCTCAGATCTGGGTGTGTTACTCTCAGACACTACGAATATATACATATATATATATATATATATATATATATATCAGAGCACAGTAGTTGTGAGAATGTTTATATATATATATATATATATACTGGGCGAGTTTAGTTGCAACTTAAATCAGAGTTATATTGGTTGTAGTATGAGTAGCGTAATCATAAATCATTTAATGTACGCGGATGATACCTGTATCAAAGCTCCCTCGCCTACAGCTCTCCAACAACTGTTTGATATATGTGCTGACTTTGCTGTTTCAAATTTTATCAAAGTGTATGTGTTTCAAACCAAATTCATTGAATGGTTTATTTGTACATACTCTCTGCCTAAATAATGTACCTTTGACTTTTGTGATGAGTAACAAATATTTAGGTGTAATTATACATGACAAACATCGGGATGATGATGATATCATGATATATGTTAAATCACTTTATTCAAGAGGGTTTATGCCTCTTTGGCCACATAGGTAGAGCGTGACACTATTTACCTATGGCTATGGTCGCAGGTTCGTGCCTCGGCCGTGGGACAATAGTAAGGGGAGTTTTTCATCCAACCAGCCAACTGGCAAAGTTTTCTCCACCGAACATGCCATTTATTCTAAATTTATTTAGAATTAGTGTCCGTGTGGAAGCTGTAAATTACAGACCATTTGCGTCTCCCTCATTTGAGGTTGCCAGCCACGTAAAAAACTGCCATTATTATTATCAGTCGCCTCAAAACATGTTCCTCCAGTATTAAATTAAAATTATTTAGATCATTCCTTTGCCACGCCTATGGCCGTCATTTGCGGTCAACGTATAAAGAGTTTACATATAATCGTATTGTAGTGGCCTTTAATAATATATACAGAAAATTATTTGGTATTTTAAGGGGGGGGGGGAAGGTATATGTGCAATTTATGTTACTAATAATATTGATTCATTTGGGGTGCTGGTTCACAAAAACGTTTATAGTTTCATAACACGTTTAGGTGCTACTAACAATTTGCTAGTACAATGTATTGTTTCTAGTTTGTTTTACAATGATCCTAGCTCTTGTGCTAGATGGACGAAAATACTTATAATTTGTTATGTGTATTATATATTTCACTGTATCATAATTCATATGTGTATGGCATTTTATATTCTGAAATATATATATATATATATATATATATATATATATATAGGTAATATCCTCTTGAAGTTATATATTCCCTTGGGAGTTGAGATATGTGCAGGGTGGAAACAAGTCTGAGTCAGGGATAATAATATTGTAAATAATGTTGTAAAGTTCCTTAGAACAGTTTCTAGCTGAATAGGGCGCTATATAAATATCACCTATTATTATTATATCATTATTACCATGTGCAACGATTCAGGGATTAGTGATAAATTATGAAATGATATATTAGCATGAATAGTCGCTTTTCTGAGAGAAATATAATGTTCTAAGAATAAGCTGAAATATAAGATAATATGAAGAGAGAGAGAAAAAAACTAAATAGAGGAAATGATAAATGTAAATGTACTCTTCTGAAACACGAATCTACTTGTTTATTAATACTGTAATATTAAACATAATCAACATTAGTTGGTTATGTTTCTGTGTCATCAATAGGATATTTATATTTCAAATATGTGACAGGCATAGTTTCAAACAAAGCTGTTTTGTAACCAAATAATCCACTGTCTTTAATCATCAACATCTGAAAACAAAATATAAGAAATCAAACATTCTGGAGAAAGAGTTTACATGCTACTATTGTTAGTATTAAATGCAATCTTTAGTAATTTAATTTATTTAATAGTAACTAAACTTATATTTTATTGTTAATAGCTATTATAGTTGTAGCAGAAATGAATGTAATTAAGTTGTTTGACTAAATTAACTAGTCACGTATATATATATATATATATATATATAATATATGTATATATTTATTCTAATTTCCGTTCATGCGCTACCCATATGACACGTTGTCAGTAATACATCTTGAAATGGATAATTCGTTTATGAATTAAAAGGACAATTGAGAGATATCTTTTTAAAAAAACGAGCGCATGAGTCTGTGTGCGCGCGCGAACGCACAGCTATTACGCGATGCCACTGATAAAACTGCCGAGGTGGCCACTAGGAATGATTCAGGCTGTGCCGAATAAGCGACAGCCTTGGGGATTCTCCCCGAACAACAAAACAAACTAGGAATGAGCTATCGGATATTATCTTGCTTTTTCAACTACTGACTACTAATTAGTTTGTTTGTAGTCATGACAGAGAATTTAAATATAGAGAGGCGTTACTCTTGCCGCGCCATGTTGAATTTTGAACCAGTGGTACTTTAATTGTGCACACATGATATCGAATGAAACGAAGCTCTGAAACTGTAAATAAATAATTAAGTGATTTCACAGCCCAGTCACTTAATTAATTCATAGCCTACAATTTGCGATCACTTGACAGCTGATCAGAAAATAATTGAACGTGGGTTAGATTTTTAAGTTTTTTAATGAAAACAATTAGGTATATATGAGGTAAATGCATACAAACATACTTTCATCGTGTCTGTTTATCATAGTCCATAAATGTTTATTTATTTGGATATATACATATAATGATATATATAGCTATTATAACGCCCCCATAACACAATTCACCATATATTCATCATGTCCGTTTATCATATATTAACTTAAAACATTATAAGTTCATTTAAAGTCTAGACCTCAATAATATAGACCATGCAATATAGGCCTGCCCAGCTGAGAACAAAGAATATACATGGAATATTAACAATGTTTATGTTTGCACTAACATGTTAGAGATAGAGAAATTAATAGTTTCATACAATAAGCGGCATCAAATCTCTTGTGCCACGGGTTCATCTATAGTTACAATCAGTCATTTAATTGTTATCAAATGGACATAATAACCCAAATTGCTTCCAGCTCTAAACAACCACTACTACAAAAATATGACATTTAGTCCAGATCAGTGAACTGTTTAAAGTTAGACAGAATATACCCAGATATGTAATAGGCACATGCATTGACTACTGTAACAAATAACACCAGTAAGTATGTAACCAAGAGATTGGCCTGTTTACATGATATCTCATCATCATAGAACTTCAAGGACTGAAACAGAACAATACATTGTAAAATAATGACTTGAACCAAGTGCATACACAATGTGTAAACACATGTTTTCCCTTTTTTCAAGTTGGTTAAAGAATTTGATTTGATATGCATTTAAGTTATGAAAAGAAATATACCAATTAAAGCACACGAGCTGAACATTCAAGTACTAATTCAGGTGCTGGTAATCCTTTTTTGTATTAATTAATTAAGATATGAAATGGGCTGACAAAATTTCATGGGTTTGATGTCTTGTTTCTTATTTAATTAATTTTATAATACCAATTTTCACCATTAATATTTATAAATATTAATTACCATCACAGCTGGCCCTGTCTCCTGTATAGGTCTCCTATCTGTTAATACCTTCCTCTTTGATTTCAGTGGATGCATGCGGTGGATTTAGTATATCAAAAATAGTTCAAATAGCATTCTAGATAAGTTGTCTGGTTCATGAATTCCGTTTCAGTGAAATACATTCTACAATTAGTATTCAAGTAATTTAAATCTTTCCTCATCATATATCTGAACGACAACAACTAATAACCCATATTTTACTTCTGTCAATAGAAAAAATAACAAAATGAATGTTTCTACCACTAGTTGAGGTATTTAATAATTAATTTCATAACATTTAAATTATAAATAGAAGTATCTGATTATAGTAATGTAATTTTAGAAGTCCAATTATATTATTAACAATAATAAAGTAAAATATACCTCCCGCCCATAACATCTTCAGTGGCTCCAGTACATGTAACTGTAAGCTTATGTATATCTTGCATACCCATTTTGTGATTAATAGGTTGATATTGTTCAATAAAATTTAATAAGATTTTGCCTGTAAGAAATATAGATCTAGATAGATCCTGCTTGGGCCTACTGAATGGGTCACGTCAAATAGGGGCGGGTCTACTTCAAATTGTTATGCTTATTTTTTTAAATATCCTTTATTAAGTTTATTTTTAAAAGCCAGATCATATCAAATTTTTACACTAGAATTCATTCCCTTTCGAGAATGTCTTTATTTGTGCATACTTTTTCTGTTACTGCAGCCGAAAGCGGCGCAGAATGAACCAGTGCCATTAGGCGCCATGTTAACGAAGGGAGCTGTCCGTGACAATCTACCTCCGGTCGCTAGGGCTCTGGCGCTCCATGAATTCAAAATGGCGTCCCATGTTAAAACGCGAAGTAACACGTCTTGTTATAAATAGTCTTTGGTCATGAGACTGGTATCGGCCGCCGACGCATTTTGGCCGCCTGTTCTCATTGTTATTCACATGGGGGAGCCACTGTGGCTTTGCCGCGCACTGCATCGCTCGTGACCTGCACCGTTCTATACTTAGCATATTTAAGCCGATATGCGTTCACATGGGGGAGCCACTGTGGCATGGTGCGTTTTTTCAAGCGGGAATCACTTTGATATTGCACAGTATGTTTAGGAGTGTTTTTAATCTTTGACGTATGTGGGTGTTGTCTGTGTATTTGTAATATCAGTGTATGTGGGTGTTGTCTGTGTATTTGTAATATTAGTACAGGTAGACTCTATATGGGTGTGTGCATGTCACATATATACACAGGTCTATTAAACACAAACTTCACACTTTATACACAGTTATTCACACTTACTTAGTTTATAGCAGAGAACTTAAATATAAAGAGTCTTTGTTTATAGGGGTCTGATACCTGTGTTTTCATTGTTATTCACACGAGGAGCCACTGGCATGGTGCGTTTTTTTCACGCGGGAATCACTTTGATACTGCATAATATGTTTGGGAGTGTTCTTAATCTTTGACGTATATGGGTGTTGTTGTGTGTTTGTAATATCAGTGTATGTGGGTGTTGTCTGTGTATTTGTAATATTAGTACAGGTAGACTATATATGGGTGTGTGCATGTCACATATATACACAGGTCTATTAAACACAAACTTCACACATTAATTCACACTATTCAATTCGTTTATTTCAACATTCATAATACATAATTTTAATGAAATTACTTGAAACATTGCTTATATAATGCATCCCCCTTGTAACTGAACCAATAAACTGAAAATGCTCTGCACACTTTATTATACATAATTCAATGAATATAAATATTTCGACAATACCGGATGTTGACAAAAAGGTGATTTGATTATCACCCTAATATCAAACACAATGATCGGTCGTTATGACACCATAGGAACGATGACAAATCGTTATGACACGTAAAATGATTCCATATCGCTATGACACACATAAGCAAAGATATCAGGTCGTTATGACACGAATAATTAGGCACGTACACATGCACTTATTACGGACAACGATCCCAGTGTCAATATCACACCCACAGCGAATCACACACAATATCTACACTAGTATAAATCTCAGCTTGTTAATATGTAATTACGCAATATTCCAAACCTAGATGGCACAAGTTTGTACACATTCCGAGGGACATATATGAAAAATGTAATTTAATTAAATGCAGTATATTTTCTTCAACATCACCACATCATACAATAACAAAATTTTCGTGAAACAAATATAATGTTGAAAAGGAGAATCCGAGATGTACATGCTTGTATCTGGAATCCTAGTTAGTACTGAAATCTTGTTTTTGTTCTACAAATTTTAACTTCAAAGTTACCTTTAGTACAGGATCTAGTATTATACCTATGAACATACATAGATTTTAAAACTTAGTGTTTAATAAATGTATTTACAGAGTTAACACCCTAGAGTAAGATGGCTCTCTCCCGATCTCTGGCTCTCTTATTGTGCCTGTAGATACACATAAAAATCCCTGTTTCACTAAATATAAATAGTTAGAAATTTAAAACAAACAAATAAAACACACACTAAACATCTTTTGTTGAAAATTATCAAGAAATACTAGACTTGGCTACCAACCACTGTACAAGTGTATTCTGGTTTAACTCTACAAGGGATAGAGTGGTGTCAGCCATAACTCTGGCTGGTTCGACACTACAGGATGCTGTGGTGGAAAGTACCACAACTGGAGTGGAGTACGGGGCTCTAATTTTCCTGTGGCACTGGGCCTAAACAGTGACCTGGCAATCCATTTTTGGTCCGTGGGGGAGATGGTGTCCTGCCATTGTTCTGATATAGTTGGCTGCTGCAGGCAAGAACAATAATATTTTGGCAATAAGTTTGCAAGATCAGCAATGGTTAGTTAGATAGATGTAACAGGTAAAATGTCAAAATTATAAAAACAGCTTTATAATCATTTATCAGACTCACTGAGCTCTGGGGTGTGGTGCCAATATCGAGTGCTGTGTTGAGATTGGGGGTGGTGCTGGCTCGAGATGGGCCAGATGAGGAGGTCTTCAGCAGAACGAAGGAAAAATTGATGTAATGCATTCAAACAGTTATCATTTTGTTATCTGAACATAACGTGCAAACGTAAAATATTAAATTTAAAATTAATGAGCACGAGTCCTACAAGCCTCTCCAGTCTGGATCAGGCTGACCACATTATCCTAAACAGGTGAAACATACCTGGTCCAAATTATCAGTGGATCCTGATGTCACCGTTGAAGTTCTGGTGCTTTGCAGCAAGAGGTCTGGGGGTCCGCTTCTACTGGACAAAAGAGTTCAGCAATCATTTCTGTATTAGACGATGTTTATGACATGAAAAAGGTCTGTCTCAAGTGCATAGATTTCTGCTTGATATTCTGATGGATGACACACGTAGTAAGAACCGAGGACACACTCCATTAGATGATGTGTGGCTGATGAGCAATTTCAGACGGACTCATGGTGTGCATCAGAAAGTGAATTTTTATTTATTTCTACAACCAGAAGAAAATCACATAATGACACAACATTATTAAGAAGCTCCAATCCGGTAGCTCGTTTAGTCTGTGCGCAAATCTGTATTTGCTGGCACACAGTATGCTGCTCTGCTCTGTTTGAGTACATGAAGCAACAAGTCTGCCAAATACAAGGTGGTGTGGATACACGAATGAAAGATATTTACCTGGATGATTGCAGCAGTCTCGCCCTCCAGAATTGGTTTGTCAAGATCTGTCACAGAAAAGTCTGTGACCGAAAGACTTGAATGCTGTAACAGATAAGTTGTTAACGAACAGATTCAATACAACCGAGAATGTTAAAGTAATATAGACAATAGAGAAATGAAATGTTATCAGGTATTCAACTATATGCTGCACATTATATTAAATGTTTACATTAAAAAAGTATCTGTACTGAAGTTTACCTAATCAGCTAGAGATAATAAAGAAATGAATAAAAAAGCATTACCTCATAATACATGAACTTAAAGTCTTAATCCAATCGGCTCTGTAACACATTATAATATAATATGCACGATGCTAAATAAATACTCATTTAAATGGCATCCAGATAGAGATCATATAGAGATCATGCACTTCAGACGAACAACAGAAAAGGTGCACTGAAAGATATGGTTATTTAATATATATATATATATATATATATATATATTTCAACAAGTACAACTACGAACTGGTATAAATCCTAAAGGATTAGTGAAACAAATTAATCCTACAGCTAAATGAAATTCATGCCATTACTACATATCCCTGTACCCATGAGAAGCACCAAATCCAGCACTGTAAATACCCACTGACTCAGTGTTACATGCATCAGAACAAATGAAGCCATCACGGAATTTTTCACTTTTGAATTGTGGGACACAGAAAGGCTACTTTTCAGAAATGGCCCAACACGGTTTTTGGTGATAAAATGACCGAAGCGTTTGTATTTCGTATGTTCATGATAATCATAATGCTATAATTCCGTGGATTGACCATTCCATGGATGATTGTCTGTAGAGTTGCATGTACTATATTAGTCTATATAATTAGACCTAGTACTATATGCATGTACTATATTAGTATATAGATCTGCCGTACGCCAATTATCCTGCAAAGACATAATCACTGAAACAACAAGTGTAGTGAAATATAGCAGTACGCGGCTTGCCGCGCACTGCTTCGCGCGTGTCCTTCAGCGTTCTATACTTAGGCGGCCGATATGCGTCGGCGGCCGATACCTGTCACATATTATTATTATATCATTATTACCATGTGCAACGATTTAGGGATTAGTGATAAATTATGAAATGATATATTAGCATGAATAGTCGCTTTTCTGAGAGAAATATAGTGTTCTAAGAATAAGCTGAAATATAAGATAATATGAAGAGAGAAAAAAAAACTAAATAGAGGAAATGATAAATGTAAATGTACTCTTCTGAAACACGAATCTACTTGTTTATTAATACTGTAATATTAAAAATAATCAACATTAGTTGGTTATGTTTCTGTGTCATCAATAGGATATTTATATTTCAAATACGTGACAGGCATAGTTTTAAACAAAGCTGTTTTGTAACCAAATAATCCACTGTCTTTAATCATCGACATCTGAAAACAAAATATAAGAAATCAAACATTCTGGAGAAAGAGTTTACATGCTACTATTGTTAGTATTAAATGCAATCTTTAGTAATTTAATATCGAATGGTTGATTTATTTAATAGTAACTAAACTTATATTTTATTGTTAATAGCTAACAATAGCAATTAAAGGGATTATAGTTGTAGCAGAAATGAATGTAATTAAGTTGTTTGACTAATTTAACTAATTTAAGTTTCACGTATATATATATATATATATATATATATATATTCTAATTTCCGTTCATGCGCTACCCATATGACATGTTGCCAGTAATACATCTTGAAATGGATAATTCGTTTATGAATTAAAAGGACAATTGACAGATATCTTTAAAAACGCGCGCTTGAGTGTGTGTGCGCGCGCGAACGCGCAGCTGTTACGCGATGCCACTGATAAAACTGCCGAGGTGGCCACTAGGAATGATTCAGGCTGTGCCGAATAAGCGACAGCCTGGTGATTCTATCCGAACAACAAAACAAACTAGGAATGAGCTATCGGATATTATCTTGCTTTTTCAACTACTGAATACTAATTAGTGCGTTGGTAGTCATGAGACAGATATTGATGAAAATGACTACCACTTCGTATTTGTTGTTTCTGTTGTTATTATTGCATGTCAGTCATACATTTTGTAAGAAACCAAATATAGTATTTATTCTTACTGACGACCAAGATGTAGAAATCGGAGGCATGGTAAGGAATAATGGATGTGATGACAATTAACTTGAGCGATAATGGATGGCAGCTGCATTTCAGTTTCACCCTTTGCTTGTAGAGTCTAGATCATTTAGTGCCCAATCCCCATGCAACGCCCACTTACTGCTTAGGCTTAGCAGTCGCCGAAGTGACTGCCGCATAACTTATATTAGCCGTTAATGGTTGTTTAAAGGGGAACCTAAACAGCATAACAGATGTTTATATTATGAAGAGTAGATGTAATTAAAATATATTTCTCTGTACAATATTTCACTGCCATTTTGATTTGGCATTTATCATAACTACAATTTGTATCAGTGGTTGGGTTCCAGAAACCTGTGGATTCATGTACACACATTGCATACAGTCCTGCTATAATTAATTATTGTGACAGTAGGAGTGATATGGATTATCTTAGTAACAATAGATGTGTTGTACTTCTGGATGATTTAAAATAAAGCCTGGAGATTGATGATGCACATATATTATATATGGTGTGAAAAGGGCACCGACATGTCTCCTAAAGGACTAGTAACTAAGACATGAAAGCAATGGGCTGGTATATATTTTAGGTAATTCTACTAATAACCATAAAATTTAATTTGTATACTCTAACTTCAGCTGGATATGTTTTGACAACCTATCTCAGATACATGGTTAATTGTAAATATAAACAGTGACCTGTTTTTGACAATTTTTAGATATGACATCAGTAAATATGTAACCATCTCAATCCTCATCAAGTCACGTCTGAGATGCTCTGGCTTAGTCGTCCTCATGACCTTACCTGTCCCCATGCTCAATCTAACTACTATTAGCTGACACTGTCATTGGTTCATTTACGTAAATCTGACAGCTCAGTAGATGTTTCTTGTTACAAAAGCATAAAACAATCATCTTAAGGAATTTCACTATAAATAGGTTTCTTAGCCATTTCAGTAACATATGAGGCTGTTTGGACCAACTATACTATAAGATTTGTAAATATGTTTTTGTTCCAAAAATACATGTTTTTGGGCTGGAAATATTGATAGCCCGGACGCCCGGGATGTGTGGATTTTGTTTTTGGACTAGTGAGTATTCAAAAACACTAACCCTTCTGGGCTGACATTTTGAGGCAAGATACACATTTAGTCTCAAGTTCGTTTTCCGTAGAATGACTTTTCCACTATTTTGGAGCTCTTTGTGGTGGAAAAAAGTATTATAGTTTAAAACGCCAATAACAATACCTCACCAACGGTCACTAAAAAGCACTGTTCTCAGTTGTAGGCTGGATTTTGGATCAATTTTCAGCAAAAAATGGGTCACGATAAATGACAAATATTTATCACCCGATAGTTTCCAGATCTGAAATAATGCTAAAATTTTAGTAAAATCTACTGCTGTAACCATTTGAGATGTCATATTTATAAATATTTACTGAAATATAAGAACCATGCTTGAAGGATGGAGATATTTTGGTGAGCTGGTGATCTTGACATTTGCATTATGATGGTCATGTGACTCAATTACTCTCTCCTGATTGGCCAGTTGTCTTTGTTTAAAGTAAATAAAAGCCCATGGTCTTGTTTATATGGTGGATATCTGTCCCTTTCCTGTTTATTTGTTTGATCACTGTTTTTTCTCTCCATTTTATGTTAATACTATGTTAATGTATATGAATTATTACTGTCTTTGTTTGCTATTATGTGCTTTATTTTATATATAAACAACAGTGGGCTTCCTTTATCACTTCAAAAGTCACAAGAAGAAAATTCCTGGCCAGATTGTGGATATGACCAAAAATGTATTACTGGATGAACTATGAACTGTTGAATATTACATACTTGTATTGTGTTAGAGTGTGGATCAATAAAACCACAAACACATAATTATTGTCTTTCTTGCCTTTGTGGTCTAATTGGTAGGGCATTGGACCACGGATCACTACCACCTGAGTTCGTATCTCGGCATTAAAAAGATGATGTTTTACGGCCACTCTAGTGCACATGGTAGGCTAAATCATTAAATGGGCCGAGCAACCTCCAAAGGTAATGAAGCAAAGTCAAAGATGAATCCCCGTTCAGATATGCCTATACTGAGATTCTAACTCCGGTGGTAGTGATCCGTCATCCAACACGAATAGGCTTCATGTACAGTAACATATTGTAGGAAGGGATTGAAGTTGTGGCATCTTTTGAAAAAATAATGGAACTTATCAATTCTGAATGTTGGCTAATTTTATGCACCTAATCCTATGTCATCCATAGAGTTTTTATGGAGGAAAATAGCCTAGTCATAATTTTGTGTAGTTCTTCAGCTGTTGATTTATTCACTGTACAGTATAAACTCTGAAAGAATATAATGCTAATTGTGTGTCTCTTAACTGGCAGCACACTTTATAAAGTGATAATTTTCACACATAAAATATATATAGTGAGCTCCGGTGGCCTAGCTGTTAAGCACCTGGCACTTGGTGCCAACGGTCGCAAGTTCGAACCCCGCAAGAGATCGAAACTTTTCCAGGGATTAATTTCTTGGCTCACAACATCATGGGTGCCTGACTACATTAAATGGGGCTGCTTCTCCACTGAATTAGTTAAAATAAAGGGGATCATTAAAAACCCCACTGAGGGTGTAAAACACTCTGGCAGTGACCACCCTCAGGGTATTATAGGCTCAATCTTTCCGTACTGCTCCCCTGTGAGTGTTGGGGGAGGTGTTTCTCAACCATTCCAACATAGAGGCTGTGCCGAATAAGTGACAGCTTAGGGATTCTCCCCGAACAACAAAACTACAACATAAAATATATGAACTTTGTAGTATCTTTTTTTTCCTGTATATACGAACAGCCTGCTATCATTATCTGTGTTTTAAAATATATTAATGGATTGGTAAAGTTACACCAGTAAATTTCAGCAGTTATCTATTTCATTTGTAAGAAAAGTTAAATGTTAGACTGATTTTTGTTTTAATATAGTATTAATATGGCATCTTTCTTAGCATTTAATTATTCTGCAGTACATTTCTGTTATATGTAGAATATTTTGTCTTATAATTAATTAACTTCTTGTCTTTGCAGGATCCCATTGCAAAAACCAAAAGGTTAATTGGTGATGCTGGGATTACCTTTAAAAATATGGTAAGTTGACTGCTTTCACCGGCAATTTCATTTTGTCCAATGTTTACTTTATCATGGTTTACAGAAGTTGATATACACATAGTTTTGAGGAATATACACTTACAGGTATCAGGATTGGCATTTGTTTAGTCAGATTGGTTTAATCATAAAATAGATCAACAGGAAACAATTCAGATATTGATTTGTTTTAATAAAATTTTCAGATTATCTTAAACTTGTACTTATCTGAGTATTCAGTTTATTTGTGCCAATAATTAACAATACTCAACAGTAAGACTCAACAGTAAGACAGCAGACATATTTTAATTACTAGGCCCACATGTTTATACAGTTGTGCTCAATTAAATAATTGGTTGGCGTATTGGTTGGATTTTGGTATGTTGACTTAGGCAAGTGACAGAGTATAGTCACCTGCCAAGGACCAACTGACTGCAGCTAATTGCATACTTTGATTTTATCAATCAATATATGGCTTCATGGTTAAGCCATATATTTCTCATGGGAAGGGAGTGCCAATCTTACTCTGGTACAAATTGGTAAAACAAGTTGCCGAGCAGAGTGTATAAAATGGTCCCAGGATGAAGTTTTGCATGGATATATGCAGACTGAAACTTGAACAATGTGTAGCAGCAAACACCTGAAGACATCACAGATGTGTGGCCAATAATCAGGCTAATAATAATAATGAATAATCACATGCACTGCAAATTGATTGTCTGTGTTTTGCATGCTACTGCCAGCTGATTTAACTATACATAGTTTTAAATAAAGTTTAAATTTGTACATAACTACTTTGGTTTAAGTCCTTAGAAAGGCTAGGAATAAAATGTTCAGTCTATTGAGTATGTCATGGTATTCCGCATATTTATTTATTTTCAGAACTACATATTCTTTCTAATAAGATTTGTTGGGAATGTAAAAAAATCTAATAATTCAATTTGATCGAAAAGGTTTTTGTACCCTTTGAGCAAATCTGCAGTTGTTTTGTGTTAATTGTGTTAAACTTCAGATTATTTAGCATAAATACATAACAGCATTGGACAGCATTTTTCTTATGGCCATTTATCATTATGATCACTGTCATTGACACAATTTTGCTTTCGTGTGCAATCAATCGATAATTTCGACATTGATGTCATTCCAAATGTAACACGTCTGCAGAAATGAATATCGCCAATGGTGGGTCTGAATCATGCATTCTGAATAAGATCAATGTTGTTTTCTTCAAATTTCCAACAAACTTTCAAAAAACCATTATAATTATTACCAACTCCATTTGCATTATCAAAAATTGTTCTGAACATGTCCAAATGTAAATTCTAACCACAAATTTTATAAGTGGAGCCACCTGCAATGGATGGTGGTGATTGGGTTATCTAAATTCCACATGAACAGATGGACTGATCCACATGAACAAACGTGTTTGTTCTCATATACAATTAAGCTCCAATTAAATATTGACATCTCTAGCTTAGATCAACTGATTGATAAAATGGGTAATTAGTGACCATTGGTTATGTTTTGGGTTATGATAAATGCAAAGAGCCTATGACAGTATGAATATAATATGGCAGAAAGTCACTGAAAAATGTACAATATCATCTGTTCAAATATTTGGGATCCAAGAACCCCCACTTTGTTTTATATCAGCTCCTTAGGTATATTGAACTCTGTTATCATTCATCCAGAATGTGTGTGTCTTTGATAATTTAATACCTTTTGTTTAAATAATCATGATCCAAGCACCCCCACTTTTTTATCAGCTTCTTCAGTATAATGAACTGCATTATCATGTAGCCAGAGTGTGTGTGTGTGCACGCAAACTACCCTGTTATTGTAGCAAAAGGTGTCATGATTAGATTAGCAACAGATATGACCGTTAAAATCTAAACAGGACACCCTGTTTGGAATCATTACTCCCTGCCTTGACTATAATTTGTCATCCACATGAATGAAGTTAAAGCAAAGTAACTACTAACAAATAGCTGTTTGAATTAAATCACATACACAACTTATCTTGTAAAGTACAGTATATCACGTGTTATATAATGTACAGCACTAAAGGAAATGTATAGTGTCCAATTTGTTATAGTGTTTTTGTGTATAAAGTGCTAAATAATTGATATATTTGATTTACTTCTAAATGTTTCCCCTCTTGTTTGTGATGACTAACTATAAACTGTATTGTAAAAGGTAATATGTATTGAATCAATACACATATATGTCAACTAATATATATCAATAATATTGATATATCATATTGGATGACTCATTTGTGTATCGGGGTATTATATCATTTAATCATCATGGTGTTTTGTTTCTTATGTATGTACCTAACACCAATCCTCTTTACAACCTTTGACTGTGATATATATATATATATATATATATACAGTCAGAATCTGTTAATCTGGACATTGCTTATCCTACAAATCCACCATCTGACACATTATTGCCTGTGATGGATTTAGCTCCATTATAAATGACTCTTTAATCAGAAAAAATCCTGTTCTGCGTTCTCACTCCAATACTTCTTTTCGCCAATAGAATGTGACATTTCAGTGTAAAATGACCGTGATAATCCGACAACACGAAAATATTGGCAAACATTCCACTGGTTCAGTCATGCGAGACACACCAACATGTTGTCAGTAATGGTTCATTAACCTGCCCACCTGCGATAATTGCTATATCGTAATCAATTACAATCATCCTCGACTATACACACCGACACACGATGCTTCCATTGCCTGTGGCTATCTAATAGTAATACTAATAGCCAATCATAACAATTCATGGGTAATTAAAAACACAAATCTGTGATCTTTCCAATGAGCAGATTATGAGTTAATCTGATGGACAAAGTGACATGAGTATTTCTTTATAATATCTGTAATTAACAAACATCAAAATGATCAATGACTTCAGGGCCATTCCATATCTTATGCATGGTTATTGAATATTGGTTAAAAATGTGTGAAGCAGACTACCGGTATGTCACAGACTTGATATTCTGACATTCTTGGATTCTGACTCTCTCTCTCTCTCTCTATATATATATATATAACTTCCAATTGTAAAAAAGACATTCAGATAAATTGCCATGCTAATCAACATGCTTTTCAACTTACACATTTCATTAGGAAATTTAAACTGATTTTGTAAATCTATAAAGAGTTTCATGAATTGAGAATTCTACTATTTGTTGTATTTTAGTTGTTTGGCATGATTATCAGTATTTGACTTTGTTGCTGTGCTGATGTAATCTGTAAGATTTCCAGGTGACAGAATTATCTACCATAGTATGAAAAATCTCATTATACTTGCTATTGAGTAATGGGTTGAATAAATATTTTTAAATGTATTTATCAAGTGTGTTCCTGGTGGCTGATTATATACAATTATTTTTGAAAATGTTTTCTCTTCCATTCTCTAGTATGTGACTAGTCCTCTGTGTTGTCCAAGCCGTTCATCTATCCTCACCGGTAATTATATACACAACATTGGTGTTAGAAATAACTCCATTGATGGGAACTGTAGCAGTCCTGCATGGCAACAAACAACTGAAAAGCAGACCTTTGCTACGCATTTGCACGATGCTGGGTACACTACATTTTTTGCTGGAAAATACCTAAATCAGGTATGTCATTACCTAATTTGAAGACAGATTGATTAGGTAATTTATTTTCAGCAGTGTTTGAATATTGCAATTCTTAGATAATATCTGGTTGCATTCTGAGAACACATGCATGAAATGAATTGGCAGGGTGATATGTCTTTGTTATAGTTCTCTTAACACTAACATCAGTTTTAACTAGTCCATTTGATGTTTTCATGGTTTAAGGGCTATATGTACTCTATGCACACACACACGCACATATTAATGCATGGACTATTTTTTATCATCATAGAAGAAGTTTAGAATGACTATGTATGTGTGCTTGGACATAATTTAGGTTTAGTTCCAGCCGAAGTTGAAATGCTTATCTTTGTTTCTGATCTGATCAGCCAGTAGAGTTCATACTAAGTAAACTTGCCTGATTTAGACTCACAATATGACAATTGAAACAGTGCTCAGGGCATTGCTGGTGGTGCTTAGTGCCCACCAGATCCTGAAGCATGTTTCTGGTGTGTGTCCTAGCGTTGACCAGTTGCTGTATTCTTTTTGTGACACCATGAGTCAGGCGGCGTAACATGGCCAGTATGAATGATGATGGTGTTCAGTACTATTTATATGTGACACGCAGAGACTATGTTTTCTGAATCTGTGACGAAAGAAATAATTCTTCTGATTTGAAGCATATAAACATTATCATGACTTTTAAACATTTGAACGTGAATGTGATTAACTCTGCTGGTAGCATCCTGCTACTCTTCTATGCACGTTTTTATGCTAGACTCGTAGAACTGTTGGTAAGTTCAATCTTTGATGCAACTGGACTCTGTATCTGCCCCCAAATATCTGGCGTTTACAATCTTCTGAGTTACTGGTATCCTGCTTTTCATTTTTTTAAATAATTTTTCATGTCACAAATTCCATGAAATAGATTACCAGTAAGCTCTGGCCAGGAGACAGCAGTACGAAGGCCAACAGTATTTAAAGTGAAGATGTTGGGCCACAAATCAGATTTCATCAAGAACTAGTCTAAATACCTATTTTTCAGAAAAGATTGCACTGTAATGATGTTCATTTCCACTTTTCAATGTACAATGTCTATACAAAGATATTGAGCTTACTGTGGTAATGTCATGGTGTTTGCTTTGCCAGTGTATGTCCTGAGAAAACAAGAAACCATTATTTAAGAAATAAACAGAATTCATTTAGTTCATATTGCCTTTAAACAAAAATTATTTCGTCTGACACACAACAGTCAGAAATAGAATTTTACCTTGTTTCTTGTTATTAACTTACAGGTCAGTGTCAGACATTTCACCTGTAAATATTTTTCTGTACATTCTCTATGTGACATCCATTTTTCTAGTATGGAACCAAGGGAGCTGGAGGAGTGCAGCATGTACCTCCAGGATGGGATGAGTGGCATGGTCTGGTAAGAAGACATGTTTGTTACTTTGTCTGTCTCTCAAACTTAAATATAGGGGAAAAAATAATTTATTTTACATTTCTATCTATGTGGATAGAGATTTGACTCTAATGTTTTGGCTCGTATTGGACTTGTTTAGGTTGGCAACTCCAAATATTATAACTATACGCTGTCTGTCAATGGGAAAGAAGAACATCACGGTGACAAATATACCGATGATTACTTAACAGATGTTATTGTAAGTATTGCCATTTTGTAATGATCTATGCAACATTAAATGATATACAGTATTAGTAAAGATTTGGCCGTATAAACTTGTAGTTTTGATTCTTGTTTCCATGGCTGTTTCAGTGTTGAGGAAGCTTACTAACATGTTGAATGCCTTTTCTTTGCTTATAGGGCAGGAAAGCAGTCAAGTTTTTGAAAACGATTACCATATTTAAGCAACCATTTTTCATGATGCTTTCAACACCGGCCTGCCACGCACCATTCACACCAGCTCCTCAGTATGAGAAATCATTCGGTAATGTCTCGGCCCCAAGAACAGGAAGCTTTAATAAATATGACAAGGTATGGTGCACTCTTATTCTAATAGAGCAATGAGGTTTTTGTCTGAGATGGATTTCGGAAAATTGTTCCAGACTGTTGCCAATTAATGTATTTTGGCAGCGACTAACTTTGAATGAAGCTTGTGTATACACTTCTGATGTCATGCAGCTCAGGATTGTTCCCAATATTAATACATTTTTGGCACCGTCATTGCTGAGTGAGACATGCTGGAAAAAAACAGATAAAAATTAGTTAAGGAAAATATGGTCAGTAGTTATATTCAGGATGTTTCTTTGGTGATTTAAGGTAAAATGTTTAGTGATTAATCTGGCATTACTTCAGACAATGTTGTTATGGTTTATTATTGATATAGATCAGATAAAATCCCTTGAGTGTCGATGATGATGATGATTGATATTTTACACCCACTTTTGTGCACAAGGTAGGCTAAATGGGCGAGCAACCTCCAAAGGTAATGAAGCGTAGTCAAAGATGAAACACCCTTCAGAAATGCCCACACTGAGATTCGAACTCAGGTGGTAGTGATCTGTGATCCAACACCTTGCCAGTTAGACCAAGGAGGCGCCCCCCTCGAGTGTTGAGTAATTTATGTGCTCTTTATGAGGTATTGTTAATTACTTCCAGAATCGACATTGGTTGGTCAGATCAGTGAAACATCCAATGGGCAATGAGAGTATGTCACTAATTGACCCAGTTTACAGAAACAGGTGAGATGGGATACATTTCACATCAGGACCACTTTTGTTGATAGTGTGTTTAATACTTACATCAGCTTTGTTGCCGTTATAGACCCACTGCATGATGACTTTAAAAACCAAAACAAACCAGGCGCGCTTTTGCATTGTGGGATTTATAGGGAGTCCACTGAGCGATAATATCATGATAATCCCGCCACTTTAACCTTAAACGTAAATGTTCCAGATCTGTTATAAGCATACCAAAAACTAACTCCTGCGTACTGTATTGTCATGCCCCTAGTAAGCGATATAAACATTTAAGTTGGCATGTGTTGGCCGCAGGATGAAATGCTGAGAAAGCGTTGGGTAGTTTTAATTCGAAATGCGAGTCAATTTTTTATAATTACAGTGTTAGTGTAAGGATAGACTCATACAGTGAAAGGCACAAATAAAGTGTAATTTACCAATATTATTATGGTAAATAAAGTGTAATTTAACATATCATAAATAATAAATTAAATTTACCAATATACTGGACTCTATTCTTCTTCTTTTCGTTAAATTTAATTTTAGTGTGATTTACCATGAACATCACATTTTAACAGTCTTTGTTATGTGCACTGAATATTATTGTACTATGGTTTACAATGTTGAATACCACACTTTACTATCATTTATAAAGTAGCAATGACGGACGATTAGCATATAGTTATAATCTGATTTTCAGTTTTGGAATACAATTTTTCAACAGTGCCGGCTTTTTTGGTGTCGAAGCAGAGTTAAACGGTACGCAGAAGTTAGTTTTTGGCATGATTGTAACAGATATGGAACATTGACGTTTACCGTAAAAATGGCGGGATTATCACAGTATTATCGCTCAGCTGACCCCCTATAAATCCCACAATGCAAAGTGCGGCTGGTTTGTTTTGGTTTTTGACGTCATCATGCTTCAGGCTTATTCAGACGTTTATGTCGTATGCCATTATGCAGCAGAGATGTATAAAGTAGTAAGAAATTGAGGATCACTATGTTTTGAACCCAATTTATTACTGTGTGTGCATATCACTGTTTATATATGAATATGTTAAGGCATCTTACAGCTCCACTCATAAAATATTATTGATCATCTCATTGATTTGTTTAATGAAGTATTCCTCAATTTTTGCTGAACCTGCTTAGTGTTGCAACATCTCAGATTCGGTGTGGTTTTAATGCTTAATATAGGTCCATTTTATTTATGCCAATTAGGAATTATCTTTGCGTTAAATGTGCCGTTATTCTGTTCACACCAGATGGCGTACCTTGCTGTCAGTTGACGATTTAGTGGAGAATGTGATAAATATCCTGAAAGAGAGGAAGATGTTGGATAATACCTATGTTATGTATGCCTCTGATAATGGTTATCATCTGGGTGAGTGTAGCTTTGCTTGAATACTGGTATTGTATGCTACTTCATGGTATGTACTCAATTTGGAATACAATCTGAAGACCATGTGCTGAGCTTATGGAGCAGTATCGTTATTTACCAGATTTATAATATGTGTCCAAGTGCTATTCATAAATATTTAAGCAAGAGTTTTAGCTATAGAACAAATATATAAAAACCTTTTTTTCTAGTAGTACACGGCAAGGCTAAAAACAAGTTGAACAAGTTCATAATTACTGTTTATATTTATTGGTGTGAAATTTGTTTTTGTTGAAGAAACATTTCTTTCAAGAAATTATTATATATCCACATACATCCATAATTGTTATTACACAACTTGGTATTTAATTGATTTTCATTTAGTTCAAGTTCATCTAGATGTTGTCTTATTTATGTATGTTGTTAATGTTCTTAATATATTATATCTACAAAGATATTCTTATGCTCCAGATGTTGTTGTGGGGTTATAAGATGAAAATTTTGGTTTCTCTTCATATACTGCTTAACATAGCATTCAAACTTATGATTTAATTCTAACAGGCCCATCATCTATTTGACGAGATTCAAGCATCAGATCTTACTGTACTTTGTTTTCAGGCCAGTTGTCTCTTCCTTATGACAAACGACAGTTGTACGAGTTTGATATTAAGGTTCCTCTGATGGTAAGAGGACCAGACATTCAAGCAAAACAAGTCAGGGAGGTAATATGGATTTATTTTTGCTCGTCCTGTATTAAGTGGCTCCAATATTAGCTCTGACAACGCTGTGGAAAATGTACTTTCTATTAAATTGTCTTTCAGGAGATTGTCTTAAACATTGATCTGGCACCAACGTTCATAGACCTTGCTAGAATTGAAGTACCATCTGTAATGGATGGTCAGTCAATGAAAAACATCTTGCTCAGCAACAAGACCAAGTCAGGTTGGCGCAGTGACTTCATGATTGAGCACTTTGGTGAGGTTCAGGCAGTAATAAATGGCTGTCCGTCGCTCAATAACCAAAGGGTTTCTGTAAGTATAACCAAATAACTGGTTGGTATTTTGGGTATGGTTTTACTTCACAGAAAGCCAGAGATTGATAAAAAGAATTTCCATTGGCAGGGTTGTTCCAATAAAGACTTTTTCTCAAATTTAGTACTCCTCTGTGAATAAATGCTACACATTATTCATAACATTCTTCTCTTTGTGCATTTATTTTGTAAATTTTTTGAGATTAAGGTTTACAGTTGATTATGTTATTTTTCAAATTTATCCCAAACATTTATAGTAAATTTCTAACTGTAACTGAATTTAAGAATTTTACATTTTAAAATATGACAATTCTGTTACAGAATTGTTATCCTGATTGCGTATGTGAAGATGCATACAACAATACGTACACTTGCGTAAGAACCATTTCCGGCTCGGAGAACCTTATGTACTGCGAGTTTGCTGACAGTGAAGTAAGTATGAAAAGTGGTCAGAAAATAGTTTTCAGGTGGGACGGTAGTTATCTGATTGAGTAATACTCTTTCACGATATCTTTCTGTTTGACGGATTACCTTTTTCGTCTTCTTCCAGGACTACGTAGAAGTGTATAACCTTTCTAAAGATCCACATCAGTTGTCCAACATTGCCCATTCTATAGACCCACAGATACTCATGGCTCAAAACAAACGTCTCGTCGAACTCTCTATTTGTCAAGGTCCTTCATGCAGGTCAGCAGAACCCTATCCACCCAGAAAGCACAAATGGTATGATGAAATACCCCCAAAACATACAGAACAGAAATCCATTCAGAATGATGCCACATTGTATTGGAGACCCATCAAACAGCCAAATAACATACTGTAGAGAGAGAGAGAGGGAGAGTAATGTTTTTGCTTTGTGTTATGGATGCTTTGAATTGTACATATTTAGCTTTGCTTACAAATTTGTTATTACATTTAAGTCCTTAATTTATAAATTAAAGAGAATGCAATGATCAGAATGTCTTGTGATGAGCTGTGATGAGAATTGTTATGTTATTTAATCCACTTTTCTGGCTCTACATTCCTTCAACTTGTCATAGATC
The DNA here is from genome assembly GCA_025642065.1 of Paralvinella palmiformis. NCBI lineage: Eukaryota > Metazoa > Annelida > Polychaeta > Terebellida > Alvinellidae > Paralvinella > Paralvinella palmiformis. Next base: position 618,607 of record JAODUP010000166.1, read on the forward strand.
TGAACTGTACAGTTGTACTTAATATATAAAAAAGGATTGTTCAAATTGGTGCTGTTTTGGTGAATTTGCATGTCTGTGATCAATGAGGCATAATAAGATTGATGTATCAAGTGCTGTTTTGGAAAATTAAACTAGATGATTATGTTGTCACAAAGTTACTTTGAGTGCTATGGGTTATGTGGTCTCCTTTTGGTTTGTCTTCAACTTATTTATAAATTCTGTCTGATGCTTAAATCCAAATATATTTTGAAACTGATTGCTTCAAGTGTAACATAGCATTTTTGTCAGTTAGAATATTATAATTCTTGTACAATAGTTAAGTTATAAATTTCTTTTCACTCTTTAAAGGGCATATATAGAATATTTGCAACATTTGTATGCCAAAAGTTTATTTCGATTATTTGCCAGCAAACCATCAAAATGTAAGTTTTTGTCATGTTAGTAAGGTATAAGATTTTTCCAGAACCAAACATAACATTTATGTCATAGGTGTAAACCTGGTATAATAATTGGGAGTGGCGTGAGGGGTATTTTTCTAAAAAAAATTGTTCACTTCATGTGTTTTGATGAACAACTCAACCAAGTAAAAACAACAAAAAGAAACTGGGATCTTGATAAATATTAATGCCAGATATTTGGGCTCTCATCAGTAACACATCACTTGTCTATCAAACCAGTTGAATTCCATCAAGTTAATGAAGGGAAACTGTATATGGGGAATATGTGGGGCAAGCCTTTGAACTGAGCAAACAATGGGTGTGATACGAATATTGTTGATTTATTGTGTTGTGTGATATAGGTATTCGTTTATAGAAAGATTTCAGATTTTAATAAATTACCATTTCGTATAAGATGACAATATTGAAACTGCCGTAGGTGAATGATTATTATGTGTTTGCATGGAGGAAATATTTATTATCATTATCTTGGTTCAAAATAAACCATATGTTATGCAAAACGCTCCATTTCCCACCAAAATTGGAATCCCTCATGATAGTGTGTGGAAAACGTTCAGAGCTGGAAGTGGGGATTGGGCCAAATCGGTGGTTTGAAGAAAATATGTCTTACTAAAGGCATTTTTCTCCATTCAAGTTGTCTCGTATTGTCATAAAATTGGACAAAACCCATTATAAATTATCCGATGCATACTCCCAGCTACATCTGGCTCTCTTCAATTGCTTTTCCATCTCTGCATTTCTGTTTTGTTGTCAAAGCCCACTCTGATGATGTAAAATATTTGAAAGTCATCTTGTAGCGTCTTTAGATTTATACTTTCAGTGGGCTCTTATGTATTCTTTTTATGCCAGTGGTTTATTGTAAATTTTCAATGTTACATCAGTGACTTATAAATTTCTTTGGCTGCCCCGTAATGGAATTGTTTGTTCATGGTTTCTGCTCACAAGGTTTCAAAGAGGAGCGACTAATATATGTGAGAGATTCCCTCTAAATGTTAAAGTGTGTATAAACAAACCGTAAACATGATGTCAGTAAGAAGTAACGGATGAGAGGATGTCAACATTGATTGACAGAGGGAGAAATTATCATATAAAGGTGATGTGGTATAGAGCGTTTTCTACTCATTCCTAATGTACTTATAAACATAAACAATATGCCTATAGCCAGCAGTGATGGTGACCTAAGTGGTAGTATGGTTGCCAACAAACGTTTACTACTTGGTTTACCCCTAGGTCTCCAGGGTGTTTAATCTTTCTGTTTCCATTAGTTTTAGCGTCTACTATATCCATAAAGGCGGCTGTAAAACAGCAATATTTCACATTTCCAGCCAGTAGTAGATGACAGGACGTCAAAACAAAACATAGAAGTATCCACATAAAATGAAGTCGCTTATTTTGATGGTTTGGTGGCAAATTTGCAAGCAAAAATGATATTAATACGAATATTTGACACAGTTTCTGTATGTGTTCTTTTATCATGGAGTGTGACATTGCTTTAATACGTTTGCTAATTGTCTGTATTTTGTGAACAATCTGGAGTTAACTTAATACTGGTACCTTTGGGATTAGTTCAGAATAAAATGGGATTTAGAATGGGCTTCTTGGTGGACTTGCAATTTGATTTTGTTGTAATGCATTAAGGGATAATTAGAAAATACCGTATCTGTGTTTTGGTTGTGGGCAAAATAGCTCGCACAAAATGTATCGTTAAAATTTGGAACAGTTTATTTTTAGCATTTATTTTGGAAACCATCTGGGATGTTAATTTTCTTAATTAGTGCAACAGCCAGTAAACTCTTATTAAAACTCATTTTCTGATCATTGCAAAGGTATGATATTTACCATAGGGTGTATGTACTGGGGTTCTTATAGATTCATTGCTTTGCTTGTCTAAAGCAGTACAGACTTCTATTTATTTTTTGATGCAATTGTAGATGAAACCAGAATGAAAACCTTGTTTTAAAGACAGAATTGTGCCTTTGTGACCTTTTAATATCCATCACATAAAGTTATATTTATAAAAAGTACCTTTATTAGCTTAGTTTTGTGAATGTTCTTCTTTTTGCAGACCTGTTATAACATAGCTATATGCAGCTAGCTTGAAAGAATAAAGTTAAAAATCAAAATGCCACTTGTATTGTTTGTTCATTACATCTAATTTTGAATATATATATGTAACAGTTAATCTGTATAATCAGGTAATATGTATATTAGCTGAAACATTCAGGTAACCTGTATTAAATCTCAGCAATAGACGTATTACCTGAAAATTTCAGGTAATATACATGTTACCTGATTATACAGATCAACTGCAATATATACCCCAGTTACCATCTGCAATCCTTACATGTTGATTACATGAACAAATGAATGGATGAGGTTTAACGATAACGATGGGACAAAATAATATTTAGTGTATACCTTAAAATACCATTTTGTGGCATATAGGAGTGTACACCGGATCAAATCTAAGCCATAGACCTTTAAGCTAGTATTGATCATAGCCAAAAGTGTATGTATTGATCATTACTACTGGTAACAGTATTTACCATTGACGTTATTGATTCATTTTGTAATAACTGCTATATTTACATAATCAAGATCTCCGTGTATTTATATGCTGTTTAGGATTCTGTCTATGGGACATTATTTTCCCAGTTTTCTTCAGAATAACAGTTTTTAAAACAGTTTTTAATCCTGCTTATTACCGAGTATTTATTTGGTCCCTTATAAGGCACTTTTCCACGAGTATGGCACATGTAGTTGTTAAGCAGTACAGGGGAGAGTGATATATCAAAGAACCGAAATGTATTTGTTAAAATAGTTAATGTGTTAAAGAACGAAGTTGAAAGTTTGGACAAATGAATCCGGTATTTGTTTTTCCCATTTAAAACAAATTAAAGTTTCAGATGATTCCATTTATTCCCATCTTGACCGCAGTTGATTTTATCATTTGTCACAATAATTTCTAGCAATCATCAACGAAATATATATGTGTGTTAATTTAAGTTAAATTAACACATATATATTTTAAGCGAAAGCTTACTGCTAAAATCTACAAATTATGTCAACAGTGCAAAGTAACTTGTAATATAGATGAACCAACAAAAAGGTTTTTCTTTTTGCATTGGTTAGGATTGGTTCAGTGAGTAACTGAAAATGTCATGAAAGTTTCTGAAGAAATGTGATTGGAGGAAATATCTTTTTTAATAGACAAAATCGGTACGCGTTATCCATGAAATCATGGCATGTGTTGCTATGGACACAGCTAGCATACATGGATGTTAACTTCGGCATAATACCAAAGGTTTACAAGAATATAACATTTACACTACAGGTGGACGATAATTTATCCACACAGGAAGAAAGTGTTTCAGCCTATCTCGGACAGATATGCAAAATCAGACAATGACCACAGGGTGGCCATTTCTAATTTTCTAAAAAGGACATGGTGTTCCCAGAAGGAGGACATAGTCATAGGCTACCAACTGACCATACACGGGCGCGCACATACACACAGTGCTTTTGTAAACATCTTTTATTATTATACAGAAGTAAAATAAATGAATCTCAATATTTATTTTTAACCCAGATGTGCTAAAAGTTCGCTTATTTAAAAATACAAAGATAGCCCGTCATGAACTGTTTATTTCTGTTCCTTACTTGCCATCTGCAGTGGTTTTCTGTTGGCTAAGAGTTTTGTTCAAGGCTGGACATTCTTCTGAGAAATTAGGGTCCTGTTACAATATGCGAAGATTGAAACAGGTCCCGCTTAAGTTGGCGCCGGGTGGAGGATGTTTGACTCAAAAGCCATACAGTCTGGCACAAAACACTACGTCTGGTGACCATAAATGACCATGACCTGAAAATCAGCGTTTACCTCAACCTATAGATAACAGCTCAAAAGAACAATAAATCTCCTGCTATTAGTTTGTGCAAAGGTTGGAACAACCTATATTCTTAAAACTTAATTGTAGCTTATATTGTACCAGAGAGCTTAAATATGAAATAGTGTTTGATTGTACCACCCACCACTCCCATCACGATGTCTTCTAAACGCTGAGACGTTGAGACACTAGATAGCATATATTGTATAGGCCAACAAAAGACCTAGTAAAGTCTGGGGTCACTCAGATTTTTCTACACGTGTAACAAAGAGAAGATCACTAAGCCTCATAAACAACATTTCTACGTGAATTTGGGATGGCTGTTGGGGAGTAATTAAACTGTCCCATTTGTGACAGCACAACTTTGCTGATGTAATGAAGTTTTCGTAACATAATCTGAAAAATGAATTAAATCATTTTAGTCCATTCTGGCCGAGAGTACAGTTAAGGTAAAGTTTTGTTCAATTTTCGTGTTAATCTTGTTTTCAGTGATACCTGTATGCTCTGGTAGCGACTTGCTATTACACTGATATAGTTAGCAAATATATTTTTCAACAATATTACTGATTAAAAAGCCTTACCTGCAAAATTGTATTTCCATTTTGCTGATTGTGTCGTGCATTAAAATAAATTTAGAAAATGGTTCTTTGTCTTAGTAGTTTCGTATCATGGCAAATGAAAGGAAGGCCAACTGATCGTAACCGCGTACACAAGTCTCCAATGCGAGTTGAGATTAGTATCTCAAAATATAATAAAACTTACTATTTATTCATAATTGACCTAAAATGTTGTTAATTCACTATATTTAACGATATATGGTGTGTGTTTTTGGGCCGCTGTTTCTTGATACTTCTTCAGCTTGAAAACAACGCCATTTGAAATCATTTGCATACTCATTAAGATACGAATATTCGGGCCTATGACGTCAGAATCTTTTGAATTTCTTTACATTCAAGCTAAGCCAAGGCACTTTGGCTTAGGTTTCTTGTTTGACTATGCCTCATACATCTCTATGATACCCTATATACAGTCAATACTGCGAGATATAGTACGAACATATTGTACTTGCGCCTTTTTCTTGACAAATTAGTCTACCATAAGCTCCCGTATGAGGTATATTTATTTTTCAATTTATCATGACAATTATAATGCCTCAATACTCATATTTCGTGCATTTTCGCCCTCCATCACCCGGCTCAGTATACTACCATCCAGAGCAGTACAATATTAGCCAGAGAGTAAAAGTATATGTTCACCAATTCCTCACTGAACGTATCCTATATAGAGTGACGCTGAATATGGTATTCATAAGATGATATCAGAGCCGCGGAATTACCCACCAGAGAAGCATAAACACAGAATGATCACCCATCATTCGTGCTGTAAACACCGCATCTTAAACTAATGACCTTTGACTTTGTTAAAATGCACGATTTATATGGAGCTTAAAGAAACATTATAACATTGCCAAATAAACCAAAAGATGATAGCCATAATTAAGATGACGTCAGAGCCGCGGAATTACAAACCAGAGGAACTCGTGTTTTATTATTTAAATACGCATATTTTATCATTTTAAATACACACACTTAAAATGGTGTTTAGGCGTTTAAATGTAATTCTCTGAAAACACATAGACCCTCTACGTAATTTTCTAAGCGCGTGCGGTTAAGTATTTAATTCACATGTAATATATAAAAAGTTAAATGTTGTTGTTTTACGGCCTGTTTTATGCACATGGTAGGCTAAATGAGCCAAGTTAGCCCCGAAGGTAATGAGGCGACATGAAAGATGAAACGCCCTTCAGACTTGGCCCGGGAGTCAAACTCCCGTTCCAGAGGTCTGTGACTAACCGCGCTACCAGCTTCGGCCACGGAATCGCCCCCATGTAATATATATATATATATATATATATATATATATATATATATATATATATATAAACCTGTATTCCTATACCTGATCAGAGGTTTTGAGCCGAAGCAATCGTCACACAAAAGTCGTACACATTCTGAGCCACATTTGGTTTTAAAGCAGTGAAGAAATACAAACGTCGCCAAGACCGACACGCGCTATATTTATCGTTGTGACGTACAATGCGTAAATTCAGCGAAAGCTTAGTTTTAATACATTTCTTTGAATAATTAATTTTGAATTTATGAATAATTAATGTGCGGTATACAGGACATTAATTATTCATAAATTCAAAATTAGTGTAATCAAATATATTTATTAAATTAGGTGGAATGTGTTTGTCTAAGCTACATTGAAGAAATAGACAGGATAGTGAAAAATAACCTCATTACTAACATGCATTTAATTCTAGGACCATGCTGGAATTAATTGCTCGCAATGGGGTATATGCGCTATTATTTAACGTAAGAAATCAGGATACACTATGATCGAAGAAGTAAGTGCCTTCACTTTCATATCAGTCAACGAAAGCAAACAGGATACATTATGATAGAAGAAGTAAACGTTCATTCATATTGCAGTCACCTCTGTGAAGGTTTGCCGCCAAAGTGATTAGGTGTTATTAATTTATATATTAGGTACGATTTATTGCTCAGTTAATATGTCACGACTCGTGTTATGGTATGGAATGTTAGAGCACGTGTATTAATTAATGATACATGATCTATATGAAATAAATTGATTAAAACAATGTTTAGCATGCCTGTTCCATTAGTCGGATGGATCTATATTTATTAATTATATTATCGCCCGCACAATTCATTGATTTATTGATATTTTTCGGATGATCTGTGATAATTTGATATAGATATGTAACCAGGGATAGCACACAAAAGTGCGAGCACTTATTTCCAATCATTCAATGTGGTCCCTTTTATTGAGAGGCTGTTCATAACTCCTCCCTACCGGGTCCGTCGATCTCGGCCCATGTCGATCTCGGCCCAGGTATTCAAAGCGATTAACATTAAAATAGTTGCTCACATCATAATGACAATATATGTTGATCTCGGCCCATATTCCATTAAAGAGTTATTTGTAGATGCGTGTTTGTATGTCGCCGATCTCGGCCCATGTCGATTAGTATATATACTTTTATATAATTATACATATAATTATATATATATATATATATATATATATAAATTTATTACATAGATAGATACTATATATATATTTTTATATAATTATACATATAATTATATATATATATATATATTGGGCACCTCCGCAGTCTAGCAGTAGCTGTTGGACCACAGATCACTACCACCCATGTTCGAATCCCGGCATGGGCATATCTGAAGGTTGTTTTGTCTTTCACTTCGTCTCATTACCTTTGGAGGTTGCTCGGCCCATTTAGCCTACCTTGTGCACAAAAGTGGCCATAAAACATCAATCATAATCATCATATATATATATATATATATATATATATAGATAGATAGACAAATATAATATATATATATATATATATATATAGTTATATATAGTTATATATTTATAGGGCCTACTTTGTAGTCTATTGGAATAATATAAATATCAAATGTTTTATTTTGAATAATATTACTGGCCACCCACATAGTAATAATATTAGCCACCTATGTAGGCCTACACTCGTGGTTAGTATAGGAGGGTATATGCTCGGAGGAGCTGGTGGGTGGAGCGGTCGCCATTCTTGTATTCTGCCCAGAAGCCGAAGATCTTCTTCTGTAGATCGACTACAGCCCGACTGTATGACACATATTCCAATGTTTTAATGTATTGAGTGAGAAACGACTACGACTTCCTGCACCAACCTTGTTTACCTTTTTACACGCACAACTCAAACACACCCAACAACCACAATCTACTCAATGAAATAATGCTAGAGCAACTAGAGCTGACATAGAAATGATAATTAGAAAGCATAAAAGCACGTAGACATTCAAGTAACATTTTATTTTTGTACACAAACACACATGTTTAATTAGGCTGGCCATTTAATTATACACAACAAAACATAAGAATACCACATTAACAACCAAATAGGTGGGCCAAGATTGATGAGGGCTGAGATTGACGAGGGCCGAGATCGACATGAGTCCTCCCTACCACTCACAGGCACAGCAGGAACTGGACTATTCTGAGTATTCACCCTTGATTTTATTAGCCTTACAGTTAATTTCGCCCCGTTTTATATTCGCTTTCGGGAACCATCGCCCTAGATTTTATTCGCATTTCAGTTAGTTAAAATACAAGTTATTATCAAATAGATAAAATACAATGTATTACCAAATAGTCAAAATACAATAATCCTTTTCATAGAGATCAGCAATCCTCAGTAAATCGGCCGACCAATCAGGAACTGCCTACCTTTTTAAGTCCTTTTGTAATAACTGTCAATGGGAGCCGTGATTTGTAGTATTTTACTCTATTAAAATCGACTTGCCATACTGGAACACTGTTTAATAAAATCAAATACTATTATCCATTTTTGACAGTTTAAAAGCAGATTAGTTAGTTGTGACTGCAAATATAACCAAAAGTGAACTGCATTATGAGAAAATAATGACTCCTGTTTCAGGGCGAACTCCTGAACAGGATTTATTATTCACTGAAATAATAATTTGTTCATGGTCTCTTCACTTCAAATTTATGGGACAATGTAGAAGGTATAATCATGCTTATAATATACAATATCGAACTCACAACTTATTTCTAACTGTGGCCTAACAAATAGGACAGCTTATATTGATCTTTTAGAGGAAAAAACATTTGAAATACAGATGGCAATTTCATATTGTCAAACACTAAAATATAAATTTAATTCATCTCACATATTTATAGGAGACATCTTTATATTCTATAATATATAATCTTTTTCACAACTTAATCTTCCCACAAAGCGAAGATCTTTCTTTGCTGATTTTTATATTTTAAGCAATGCACCCAGTTCAATTTGTTGCGGGCAATCAATTGTGCTTGCACATCCACTAATTAAGCTGCCCTCTTGGTGGAGCAAGTTAACTAGAAATAGTAGAATGGTGATTAAGTTGCGTCAGTGGAATTTTGAGTTCAGCCATCAGTGCCAGCCCTTACGGTCATTATTTGTTTGGATGCTGCGGTTAAATACAGACCAACACCCTGGGGGCCAGATAGTGCTGTGCACCCATGTGTTCGAAACATAGTTAAGCAGTTGGCACAGTCAGTGTGGCATCGGGACATCAAGGTTGTCAAGAATTGTTTCAAAGACAGGCTGGATTTGTTCCGCTGTTGTGGGTCATTAGGATGATGTTGTAACCAATGTCACCAACTTATAACATGATATATATATATATAAAGTTGGTCATTTGATAGGGTGGGGCTGGTTTTATGTGCGTGTGCCATGGTGGGATGGTGTGTGTATATGCACTTGTAGTTTTGGTTTGGTGTGGTGTTATGTTGGGCCATGGTTGGTCATGGACCACGCATGGCTCGACAGCAAGGGTTTTGTCACTTCTGTGATGTGAACTGATCAGGCCATATCTCATTTCAGGCAGACAAATATATATATATATATATATATATATATATATATATAAATTTTATTATATAACACAACAAGGGCGAATAGTTCCTTTTAATTAAAAGTTTTATTAAGGGCAAATAACAAATAAAGGGCGAATAAACTTTTTATACAGAGGGTGAATGCAACCAAGGGTGAATAGTCCATAATCCGGCACAGCCATAGGCTGTGACAGGGAAGCAGTACAGAAAGATAGAGCTGAAACCTCATGCCCCCCCCCTTTACAAGTTTTAGCTGTGCACTCTTAATCTAGATCCTAGCTACCATATATACATGCGTATAAGTCGCATCTGTTTCTTGGACCAGTAAGCCCCCCTGGAGTATAACCCGTGTATAAGGCTCACTAAAATCAGCAATATTGATTCAAAACCAAAAAATTCATCATCATCATTCTCTTCACTTAACATCTGTTGTATTGGTTCATGTTTCATCGTCATCAAACATGTTGTCATCGTCATAGTCAGCGTTGGATTTGTCATGCTGTTTGGCCCACGATACATCATCTTCCATGCCATCTAAATCCTTGCTGATAGAGCAGTTCTTGAACGATTTGGTAGTTACCAGCAGTTAATATTTTATGTTTTGTATTATATTTTTCTCTGTTTTGGGGGTTAGTTAGCTCAGAATTACATTTAGTAAACCTTATGACATTTAGCGCATAAAATACTTGATGGTTTACCATGAGTTTATTACATTCATGAATACAGTAACAATGCCAGCAGGAACTGCTTCTCATTAATTATTGATGCTATGAAAATATGATAATTCAATCTTTTGCAGCATGATTTTGCCATTTGTCGGGATAAATGGCAAGGCCATTGCAATATTTATATGATGTTAAACCAATCAGGATACTCTGGTACTTAATATGACATCCAGATGATTCCTTGTTGTTACAGGGTTAGAAGCTAATTATAACACCTTTCTAGTCCACAGGACTAGTAACTTGGAAAATGTACTAGGGGAGGGTCAACACGAAGATGGTGACTTTCTATTATCTATTTCATCATTATCATCATCATCATCATTATCAGACAGTTCACTAATATCTGGAAGTCTATCTGTAGATAAAGAGGGTAATCTTTTAATTTGTGATGTTGAGTCTAAGTTTATTTTATTATATAATAATCAATATCAGTTTATTAGAAACCTTTTTACCGCAAGGTCAACGTGAAGAAGAATTGTCATGAGTCCAAAAATATGACTATTTTGAAAATTTATTTTAGGGTGGAAGGCAACATGGTTAGAAGTTCAGTCTGGTATCAAAATTTAGAGACAACGAGCTCTATCATACGGCATCATTTATTTTCAGCTTCCACTTATCCCACATGCTGTTATGATCTCACAAAAAAAGATGAAACGTAATTTATTCAAAGTTCTGTGGTTAAATTCTGAGAACAGGTAAAAGTTATATGTCATATTTGTCATGTATTTTATTGTTACTCTAGAGTACAGAGATTGAAATTGTACAGTTTGAACATTGCTAACTATCACAGTTCTGAAGATACTGACTTGCAAAATTAGTAGACTTTACCTGCTAACCATAGGTTTATTCATTAGATGACAAACATGGTGATTTGTAAGTTGTGATTGATGAATATGATTTTATGTTAAAAAGCAGACAACAAAAAATATTTTTTTTCCTGCCCCATTCAGCCCTTAATGTCTATGCCTGCACAACCTAGCTGTGTTATAGAACTTCATGAAACACGTCTAACACAATTTGTCTATCATTTTATTTAAAATTTAACTAATTTAAAATGTGACCAAAAGAATTATGATTTTGTCTTGTTTTTTCTAACACAGTTTTACATAATAATTATAATAGCAAAATTGGTTAGAAGTACACAGCTAGATATGATAACAACTTGTGCTACTTGACATGAAATGTTATATCAGTATATGATCTATTAAATAACTAACTGTGTAACTACTAGTTTAAAAAAATCTATCAAATATTTATAATTGAGATAAAATTAAATTATTAACCAGTGAATTTCGTCTTAAAGTTATCCAACATAAGTAAATAATGTATGAATACAGTTCTAGTATGTTTTAGTTTGTTCATTCTGTATACATCAATGTATATCTGATCAGCAAACCTACTAACTGGTTGTGCACTTGGGAATGCAATCTAAAGATATGAATAAATATAAAAAATTACAAGGTTATTGTTTCATTTAATGGTGTAATGCTCTGTGCTGACCTTGGTAACCCCCTTGCCTCTACATTTGTCCTGCGTTTCTGCATTTTGTCGTATGTTAACAACTTTAATAGTTTTAAATGTTTTTCCTTAGGACTGCTTAAATAAACTAATTTGTAATCAAAAATCATTTGTACATTTTCCTAGAAATATTACTTTAGACAGTTGTAGCAGTTATGAAATAATTAGTTTTTCACTGTAATATAATTAATGCAATGCATGATATTAACTTCCCACTTGGATTTTGGAAAAGAAGGTGAGATAGTTACAGAGCCTTGTAAACAGGGTTTATATCATTTGTGGTCATTTGAGCTTTATTGACAAGATGCTAGATCCATGTGGTTTGTTAATGTATGCATAAACATTATTCATTTAGCCTAAAAAGTGAAATAATACAAGTAAACACACTACAAACATAACACAATAGTATGCTGAATAGAAGAAAAATTGAATCACTTGCTATTTAGATATAGTGCATATTAATATATATATATATATATATATATATATATATCTACATAGACACATACACAATTGATGGATATCTCACTTCTCAGACTACTGTTAATTTCGCTTTTCTCAAGATTGTCATTATAAGTAATGCCCAATACTCGTGTGCCCCAGTATAGCCTTATCTTTATGTGAAATAATGACTAATTTTAGTAATCATGAAGGAATATGTGGCTCTGTTATGGAAAGAGTAAAATGTCTCATTAATGTTATAAAGAGTTGCCTGTCACCTTTAAGTATATGTGTGTGTCATATGTAGTGTACAGTAATAGATTGATATTGTGCTCACTTTAAGACCTAGCATTACCCAGTATGTAAGAGTTTGGCAAATGTCAAGAAATTATTATCAGTTTTGAATAAATTTCATCTGAAGAACACATTTATTAAGTATTAGTACCATAGCTATATGATAAGATAAAAGTTTGTTATTGATTGATTGGTGTCTGGAATTTTGTCTTCAAAAGCTGTTTATCAATGTTTATAGTTATAATAGATATAATTCACGTGTATTTGACAACTGCAAACAACTTATAGATTTTGACATCTTTCTAGATTAAACTGTAATGTCGAATGAGTATGTCACCATCACTAATCTTGTGTAGTCAGTTTGTCATCATACTGAGTGATAATATACTGCTGCTGCTGACTAATTGGTGATGTGCGTTTACCTTATACAGCTTCCACATTTAAAATGATTTTTAGTGAACTATAATCACTTTAATAAGATTAATAAAGACAGTACAAAACATTACTAATGTTTACTGTATTTTTCCATGTATACAGTGCATTCGTGTATAATGCACCCCTTGTTGAAAAATGACTGGAAAAACCTAGTTTTGGGGTATAACATGCTGGAGAAACCAGTAAAAATCTGCAGTTGGACTTGCACACCATTTCTTCCGTAATGATGTACACCCTCCGCATATGATGGCCCGATACAGTTGCAGAGAGCTGAGCTAGAGAGTGGGGTAGACTAAAAGCCTGTCTACCGAAGTTATCTAAACAAAAGAAACCAGATTGTGGGAAGTCAGCTAAATTCCCTGACTTTGTGTTTTTTTAACTATTGATTTCTGCTTGAAAAATATGAACTGTACTTGATGTAGTGCTCAGATATGTTATTGTAATTTTTTTAATTTTTATTATCGGCTTAATAAAATATATCCTTCTGTCTATTTTTATTTTCTTTAAAAAACTGGATACAAAAAACAAGGAAAACTGAGAAAAAAAATGCATGAGATACAGTACGTTATGTCTGCACAGTTGGAGCCGTTTGTTTTGATTGCCAAAACACTAATTGTTATCTGCAGCAATAAACAGATAGACTGACATATATGTAAAATTGTGTTGAAATTAACACAATTATGTCATCATCTAATACAAGAGATATTAATATGACAGTAATTGAATGTTAGGCATTGACAGATATTTTGGCCAGCATGATTTTAGCATTGTATAAATTCATTTAAATGAAAAAATAATACAGTGCTAAATCATATGTGGCTGGTTTAAAACGAGGGATGGGTTCTGTATATTATTCTATGCTATTGTGTATATCTGAAAATGTTGTGTTTGTTGTTTAATATGCAGACGATTTATTTAATAAACTATGGTGAGATCAAAACGGAAGAAGCTTTCATATGCTGATGATGGTGGGCACAGTGTTGAAAAAAGTATGTACGTTTTTTTTATGTTTCTGTATTATCTGTAATTCTGTTTTTTGTTTGGTAGTGCAATATATTATATCTTTCTAACAGCAAAGTGTTTCAAACCAATTTCAGGTAAAAAGAGGAGGGTCAAAGATGATCAGGCTGCCACTTTGATCGATAACTCGGTATTTGGTGAACTGATAACACAAGCTGGTATTGTGTTAATTGCCGGGAATAAGCCGAATCAATTAAGTATGTATTTGTACACTGCCATTTTTCAGAATGGGGTATTATTATTATTATGCAATTACAAATTAGTTTATTTTTTACCACTATCTAACATTCCTTTGAGTAGTATATGTTTTGCCTAGTTATCTTAAAATAATGTTATTGTTAATTTGTCGTTGAAATGTAATTTGTTTGTCCTCCAGTTACTAAATATTTGGCTGTTGTTCATGAATTCTTGTTAACGAATACATTCTCATGACATTCCTGTTATTTTTAAATGTGCAAATATTTATATCGTTTGGTATGCATGTGTCCGTATTGATTCCCTATTATTAATTATATTTTGCTAACCTTTTCACATTTGGGATCAGCACAAGACCAGGCAGTCTTCCAGAAGGAATTGGTTCAGTTATTGAAAAGGCATTCATCATATCCCGAGGTAAAGATTTCTATATTAGATATATTTTTATGTGTTGTTTTTGTGAAAGTTCAGCCATTACCATAATACTACAAACAAGGCAAGAATTTTGATGCGAATCTAGCCCTGATAAAAATGTTAACAGGAGTGCATTTAGTCAAAGGTTTATTTTGGTAATAGTAATTGTTGGATGTAGCATTCAGGCAAGATGATGCATCAGCTTGTAATACTATTTATAGCTAAAGACAACAATGACAAACTTTAGGCTCCTAAGTGCTTAGCATCCAACAAATTAAACAAAATATTCACCATGGGAAAACACCGTGTCTCGCATTTCCGCCATGTTGTCAGCCAAAAAAAACCCGTGCGGGTGACGACCTATTTGGCCCCAAGAACAAAACGCACAAAAGTTATATACGATCATTACAAATAATTCTTCCACACAACTTTGGCCGTTACAGTAATAAATGATGAGTAGAATAAAAAAAATTCTTCATATATATTCATGCTGTATTATATTTTTTCCCTTTAAGTTTTCCCTTTAAACTGTTTTTCATAACTTTTTTATCAAATATCCCCCAAACTTAATAATGTTATTGTTTAATTATAGGTTATTGATGAATTTATTGATGGCTTTGTCAACCACATTGAAGATACAGTCAGGTTAGTAAAGATAGGCAGGAATTGGGAAGAGGGTGTACAAAATGTACATTAAGAGATAACAGAGTGCAATAAGGTTCATCAGATATCTGTTGTGTTATAAACGGATGTTTCTAAAACTCTTATTTTGGGGTTTATGATACTTACATGATGTAAATTATCCAATTTTTAATTAGAGGCATACATTATAGTTATTACAGAATTGTTCATGATAAGTGACAAAACGTTTGTGATTAAGAAAATTTCAAACCTCTGTATTCCCTCATTTATTGATCCTTGTGATCCAGTTAGCTTCGTTAACTTCCAAATATGGGTAATATTTCTAATTAGGTCAACTGGGCAATTTCTAAATACAAACAAAGTTGTTGGTGTGAGCAGAGACTATCTCTGCTAACCCTCTTCATCTTAGTTAATGATCAGTTATCTTAATTGTTTATCAGATTGTTTTCGAAAATACTTACAGGATGATGTTTAACTTTTTATGGGGATCATCTCAAATACAAATCTTGGTTGCTTTTCACACATGACTATTTGAGAAAGGCCCTTTTCCATAAATACATATCTTGTGTAGGAAATCTGTGATTATCCAAATAATAGGCATATAAAGACCTGCACATTATAAATACATGATTTCTAATCTGAATAGCTCGGAAAAAATTATATGGGCATCATTTCATTTAACAAACCACTATGGTCATGTGACAGTGTGTGTCAAAATAATAATATATCACATATATAAGTAATCCTTTTACCTCATGATATAGAAAAACATGTGCTTGTGTCCAAGATATTTCTTATTAAAATTTTATTTTAGTGGACCTTATATTAGCCATCAGGTAAACATTAAGATGTCTGTAAGGGGGGGCTAAGTGGTCCATCCAGTATCTACCGATTATCAACAATAAATACTGGTGCAGTACTGGCACCTGGTAAACTAACAAGAAGCCATTTAGACACATTCTGAGTGATTCACCATAGATTTTTCCTAGATCTTAACAAACTACATGATCAGTAGGAAATAATTATTAGATGTTATTTTTCTTGATAATAACAAGATGTTTGATTACTGATGGGTCTGATAGGTGTAAATATTGGTGACTGTGCACGTATCTTACTAAAATTAGGCCAGTAACCAGGAAACCAAATACTGGATCATCTGGTTGGGCAGCTAGTCAGGATCATGAACATGACAGATGACGATAGAATGCAGGAAGATTTATGTGAAGAGGTGACAGTCGATGGCAATACACTGGAGAGGAAATTGTGATGGTCTTCACCAAAGATGCCGTGCTAAGGACATCCAGCCAGGCAACTGGCAAGGTTTTCTCCACCGAACAAGCCATGTATTCTAAATTCTAAATTTATTTACAATTAGTCTCCGTGGGGAAGCTATAAATTACAGACCATGTGTGTCTCCCTCATTTGAGGTTGCCAGCCACGTAAAAAACTGCCATTTCAGCTATTATTATTATACTATAATTCAATGCTGAATGGAGTGTGTGAAAATAACCTATTTTACAGATGCTCATATTTTTCTTTTTAATCCCTGGATAGCTTAAATGGAAATAATTGCCATGGTTAAAATTTCACAAGATGTAGATCTTTTTTTAGTTTCAAGCAAATATTTTGTTTCACAAAATATGGCGGAATTGCATTAATAATGCTCACATGGAAAGCTGTTTTAATTTCTTTTTATGGAAGAACTGGCTTAGTCTGCTTCACATCAATTCTAAGACAGCATTAAGCAAATTAAAGTAATCAAAGCAAACAACAAGGTAGCATTAAACCATGTAATTTTAAAAACCATTAAAAGGTTCAATTTTATACCAATATATTATATTAAATACAAGAAATTCACTGAAAACTAAATTATAATAAAATATGAAGTACCAAAAGTCACCTATGATACTTGGGGGGAAAAGGGGCTTTTATATCACATTTCTTCCACTGTTGTGAAGGAACTAGCTACTGAACCCATCTCCTAAAATGTTTGTTTTGTTTTGGCATGGCTGATATTGCCAATTAATTCTGCTGGTTCCAGACATCTGGACTACTGGTATTTATAGTACTGGTCCAAATAATTTTTAGTTTTACTGCAAGACAGCCAAACTATGAAACATATAAAATATTTAATGTGATCCTGAATGGACCAGTTGCCAGTTAGGTAGTTTTCCTAACTGTTCACTTGGTGCAGCACCGTTTTCACAATCTCTGGTGAGGCTGACTAACGAGAGACTGAAAACAACATACAAATCCTACGATTTTGATCTAGTACTGAATATATATGGAGATATCTGCCTTTGTTCTCACCAGATTGGTTTCACATATCTGGAAAAACTTGAGTCTGAGTTTTACTAAGAATATTCTTGTGGCCCTGTTTGTAAAGGAAAGTATATACAGGAGATCCTAAAGATGGCGGACGACCGTGTTTGTTTATAGTTATTGGTGATTGATGTTTTATGGCCACTTTTGTGCACGTGTTAGGCTAAATGGGCCGAGCGACCTCCAAAGATGATGAAACAAAGTCAAAGATGAAACAACCTTCAGATATGCCGACACCGAGATTCGTACACAGGTTGTAGTGATCTGTGGTCCAACATGCTACCGCTAGACCATGGAGGCGCCCCATTTATAGTTATTAATCGCCTGTTAATATCAATGACATGCACTTAAAATGAAAAAAAAGTACATTTTCTATTAGCTTAAATGGTATTCCATCTAAAAACAATAGTCAATAACAAACAAGTTTTGATAATTGAGAGTAACTAGTGGATTATTACAAGGCATTTTCAGTGTTGTTGATCCATCAGCCTGTCAAACCACATGCCACTCAGAGGCTGTCTGGGGCAGTTTAGCAAGGTCTCGTATAAAAATATATATTCAGACACAATTTGCATTTGTACTGGTATGTTTACCCTGCTGGTTAACATTGAGCAATGAAGATGACAAAGATGATCCCATACGCACATGGATGTCTGCCAAGGCCATTTGTCATGACTTGTCGCAGTGAATGAAAGTTTGTCAGAGTCACTAATTTTGTTTACATGCCTTTCTAATTTACCTTTTTGATGTTTCAATTTTTTCATGATTTCAAGAGTTTACTGGTACCATGTAATGCATGTCAGGTTGATATCGGTTTCGGAAAAGTGGTGTGTTTTTTCTACATGTACATATCAGTGTCTGGATTGATCTGGGAGGTGGAGTGCCAGTGATTGACCTCCCCAGAAGTTGGGACAGCGCCCCCAGCGAATGTTTGTCCGGATCTGGCAACTGAGTGATTAATTACAATAATGTTAGGTTTAACTCAGGTAATCCTTGATTTAGGCATTTGATTCTCTGTGTAATGTTTCAGATTTCGGTGGAGTCTGATGCCTTGCTTTGTTCCAGTTGATAGCGAAGCCTGGTAAATACACTCTGATTATTTTATTTTGTGAAGCATGTATTGGTAATTATTATATCTGACTATTATAGCTTGTCTTTTCCACCCTTTCATTTGTGTTTATGAGGGTGACAATATATGTTTGACATGGCACTTGGTAATATATAGAGATGTCTTGAAATCTTGGGGACATCAGCCAATAATATCACCCATGTTAAGTGTGAAGTTGGCCTATGCCTCATGATATATAATATTGAGTGTTTTTAATAATTTGTGCCTATTTTATGTTGGTCAATGTACCCACAGCAAATGGAAAACGGGTAAAATGGCTTGAAATTTTCCCTTTGCAGGAAAACACAGACATATGGGGTGGATGGAGGCCATGTTATTAAAAGAAGTTCATTCAACATCCAATTTTTGCACACAAAACATGGGAAAATATCTTAAATAAGACAAAGAAAATTTAAGGAAAATACAGGGAATTTAATTTTTGAAATTCACTGGTTGCTATATTGGTGAAAAGATGCTTAGTTCACATTTATAATTTATTTTTACATAGTCCTAAAGTAGCATTTAAAAATAGCGATACATTTATTATTTGTATTAAAAATAGGGATGTATTTATTATTTGTATTAACATAGTGCTCTTTATATGAACAGTTCACGTGGAGGTACATTAGAAAGTATGGTGAAGTTACTTCTTGGCATTGATATGCTTCAGGTACGATATTATGATCTGTGAACTAGTATTCCATGTCAACACATTTATCACTTCCATACTTTGTTCTTCTTTTAATAAATCTGTGTTACATGTGTTATATCCCAATAAATAAATTTTGTGGTTTTGGTATATCTTTATCCAATTTTTTATTATGCAGAATAAGTGTAATTGTACAATACATCACATAAGTGCAGCATATAGTAGTGTTATTACTAGATGGCTATTTCAGTTTTTTAGCATGTTATTGTTTATAATAATAATAGTATTTTATATAGTGCCTTATTTAACTTGAATTGCTCTAAGGTCCTTTACATTTAAAACATAATTAAAACACATTCTGAGTTCATAGAGATCAAATACATTTCACACATAATAAACTGGTTTAAATATTATAAATACGCCATTTTTAAATAATAAGTTGGTTGTAAGAACCTTACAATATATTTCTTTACTTGTTGCGAGTTTAATGTGATTTGGCAACTTGCTCCACAGCCTGGAAGCTGATCCTCAGAAGGATTTCCCTCCGTAATTGCTTTGTGGCTTTTTGGTACCATCAAAAGTGAATAGGACTCTGATCATATACAAAATATCTGTTAAACTTTATTTGCAGTCAGTTTACTGCATTGAGAAATCCAAAGTTTTAGCTTCTGTTATTGTTCTCATGTTTTTGTTATTGAAGCCAAAGATAATGGACAAGTTGCTGGAGAAGTTGGCCGAACTATCTGGAGAAGAAGAGGAGTAAGTGTGCTGCACTTATTTTATGGAACTGTGACCCTAAAATGATATTATTTATATCCATTTGTTTTATTAGATGTCACATCTTAATGAGAAAAATATATACCCAAATTATCTCGTTGTTTGAAAATGTGGTATAAACTAATTGTGGTATAGATATGACCCAACTAATTTTGACAACCTCTTCATAGAAGTCAGACACATTGTGAACACATTTTGAAATAGCTGTTCATGTTTTGATGTTTCCATCATAAGTTATCTTTCTGTCATCTATTTGATGCTCAGTTGTTATTCCGATCAGATGAAATTTGACTAAATAAAAATACATGGGATTTGTGTGGTTTTGTTATGTACACGATGATTTATGATTGATGTTTTACGTCACTTTTGTGCACATGGTAGACTAAATGGGCCGTAAGACTCGTAATGAATAAATAAGCTGAGCTGAGAAATAAATATTGTTTTGTAAAAGTTTGCCAATATATAAACAGGCTAATAATCCTTGTCCCATTTATGATATTTACTCATGACTGAGAGTGTTTATTGCAATATGCATTTCTATTAACCTAATAATTGTTTTAGAAGAGGATTCAAGGTTACTGGCTCATGTAATTGTTTTTATCATGGTGTTGAGATTTATCAAAGGAACCAAATTTATTATTGAGTGTCCTTTGTGGATGGTGCTGGGTTTAATTTACCTTCTTAACAGTCTAAAATGAACTATCAATATGACTATTATAGTTAATGTGATCAGTGACATTTAAGACCAACTAGGGATTCTCAAAAGACTGATGCATCTAAATGAAATAAAAAGTTTATTATCAAGAGAATGGTCCATTTTTTTTACTAGTTGTGTCATAATTATAGGTCTGAACAGTTTGTTATAGTCAGACAGTTGGTGAAATCCAAAGGCTTTACTCTTTTCTACAATTAGAAATATTTAACCCGCATTAATGTTTATAGTTTTGTTTCAACGTATCTATTTACTGTCTTCACTCAGGCCGTAAAACATCAATCTTCATCTTTTTTATTACATTATACATTCTGACACTGACAATTACATGTTACTTGGTCTGGCCAGTTTATATCTCTATCTATATATCTCATCCAGGATGATATTTGACGATGTTGAGAAAGTCAACTTTCCAAGGTTGATTATGAATCAGTTCAGATGGTTGGACAGGGTGGTTAACAGTAAGGTACGCTATAGTGGCTCTGAGCGTAATTTAGCATCTATATCTGTAAACGTCGTATCTATAGATATGGAAGTGTTTGTACCAAATTATTTCAATCATTGCAGGGATTAGTGGAGAAAATGTTCGAGATCTTGACAGTAACTAGCATTACCACACAGAGGGAGATAATTGGCTGTATGCCCGAAGTGATCGATGATTCACAGCATTCCGAAGTGACAAAGCAACTTGGGTATCGCATTATCTATTTGACTGCCCGTCGATCTTTGTGGTGTATTGCTTGTTTGCAAATAAGAATCCTGAATGCATGTGTTTGTGTTGTTTTTATATTTTGTTATTATTTCAAACACTTTCTAGGGATATGTTACTAGACAGTAACGAGCTCGCTGTTCCCATACTAGATTCACTGTCTAACATGTCATTATCACAGGAACTACTCTCACAGGTAAGATGTTTAACAATAATACAGACATTGAGCCACAGGAAAATGTGTTGAGTGTATAAATCTCTATCATCATGGTTGTTCTTACATTGTTTGTATTTATTTTTATATAACTAAGGGGTCATCTATGATTATCACTATTTTCATAAGCACCTAAACCATGTACTGAGGGAAGAGGATATGATGCAAATTTACGGTATGCTTTTTTAATGTGGATAACTGATGGAAAAACACAGTGTCCCTTACTGGCACCATCTGTTGAATACCACACGTATTAGTATTAGACAGATGATGGTAATGAATGTTTGAAAACTTTGAAACATTGTTAATCATTTTCAATATTTCCTTCTGTATGTTTTCATGTGTGATGGTGCATTGGGAAAAGTATGCATTTTGAACACTTGTGAAAAGTATGATAATTATGGATGGCCCCTAAATTCATGGGATGATAAATATTTGAACATATGCAACTTTAAGATAATTGAGGACTCGGCGTGTTAATGATTATTTTTTGCACAAAATAAATTGATTAGCTGAAGCAGGTAACATCTTTCTATTTGTTTACAGGACTGTGTGTATACCATGCTATTTTAGTCAGTTTTAAATGTTCAGAAGGTTGTGATAGTAATGGAGTGCCATTTTGGAAGATATCATAAACAGTTGTTTAATTCTTACGCTGTGGATGATATCCTGTTATCATGCCAGTCTTTTTAATAGATAAAAATATTTTACAATAATAATAATAATAATAATTCCTGTGTAAATTTTGGTATGACAATGCCTTCTTAGAATAAACAACAATGATCTACAACTTGGATTACAATTAACCAAACTATAAAGGTTATTGTAAACGTAAAAACATTTAAATACCGAAAGAAATCACACATGTAGTCTAAGTCAAAAGTGGTACATGTACTATGATTGGATTGTTGTCTGCCAAAAGAGAACAATCTTGTAGACTGGTAGTATTCTCTGTGAAATATACATAAACTCCGTTTCTGGCCTTTTTTCATGGGTTTTGTGCGAAAAAAATGTACATGCTATTGTTTGTCATGTGCGAAAGGTACTCGTCATATTTAGGGTAAGAAAATATTACGAGTTAAGAAATTTCAGTGTAAATTAGGAAGTAAGATAACATACTATTTTCTTTATTAGTAGTATTATATTGTCTTATAAAAATTTGTGTCTGTTTTGACTGTAGACCTCATTTGATTTATATAATGTTATACAAGTATGAGTACATTTAAAAGTACCTGAGTACGGATACATTTTACAGTTGAAATTTCTCAACCATTCTCACCTACTTATGGACGCTGTGAAAACAATAGTTATAGATTATTTAAAATAGTGAATAAACATTTGAGAATATTGAGACATGACTGATATAATTTGAAAATTTCTATTTATTTGTTTCACATTATAAGGTTCTCCATGTTTTAAATCTATATAGGAAAAAATAAATAACCCTTTGATAGTAAAAATACCTGGAATGTACACTGAAAGTACAGTTATTTTACTTGAATTTTCTTGAGTGTTGATACTGAATATTTTGTTTAATAAAACACAAGTACAGAGTACATGGAAACACTTCCAAAATATGTACTTGGATACAATGAGTACAAGTATTATTTATCATAGTTTTGTCTCATCACATCAATATTTCATTTATATTTCATATTTGTGTGTGTGTGTGATATTTTATAGATCTATTTGTTACTTATGGATTTATTGATTATTTTATGCATACTTGAATTTATTATTTTGAAGTTTGAAACAAAAGCTTTTCTTGACCCAGAAACGTTGAAGTAACTTAGATTCATTAAAGAATTTTATTTGCTTGTTTTGATTAAACCAAATACTTCACCATGAGCTGGAAGGGGGCTGTGCTGTGTCTAGAAGATACTCCCATTTAAGTGATGCATCATGAGTGTTTTTATTACCAATAATACACTTATTACACCGTGATTTAAACATTTTAGGTTAGAGAGTCAGTTTTGCTGACTCTTCATTCTGTCAGTTTACAAGACATGCCTGTCATTGTGAAATTCCTCTTGCAAACTGTGACACCACCTGATGCTTTAGAGGTAAGATGACACAAGTAACCGTTATTCCTGTCTAGAATGTGGTTGACATACAATTCCTTGATAGTGAAGAATTATTTTTTATTTCACTTTTGATTGCTTTACGTAAATATATCTTAGAGTCGGACATGGGGTCAATTCTATTTTGTCAATTCCACTCCATTCCATTTGGTCAATTCCACATCAAATTTATCAATTCCAAATAGAGCAATTCCAATTCAATTCCATACAAACATATAACTTGTTCATAATGTTATGGTGTGTGTTCATTTGTACTCCGAGTACCTACTTGGAATACGTACTCCAAGTAGTTTATATTCCAAGTAGGATTGTCATGGAAAAAAATTATTCTGAATTAAAAATGAAATGGTAAATTAATTTGTGAATTTAATTTTTTTGTGGCAAACTTCAATTTGAATTCCAAATTTATCAATTCCGAAATTGGAATTGCCCATCAATTCTAATTCCAGAATTGAATTGACCCCATATCTGGTTAGAGTAAAATAAAGGCTGTAAAATTCAGTAATCAAACCTTTCTGGACAGATCACATTAGCTGCCTTGTTGTAGATGCTCTTTCTGTTAAATAAATTAATAGTTTTTTCTCACTAATGGCTTACATAAAAGTAACATTGTGACCCTTTGGTGATGACAAGATGTGCCTGTCATTGTAAATATAATTTTTCTTCATACAGATTGTAAAACAGTTAAGAACCCAATTAGAATTGAGCACCTATGTGCCATCAAAATCAAAGGGCAAAGGACAGTCAAAAGGCAGAGATTCCAAAAGGTAAGCTCATCATTTGAGAACACATAATAAATAATTAAATAGTATTATAACTGATCCTTTATGTCAGTCAATATTTTATGCTGTCCACTATTTAACCTTTTTTTAGTGGAACATCAGATCGTAGTGTAGAAGCCCTCATCGTTGATGCGATCAAGTCGGCCATCAGGTTTCAGAGATTTGTTGCTGAGGCTTGGATCAAGGTTTTACCAAATACTAATTTATACTATAATGATATTAATGCTAATTTATGAACACTTTAACCTTTCAGTTGTTTTGTACAATACATTTTCATTATGAACTTACTATTTCTATTTTTTTAAATATTAAGATATGCGATCCTTCTATTGTTAACTAGCTATAATTTTTTTATCATTAACAGGCTATAGATGGTGAGAAGACAGTGTCTGATCATAAACCTCTAGATGTGATAGTGTTATTAATATTACACAACAATAGCTACAAGAAGCCGGTAGAGAGTTTGGTGAGAAACAAGATAAGATTAGGCAAATTCTCGGAAACGTTACTTGAGGCAACATTCACAAGACATGGTGATGTAAGTAAATTATGTTGTTGTATATTAGGTAATACTGATTGTGATATGTTAAAAATAATCTAGTTTTAAAGCAGCACTGTTTCTAGCAGTATGCAAACGGAGGCATTGAAGCCATAGTGTTTGTTCGCTGTATTTACTTTGAAGTTCCATTCCTTGTCTACACTCATACACAGTCTGCACCTCTAAAAATAATGAATGAAATGCTTTCTGTAGTTTGAACCATGACCCAAATATGAGGCATATATTTTAGTATGTTCACATTACTGTGCTGCCATCTGGGGAGTTAGTTTTAATATCCAACCAATAAATGCATAAAGGAACTCTGTAAATTAGACTCAATGGGAATGTAACTGAAATGAATATATTTTTAGCAGGAGTACAGTCCATGGTTTCCCACGCATCCTGGAAAACCTGGAAAACAAAAAAAATATTTTCCAGGTCCTGGGAATGTCCTGGAAATATCCTGGAATTTGACAAAATCAGGAAATCCTGGAATAAATATTGCCTAAATATGCTAAACAGATCATGTGATATGTATCTTCATCTAATGTAAGGTCATCTTTATTTTTCCTGAGGTTTGAAATGATAGTTGGTTTACATAATATTAACAGACTTCTGTAACTGGTAATACCAAGTTGGAGATGTAATTTAACTTCTTATAACAATATGGGTTAAATGGGGTTACGGTTTCTTTCGTATCCCAAAATGCTTTAGTTCGTGCTCTAACGTTTGAGTAGAGGATTACTGTTGTTCAGTTTTACCACAATCCACTTGAAAGTGAGAGAACATCATTTGAAGGCCACTGACTACCTCATTGGTTGATCTACCAATTCATGGATTCCAGAGTGAAAGAAGATGGATTCCTGTGAATTCATTGGCATCTAGAAATGGTGTACTTCGTGGACGTTGATTATAATAGCACATTACCTAGGCCCATAAATTAAATGGCTACGTGTAAATGCCTTATCCATAACCAAACAGTAAAGTCTTTAGGTTAACAATAGTTGATTTGGACTAGAAATATGCTCCTTTGCTTGTCGTTAGATATGTTGTTGACTGATCCAGGGCACTAAAGATTCAGCTTCAGTTCTGTGAGACTTCCTTAAGTTTATCTGATAAAGGATTTCTTAAACAATTCAATAGATTGTTAGAGATAAAGTCCTTTAGGGAACATCCATATCTTGGATAATATTGCCATACCTAATAATAATATGAGCAAAAATACTGGCAAATGGCAATAAGTAATTTAAAAAACAAATTATTTCAGAAATATACTGATCTGGAAACAAAAGTCAATTGATTTTATCAGGTATAACCATGTTAATTATTATTTCAGTGTGATAAGTGATAAAATATACTTGTATGAAATATATTTCTGATCTGAAGTATTCTATCAAGACCATGAAGATATTGTTACTTCTGTTCGAATGATCGTAGCCATAACTTCCCCATTAACTTACTGTTACTAATCTGATGACATGTTTCGTGTTATTCAGAGTATGTTTAATACTTATGCTGAGTAATGTATATTACATTACATAAAAGATAATAATTGTAAAGTGATATGAAGAAATAGAAATGTGACTTGTTGAATATTCTATTATTGTTTATTTTGGTTTATATGTATTTAGGTGAGTTTTGTTTATTCCATCTTTTGAAGGTTTATACACATTTATTTTTCCTTTTTAAGTAGTTTATAGTTTTAGATTATAAAACAGGGTGCGCAGATTCAATCGAATTTTGTTTTACTTTATGGAAAGTGAAATTTAAATGTTTTTTATCTATTTCTTTTCATATTCTGTGAGTTTACATTAATATTTTGCAATATGATCTTGTCTGTCATGTATTGACCAAGAGCATTGCTTGTTTATCATTAGGGTTTTTTCTTATGAAAAGAAAAGGGAAATTTGCTAATTTCTACAAATTAACGAATTCACACATAATAGGTGTTTCCTGTTTTTATCTGTAGATTTTGCGAGACTACTTTCCGTCTGTTCTATCACTTGCTGAGGTATTACTTCATTCACTGGAGCCAAACATCAGACATTTTGCTTCAGGAATTTACAGATATGGTTTCTATGGTTTTGACACATATTGCCAGCAAGTTAGTAACTGATAATTCGAACTTATACAGTGAGAGTAATTATTTGTTGTTGTAAACTGACAAATTCTTCCACTTTTTAAATCTGTGGTAGGTATATTTTGGATGTGTGAAGTAATAGTGTAACTGGTATTTATTTTCCAGGAGATCATCGGTAACCTTGTCACACATACAGGCAGTGGGTTAGAGAACGAAATAGATGCTTCTTTGAATATTCTTCTGGATCTTAGTAACACATCGTTGAAACAAATGGTGCCATTCATTATCTTTGTCAAGGTATTTTTGTCATATTCACTATTCCTTGTAACTGGATTTTTCAGGAAGCTAACACTGGTAATTAAATAATAATATGGTTATTTTTGTGTAACATTCACAAATTTGCTGCACAGTAATGGGAACTGTCTTTGTGTATGTATATTTTGTTTAAAATTTAAAATGATATAATTGTGAGCTCGCTGGTAAATGGCTTTACTGTTGACAGGGCATTTTGGATTACATGGATAACCTGTCAATTGGTCAGATCAGGAAACTGTACTCCGTATTAAGCTTGCTCACCTTTAAAACCCTCGGACAAGATGACATGATTCAGGATGAGCTTCATATTCTGATCAGGAAACAGCTGTCTCACAACAACATCAAGTCAGTAAAAAGTCATTTAGTTTTGTTGATTATATGAATTAATATTTATATACACTAATGTGTGTGTTTGTTTGTGTGTGTGATTTGTTTTATTTACTCTTTATTAGGTACAAGAGGATGGGAGTCATTGGAGGTATCATGATTATACAGAGCATGGCAGCAAACATTAAGTCAGTATTTTGTTGATCATAAATTTTCAGTTATATATTTGATCCATTTGAATAATTGTGTGTATAAATGTGTGTGTGTGTTTTTAGCATATACTGACATATATCCCTGTATTTTAGTAATTCTTCAGGAGAGACACAAGAAAACAAAACTCATTCAGATGATATGTACAATCAAGTGATCAGTTTGTTAGAGTTGATCAAAACCAGCTGCAGCCATTCGTCTGAAGCAGCTGCACTTTTTATGGATGAACTGGCCATGGTTGTGTACAGTGGAAAATTGGATGGGAAAACTGAGGTCTGCGTGATTAGTTTGTAGAAATATACATCAAAAGAAATATCTAAAGATACCTGTTTTGATAACATTATTTACATAAATTTATCATTTATCTGAGCCAAAGTTATTTTATATTTGTAGCACACTTGAGAAAAAACAATCATGAACCCTTCTAATCGTGATTGTATTATTATTAAAACAAAAACATCAGTGGCCATAAAACATCAATCATCATCATCATATAAACAGACACACACACACACACACACACACACACACACACACACACACACACACACACACACACACACACACATATCACAAATATAATAGAACATGTAATATTTGTACATATGTGGAAAAGATGTACTGATAATTAGCTGTATGTTTTATTACAATATATTATAGCTATACTGTCTTTTTGTAGAACTGGATTGCTGAAAATGTGACATCTGACTTTCTGGATAATTTTGTGGTAGATATCGATCCCGAGAAAAAAGAAGGGTATGTGACACTGATTTAGTTTTAATGGAAAAAATCTGCAAGCATGAATGCACACATGCACAGACACATGCATGCACATACCAGTTTTAAGCTGAGATTCCATACGCGGTATGCATTATGCGAATCTGACAAACAAATAGAAAACAAGTAAACATACAAGCATCATTCTATATATGTGACTGCTTATGCTACAAAACGGATGGTTGAATTTTACAACTGGGTTGTAAAATTCTGGATTCAACCATCCAATTCGAGTGTCCAGGCAGGCTATCCCAAGAAAAATAGGTAAGAAGGTGAGAGGGGTGTCTGAAACACATGGATACCACAATCTTGCATATGCATTCAGATTTGCATGTTATGGAATCTCGGCTTTAGACATAGCTGACACTCACAGCCAGCTTTGCATCGCAGATTATAATTATAGGTATGCAGCAGGAAATTATTATTTTTAATTGGCTTGCTCATCAGGCATGCACACACAAATATACTTGCCCCAGGCATCTGGGCAACCGATTGGCCGTGGCACACACACACACATACACACACACACATACACACACATGTTTATTTTAGTTTAGTTTCTATTTAAGTTTAGAGATGGTGTAATTTGCTTATTTAATAATACACCCATAATGAGTTACATCTAAATCTAATTTATTTATATACGTTCTAGAAATATTTATATTTTTAGATGACTAAGAAAAATATTTTGTTTCATAAAAATATCTTTTCTGTCTCTTCATTCTAAACTGTATCTTCATTGATATTTATTTATCTGGATACATGTATATGCATAGTATATTATAATTTAAAAAATTAATATGCTGTAACTGTTATTTTCATATACCGTAAATACTCACATATTAGTTGACTTGGCAGATAAGTGTAGGTCAATTTTTGACCCTGTAATTCTTTCCTCAGATCTATGCCCACTGTGTAAGTTGAGGTTGACTTCTGAAGTATTGGCATGCCAGTTTTTAAAGAATTTTCTGTCTAATAATATGATCCGTGAAAAAGCTGGCCCAGCTGTAGTCCAGAATCTCATGTATAGCAGTAGAATCATCTTAATAATCAGTATAGCCATCATTGTCTACCACATTCTCAGTTTCAGCAACACCTTTGCCAAGAAAATCTTCATACAGAGCATCATCTTTTGTTCCATCTATCTTGTTAGAAATACCACACTTTAAGTAGGACTTGCGCACCATTTTTGGGGGAATACACACCCATCTGGTTTTAACTCACCTGTTGCCCATGGGAATTGATGGTCTTTTTAGATTACATAACAGCTGTTAATGGTTTATTGCCTGCTGTCATCCAATCTTTCTATAATTAGCGGATTTCACCCTTAAACAGCTTGTTCAGGCATATCTGCTGCAGTAGTAACATACACTTTCTGGGTATGACAGGCTGATTGGTTTTCTAAACCATTTATAATTGCTTAGAGGCTATAATTAATAAATAAACATGTCACACCAAACATGCCTGATTATAACTTCAACTGGCATGCGTTATTAATTAATTGTTTCACAGCAACTGGCGAGTAAAGGTTTGCAATGTGAGCAGTGATTTTTATTCTATAGCTAATCATCTGGAGGTACTGGTAGGTAACAGCGCATGACTATCAAGTATTGTTACATAAAGACCGACATATGTTCAGGAAATCCAAACAAACTTTTTGTGAAAATTAATCGTTTATTTAATAATGAATTAGTGGGCAGCGATGTGGTGATTTTGTTTCAGTTCTGGCTCACACAAACACATCTGATTGTAACTTCAATTGGCAAGTGTTATTAATTAATTGTTTCACAGCACTTCTGGAGGTACTGGTAGGTAACAACGCGTGACTTTCAAGTATTATTACATAAAGACCGGCATGTTTGTGATATCCAAATAACAGTTTGGTGAAAGTTACCGATAATTGTCATTTATTGAATAATAATGGATTAGTAGGCAGCGATGTGACGATTTTGTTCTGACTTTGGTTCTTATTGGGTTGATTCCTATAATGTTGTGTATCAAGTATGGCCCAAAACATCGTTCCTTCAGCTGGTAGGAAATATGCTTCTGGGAACTCCCTTTTCCCTCCCCCAAAAGTCGACTTAAATGCAAGTATATACAGTAGCTCAAGGACAAATATGTTGTTTTGTGTAGCATTTATTAAGAATTATGTGTAGCTTTGTACAGGTACAATTCCAAATAAAATGAGGACACTGGATTACTCTGTATCAATTCCATTCAAAAATACAAATTGAATATAACTGAATATAACTGATGTGTCACTTTTCTTTGGAGGTAATGATTTATTTGATTTTGTTATGTAGCAGATTCTAGGTTATTGTATATGGTATGATAGTAATTGTGCATTTTTCTTAATCCCATAGCTTTGAAATTTTGCCTTGGAAGACAAGTTATGGCCTTGATGATGAATCAGAGAATTCCATTGTCATCAACCTTGTGCCAATGTTAGCAAACAGTTATATGGATAAAAACCGTAAGGCTACAATGAAAAGCACTACTAGGTGAGTTTATGATTGGAATGACACTTGGCTTATAGTAGGAATCTCAGTATTCTGATTGGTAGTGTGGTTGGCCACAGACTTTTAGCCCCTGGGTTCAAACCCTGACTGGGCTATGTCTGAACTGTGTCTTATCCTTTACTTTACCTCATTACCTTTGGAGCCCATTTAGCCAACCATGTGCAACAAAATGGCCATATGATGAGCTGCGCATGTTGCAATTATTCGGTACTCCAGTATTAATGGTCATAACAGCTATGTAATCCCTATATTATCACTGCTAAAATTCCTATTCCTATTCAGGCCACCCTAAAGCTAAAGAAAAACATTGTTTCATTAAGATGTGGGGAGATGTACACGAGTCATTCCTAGTCCATGACCCACACACCATTCAGGCTAGACTTAGCTTGGCTTGATTTCTATTGAAATATACCAATTTTATATTCCTATCAGTGTATTGTAAATATTGTCTAAACTTGATTAATTTAATTTGCTGATGTTTTTAATTCAGTTTTAGATTGGTCCATTTTAGGGATATAGTTGATCATATATGACTTAAAAAAGTTTGATTTGTGGATTCATGGAAAGCCTTTGTTATAGGTAATATTTGTCATGATCAGGTCAATTCCATTTTGTCGATTCCAATTCCACATCAAGTTTATTAATTTAAATTCCAAAATAGAGCGATTCCAATTCAATTTTGATGTACCTACTCCGAGTACCTACTCCAATCACTGATTGGAGTAGGTATTCTGAGTAGGTACTCCAAGTATCTACTCGGAATACCTACTCTGAGTAGTTTATATTCCAAGTAGGATTGTCATGGAAGAAATAGTTATGAATTAAAAATTAAATGTTAAATTAATTTGTGGATTTAATTTTTTTGTAGGAAACTTTAATTTATCAAATCCAATTTTTTTAAATAAGCAATTCTGGAATTGAATTAGCCCCATGCCTGGTCATGATTAAACAAGTTTTTTACAGTGTGAAATTATTTTCCGCCATTTTTGTTACTCTGTTTTTCATCATTTAGAGAGGATGCTGAATAACAATCCTCACAATTTTCCTTTTTCGTTGATTATGTCACTTCATCTGAAGCATGATATTTTCAGGTGAAGGTTATTTCATTGAGGTACCTTACTGTGTAACTGTACATTTAAACGTGATGGTATTATTTTGTAGGAAGTGCTTGCCATTGTGTTTGTCTCCTAACTTCCATCTGCTACAAGTCTGCGAATCAAGACAGAATAAAGGGGACCTAACTGGCATTGATGCTCTTCTAGGTAAGTGAACGTACCTTAGCTGCCTGTAAAAAACTGTGCTGATAATATCATTAGCAGTCAGTCTTTCTCCAATCCGAATTAATTTATCACTATAATTAGTTTGTTGAGGATCTTCATATAATGATGATGATGATGATGAAGATTGATGTTTTATGGCCACTTTTGTGCACATAGTAGGCTAAATGGACTGGGCGACCTCCAAAGGTAATGAAACAAAGTGAAAGATGAAACACCCTTCAGATATGCTTATGCCAAGGTTCAAACTCAGGTGGTAGTGATCTGTGGTCCAATGTGCTACCAATTAGACCACCGAGGCATCACAAGGAGGATCTTCAGAAATTCCCAAATTATTAATAGTACTAAAATACTACTTTTTGTGCTCATCTATAAGATAGCCTCATGTGTTAGTTAATCATCATTTCAAAAGAAAGTGCCTTAAACTTGTGTATGAGTTGAGCGGCTGGCCATTATATATCACGGAAAAAATTATCGTAAAATAAGTGCTGGTTTTTTAACCATTTGATATACTGGCCATAAACATCAATCATCAATCAATAATCCTGTTTGATATACAGTATTCCCATTCATATTGAAAAAGAAGATGAAGAAAAGTTACAACCAGTTATGAAACAAAATGTTCTTTATGGTTTCTCCAATCTAGGATTATTAACAAAGTTACACCCATGTGACCACTAATCATCTGATCATGTGATAATGTGTGATGTATTTGTAACTGTTACAATAAAAGCAATTGGCTTGGGAAGCTAAAACACTACTCTTGCCTTGTGATGCCTGATGATTATCATAAGAAGTTTATTAAACCCAAATACACGGACCATGCATAGAAAATTTATAATAAGTTTATAAATAAAATTGTTTTTAACATATTGTAATTGTGCTGATCTTGTGTGAAGACAGCCATTGATGTAAATTTCTCCTATTATTGGCCATAATGAGTCTGTTCATTGATAAATGTTAGCAAATATATTTGGATATAGGTGTATGAGATGAATTGGGTATAGTTAAACAGATTTTTAGACCATTTTTTTCATCTTATATATGAGCATATGCGATAATTAATTTATTTCTTTGTGAAGTATATGCTAGTGTTAATTGTTAATTTATTTATTATTTCACTGTAGGCTGTCCTTTATATGCTGCTGATGAAGATGTAATAGACAAGATTTCTTCATTGTCAACAAAGGAAAAAGAGTTGCTTGCTGATTCTATTTTTCTCACCATTAACTGGTTTCTTGAGGTACTGTGTGTGTGTGTGTGTGTGTGTGTGTGTGTGCACACGTGTGTTTCATACAGGTTTTCTCAAAATAAGTTAAATGTTGCTGTGTTTCAGTTACTTAATGCTTTTGGAAGTCAAGAGAGCATAGAAATGAAGGGGAAGATCATTGCTCGGCTGCAGAATATAACAGAATTAAGAGACATTCTTGAAACAGTTATTTCTGGTATGATGTTATCAATAATTTGAGCTTTTATTTCATCAGTGCTTTCTGTCCATGAGTTATACAACATAAGATTTACTACTATTCAGGCTACCCACAGCACAGGGAAAACATGGAACATTACTTGAAATTTTTCCCAGCAGTGAAAACAAAAGGGAATTTTAAAATTTGGAAATATACAGGGAAAACACAGAATGTTTATGCATTCATTCCAAATTTATAGCACTAGGGGTGGATGGAGGCTGCATTACTAAACAAAAGGTGATTCAACATACCATTTTTGCACACAATACACGGAAATGTCTTAAATAAGACTGGGAAAATACAGGGCATTTGATTTTTGAAATCTTGTGGGTACCCTTTACTATGTATATTCTTTTTGTGGTATGGTGTGTACTGTGTGATAATTGTTTACACAATTTTATGACAGCAATACCTGATTATGTCCCACTGCCTGCCAACTTTGATCTAGATAACATATCACTACCTGCTGCATCAAAACCTCTACCAACGTCAAAGAAACCTAAAAAACTGGGAAAAGGGTAGGTATCATGGAGTCAATAATAAATTTATTTAGTTTTTATGATATTCTTCTAACTTTTTATTTAGTTTCTAAATGACTTTCCACCAAAAAGATGTGCACACATGCGTGTGTGTGTCTCTGTGTGTGTGTGTCTGTGACTTAAATAATATCATTTGCTAATTAAATGTATTTCCATAATTGTTTATATTAGGAAGAAGAAAAGTAAAAATATTGATAAGGAAAATATTGGAGATGAATCAAATGAAAATAGAGACTCCACTGTAATGGACAAGGTCAGAGCTATTATTATTATTATTAATTTTATTTTTTCTTGATTATTTCCTCATTTTACTATTTGAAAATGTGTTATGTAAATATTGTCATACTGTGTTACATTTGTAAGAGTTGCTCTATCCATTGCATCTGATGTGGAACATAACAGATTTTATTAAATATATCTGTCAGTAGAATTGCAATCCTCTTATATCCCACATTGTTGTCAATATTATGTAAGAGACTAATGGAAGCCAAGTTGGACCAATGTAATCACTCCATTTTAAATGGTTATATGTATATGACTGTTCCATATGCTTGAAATTCAGGGACTAGCTACATTGCAAAATAATGAGTAACCTTAATTCGGATCGGTCATACACAGTAAAAGTTGGTTATACTTATAACGAAATTCAAGGGGAATGGGAATTTATTTCGTGATAATGGTACTGGTTATCCCAATTTTTCAAATCTAGGTGCCATGTATATATCATATATTAGTTACTGATGCATGTGTAATAATTGGTGAAAATAACCCTGTTTTGTATTGCCTTGTGTTTTGCCATGAACCCTAATGTAACAATAAAATTGCATGTTTCCGTTGTCAAGGTGATGCAACTAAATTTGTTTGTCATATTTTCATATTGCATTTACAACTGCAATGATCACAACGGTCATAGGACTGGTTGACAATTGAAATTTCAAACATCCTATTTCGTTCTAACCAGCACAATTTATATTGATTTAATGCTACTGGGACCAAAAAAATCACTTCGAATTAAGCAAGTTTTTGTTGTATCAATTTTGTTATATCCCAGTATCATTACTATGGAACTGAATGGAGATTTGGCTGGACCAGCTAACCACTTTAGTTAAGCTACTATTTTGTTATATCCTAGTTTTTTATAACCAACTTTTATTTTAGAAGTATTTTTGTCACAATCCCAAATTTGGGATACAGAAAGTTATTTCTGTATTTGGTATTATATATATATATATATATATATATATATATATATATGTGTGTGTGTGTGTGTGTGTGTGTTGTGTGTGTGTTGCAAAACTTGTTTGATCTTATGTAAAAAGTATAATCTCATTTAGATTTGAACAAAATAATTTGATGTTATATCTAAAATGTAAGTATACTTACTTCGGGACATTTTATGGTAGCATTTATTACCCTGTCAGATGTTGCAGGTTTCTGAAAGATTCATAACGTTTTCTGCTGATTTCTTAGACAAGAATGTCATGTTGTCATATTATACAATTACTCGCTTCTCTTATCCGTAGGAATGCTTTAGGACATTCCCATTTAAAATACTAGAATACAAGGCAGAATGTGTTACTCGGGGAAGTGCTGCCTTTTGCGTAGAACATAATTATTACCGAGGTGACAGCAAATAATGCTGACAATAATTCTGTTTCATTATAATCTTATTGTTTTTGGTGATATATCTGTCCCACAAAGGTTGGTTAGCTTTAGACCGCTCTGTACGATGTTTTCTTTATATATAAATGACTGTGGTTGGAATGTTATAAAGTGATCATGTCCATCCCTACAGATTAGTCAGGTGTTAGATAAAGACGGTTCTGTTATGGAACAATCTACTACAGAAGCCGTCAAAGCAGTTGTAGATCTTGATGTCTATACTCCATTCTTCAGGTATGATTATTTTCTGTTTTATTTTATTGCTTCCTTTTCGGCAAATATGGTTCCTGCTCCTTTACTCACAGATGTGTCATTTACTGATCATTTGTGGTTTTTGAGCTCCGTCGAAGAATGTGCAAAGTAAATTAGGACACTGGGATAGTTTGAACTCTTGGAGGGAGTATAGACAATTTCTGTGACACATGCGCTGTCCACATCCACTGTGGCTTGCGGGTCAGTGAAGCCATGTAGTAGCATGGAACAAGAAGTGTAATTCACTAATTGTTTGTAAATTTACGTTTGGGAGATTCACAGAACTAAATCAATCTACAAGTTCTTGTAGCAGTTTCATTTTTATTAAATGTAATATAGAATTATTTTTACTAATAGATAAGATTATTCGTATGGGGAAAGTTGACAGTTTATTTTGGCATGAAAAAATTACATATTATTGGAAATAAATAATCAAGTTGGGAACTGTAATAGACATGTTATCAATATATGAAACATAGTGTTGATCTCATGATTGGTAAAAGAATGTTTTTATCAGATGGTTCAGCGAGCCCGGTGAAACGCGACCCGCAAACGGATGTTCGATAGATGGCGCAGTCATCGTGGATATTGTCTATTGGATGGAAGTTTTGGAATTAATGTGGAATAATACTTATTTTTTCTATAATTTTAATATTTTGGTTATTTACAACATGAAGTTATTTTATTTACATGGTCTTTGTTTATAATACAGAGAGATGGACATCTCAGTATTTAATGTGTTGACAGTTGGACTCATAACAAAAGCTGCTTTGGATACAGAAATGAATACCAAGGTACAATGTTTTGATATTTTGTTATTTATAAAAGGCAAAGTCCCCCCCCCTCTCTCTCGTGTGTGTAATAAATGAGCCATTATTCTATTTAAGTGTCATATTTATTTTGTTAACACATTTTACCAAATGGACTATTTATTAGAGAAGAGGGATTTATTCCATCCACTTATCTTTATTGTAAAATTGGTAGCACCTTAGGCTACAGACCTCCTATCCTTCCTTTGGAGGTCGCTCGGCCCATTTAGCTTACCATGTGCACAAAAGTGGCCGTAAATTATTTGTTATGTGATACATTCTGATGCAATTTGTGGCTAATCTTGCCATTTTTCCAAAGGGTGTATTTTCTTGAAGGCTGCTCAATAACCCTCTGTATATGGTAGACATCTATGTCGGCCTGTTTGAGGGTGAATGTAGGGCTGTACCACTTCTATGTATTTTCTAACATGGCATGTTGTGGTAATGTCTCCCCTTTATCTCTATGCATAGTTTCTTTGACTATCTAGGGTCAGAAACATTTTGGAGACAAGGAAAACAGAGTTGATTGGGAAAAGTTAATAAAATAAATGGCACATTTATTTCTGTATTTCTATTTTTTTGTTGCACAATACAAGGGACCAATAGCATGCAAGGCCAAAACACACCACTCCAAACTGAAGCATCGTATGTTTGCTACCCATGAAGATTCTGTGGGGAACATTGTGCTAAATAATAGAATCTTTAATTATTATCCAGCTCTCTTTGTACAAGTTTTCCATTTTGTTTTACAGGATATGGTAGTATTACAGATACATCCTCCTCAACTAGAGTTCTTATTGAAAGATCTTGTCCGAAAAACTGAACATGCTCTAATGGCAGCAAAAAGGATAACATTTCTGAAGGTTACTGTACTGTATTATTACGCTATACATTTATATTATTACACTATACATTTATATTATTACACTATACATTTGTATTATTACAACACTATACATTTATGTTATTATACTATATATTTACATGATTACACTATACACTTATTTTATTACGCCTCATTTGTATTATTTCATTATACATTTATAAGACATTGTTTTTTGTTTTTTACATGCACGCACACGCACACACCACACTGTAAGAATGTGAAGCTTTGTAAACGTTAAACAAGTTTTTGTTTTACCCAAGGGAAGGTATTGTTTTATCTAAATAACTTTTCTTATCAACAAATTTCAGGCAATCAGTCATCTGTTTACAAACATATACATGTCCTTTTGTGATTAATTGCTGTTTGATTCATGGCATTTCACCTTAAATGATTATTTGTTTAGTTTAGAATTTGTCAGTCGGCAATACAAATGGCTACCTTTAGAAGTTACTCAAGAACTTCGGTTTTAAGCTACCCATTTTGTAAATTGTAGTTACTATAGCAGAAACCTACAAGCAAATTCTCAATTTCACTTAAGATTGATTATTTACCCAGGCATCCGAATAATTAGAAAGTTTATTCTTTTTTCAATTAAACCAATATGAACAAAATAAAACTTTACGAAATGATTATTGCACTATCTGATTTCTTTTACTGTCTAGTTGATAAAGTTATCAAAACTCATTTATTATTATCTCCACTCATTTAAATGATCAGTTTCATACTAAAGCATTAAACATGTATGATAAACATCATCAATAGTTTCCAGCACATCCGTGGTGTAACATGTAGCGGATTGGATCACAGATCACTACCACCTGAGTTCAAACCTTGGTGTGGGATATCTGAAGGTTGTTTCATCTTTGACTTTGCTTCATTACCTTTGGAGGTCACTTGGCCCATTTAGTTTACCTTGTGCACAAAAGTGGCATAGAACACCAATCAGCAATCAATTATGAATAATTTCAATATTATAAAAGATCCTTGGTAATAAATAAAACTGAATATTGTTTTATGTTTATTGAGATATATCTCGTTGCCAGGTGACCGAATAATCTTTTGTTTATTTAATATTATAGACAAAAACTGAGAAGAACGTTGGTTTTTGTCATCTGGATCATCTCACACCAGTACAGGTGTGTTCACGGCTGGTTAAGCTGTTACCTTCACTCTGTGAACAGTTGGAGAGTACAAGTGCATTCTTCCAGGTAATCTCTAATAGTTAGTATGTAATCAGAAATTGTGTATACTTTTTACTCCATTTCCTTAGTTTTTAGATAACTAGATATTTAAATATTAATTAAGCCAAACTATCTTCTGAATACCAATTCTTTTTGTATGATATCTGATGTGATATGTGCGAATTTTTAATCACATACAAGAGTACATAGTTATTTTCATTTAAATATATATATCTATATATCTATATTATATATATTGTCCATGTATGGATGTGTAACAGTATATCATGACACTTATTTAGTCTTTACAAGAGGCCAATGATGGTGTGTTAGATGGTCCTGGCTGTAACACTGAAGAAAGTCAGCTAATGTCTTCATGTTTCCATCTGATTTTGAAGGTTCTGCTAAATATATTCTCATGGTATATTATTTGATTTGTTATTTGATTTGTTATCATTTCACTACAGCTCACTGTTCTCTAACATTTGTGTCTTATTCAAAAAGAAAATTTAAAAGAATTATTAAAGATGATTATACCTTTTTATTTAGTTTTTTACTTCGATTAAATATTTGTAAATTTGATTACATAAATACTAATATGGCTACGTAAATTTAAATTTGATTTGCAATCAGTATGTGTTGAATCTTTGTCTGGTTTCCTTCATGTCGAGTTTTCAAATGAACTGAATTCAATTTTAATATCCAGGAGTGGCTTTCAAATGAGAGAACACCATCATCTACAAAAGGAGGCCATCTCTGTGCTGTCTGCCAGGCTGAACTCCGCTGTTGCATCACAGATGCCATTTAAGCTTCTTTTTAGGTGAGTTACAGAGATAACCATTAATTGGTGTCGGTTTTTTTGCTCATCATCAGTTGACCTGGACAGCCGTCAGCTTCATTCAATTTCAGCCATCATTTATGTAAATTACTCTTTTTAATGTCTCATCACTGGCGTTGCAGCATTATGCTTTGTTCTCACTACAGACAAGCTTTTCAATATCTGGAGCATTTCTCTGCCTCCATACCCAGCTTACCAGCAGCAGTTACACTCTGTAAGTTGCTCTTAACTGTTGCAGAAATGTTAGAGGGATCTGGGATGGCAGACAATATAGGTAAGTCTACACGAAGCTGAAATTGAATGGCGTATTAGTGGCTATTGAACAAATCTCAGTAATGATTCAGTGATAACAAACACGTTCAGAAATGTTTTAAATGTTTTGTTGTCGAGTTCCCTCTTCAATGTTACCAAACAATGTAATGTGTTCAGTAATTATTTTTGTGCATCACTCACTCACTCACTCACACACCACACACACCACACACACACACACACACACACACACACACACACACACACACACTCTCACTCACTCACTCACTCACTCACTCACTCACTCACACAAACACAGGAAGAAAAAAATTCATGTGTTTTAAAATAACATAATATTTTCTCTCTATTATATTAACATTATTAAAGCCCTACTTAGTGCAGGATTACTGAAGAGAAAGTGGCTTAGTGCTGATGGTGAGACTGCCAAAGGGGCCAAGTACAATGAACAACTGAATATACTCCTGAAGTATGTATATTTAGACAGATTGTAATCTGTGTAGTGATTGTTGTTTGTACGGTCCCATTAATGATCGTTGCCGATAGTGTGTTTGTCATTTGTTTAATAGTAACTCCAATAGAAAGTCAGAATTAATGTTTTGTTTGGATCCAGGATTTATCTAGAGAACTCATCCGATGTACTTAGTTGCCTAGAGGATTTAGCTACTGTTGCCGTACCCGAACTTATAGAATCTGAAAGTAATGGCTGCTCCCATAAATATCCAACCCTTACGAGGTTAGTTGATTTTGTTTAGGAACACACTGGAATATATTACACAATCATAAAAAATGGGTTCGGTTAAAGGCATGCTATTCATGTTCAGAGACTATTGCCGTTTGACGTTACACCAGTATTAATGATAATTATCATAGACTGTCCCTGATCATGTAAGATCTGTGTATAAGTTAGGAACAGCTGTAAGAATGTTTTGAGCATCTTTTGTGGGACAGGTTGTTGGAGGATATTAGAGATACAGTGTCTCTTGAAAGGTTTTAACCTCTTCTAAAAACTCACATGTTCAAGGTTGTTGATCAAATCTCTCACTGAGTTTTTATAGACATTTATTTGGGTTATCACGGCCCAGCGGCTTTGAATGGCTTCTGCTAGTAAGTGCGCTTTATTAAATATATATTATTATTTTCAAGCAGCCATGTTGATATGTATTTAAATTCAGCTATTTGCCCAAAATGTTTTGCTTTTCGTTTGGAGAGTTTTAAGTTGAGTTTTAGCTCATACAGATGTCATGTCTATTGTTCTTGTCCATGTTAGTGTTTGTGTTTGCAGGAATTCATTCCCCGTGTTCTATAAAGTGATGCTCGCTGAGTTGGTTAATGTGGTCAAAGGCATTCAGATCTACAAAGCTAACAGTTCAGATGATGTAAGTACTCATCTTATAAGCTATATAGTTTAACTTGTCAATTTTTAATGGGTGATGATGTATGCGTGTATGTGCATGTGAGAGAGAGAGAGAATAACACTCTGGTGTAAACCTCTAGATTAAGGGATTGAATCTATGTTGTATGTGTGTGTATGTATATATATATATATATATATATATATATATATATATATAATCTGTATTAAATCTCAGTTAGCAATACCCTGGTAGATGTATTACCTGAAAATTTCAGGTAATATATATACTACCTGATTATGCAGATTAACTGTAACATATATATATATATATATATATATATATATATATATATTATGAATTGTGTAGATAAAGATGGAGAAGCTCTGTGAATGGCACATTACAGTTAGAGTGTTCTACATACTTGTAAATCTTATCAAGGTCAGTGGATTAATTCTTTTTTTCCTTTTTTACAGTAAGTTCTTTATCAAATATTTTGTCATTTGAAGGGAACCAGTGGTGAGTTGTAATACTGTTAAATGTGAGACAGATCACTACCATCCATGTTCCAATCTCAGCGTGGTGATATCTGAAGGGTGTTTCATCTTTGACTCCGCTTCATTACCTTTGGAAGTCACTCGGCCCATTTAGCCTACCATGTGCACAAAAGTGGCTGTAAAACATCAATCATCATCATCATAATCTTAAATTACAAACAACGTCTCTCAGATTGTTAGAAGATTCCAAAATTAAGGCTCAATTTGGCAACATTTCATTCATGGTAATTTACCATAAAAAACTTACAAGAAAATTAGGAACAAGTTCATTTGTATATCCTTGTACTTCTGTACATTTTGAACAACATTGAATAACGTGTAAAATAAGCCAAACTTCTCAATCACTTCTCGTGAGAGATATGTTGTATATATCAGGCATTGTAATGTGTAATTAAGTTTACTTAGTTTGTAAAGTGGTAAGAACATAACATATTTTTAAGTGGGCTATAGCATATTTATGGGATGCAAGTATTATCATGCTCCTGAAATGCTGACGTGACACAAAAGAGGTCTCATTTAGGCCACATTCCACATGCAAGGTACCACTACTAGTGTGCTTCCTTTCTGGTTTAAGCCACAAAAAGCATTAGAATGAATCAAATAAACAATGATCATCTTTATTCCCAAACTGAAAAATATACCACTCGATACTCCAGTAAAGAAGCATGCAATAAAATCAATAGGCAGCAAATCATCATGTTGCATGTTACTGCGTAATACACTACAAACCCCAAGATTAATACTTGCTGCTGCTTAGATATTAAATCTTGACTTATGCATGATGATGTATTGTATTATTTTGACTAACATGATCATTCAGTGTTACCCTTACTGTCATTCCAGACATTTGAAGGCCGATCAAATTTGAATGCACTACTAAAGGTAACTGTTTTATATATATATATATATATATATATATATATATATATACTCACAGCTCCATAACCTTTGATAATAATAGGCTTTAATACAGCCATATTAATTCTCATACACAAGTGTTTCTCAATTATTTCTCTCTCTCGCTCTGTCTCTCTGTCTGTGTGTGTGTTTGTGTGTGTGCCTCACACACATATTCATACAGTCTTGT
This sequence comes from Paralvinella palmiformis, assembly GCA_025642065.1. NCBI lineage: Eukaryota > Metazoa > Annelida > Polychaeta > Terebellida > Alvinellidae > Paralvinella > Paralvinella palmiformis. The sequence continues at coordinate 662,428 of JAODUP010000166.1, forward strand.
ATTGCTGTTGTATTAATGCAACTGTCAGCTTATAAAAGTACTGCTAAGCTTCAGAACATCTCCTAATTGTTGTGTTTTTATATGACTAATTAGTTTTCTTTGTTCTGTTCCAGTGTGGTCGTCAGTTTGTTGAAATCTTTCTCCGCCAAGGAATGCCATTGTTGGATGAAATATTTCGTCACCATAAAGATGACGTTCTTGGTTTGCTGAAAACATTACAACTCAGTACACGAGCATTACAACATCTTTGTGGTCACTCAAAGGTAATGAAATAATAGTCAATTCTGGTACAAGTATGCCTATAATAATAATAATAATAGTAATGCATATCTTCCTCTAATTGGGATTAGCCGTTTCAGGATACTTCATATTTGAACTATAAACAAATATATTATGGGTGACAAATTACCAATATACACAGAGACGTTTTTTTATTATAACATTTTGTGTTTCTTTTTCATATGTCACATACCTGTTTGTATTTTTATGAATAAAATATAATTGATTGAAAGGTTTATTTATCCAGCTTTCAGAAAATGTATACTTTATGGGTCTGTTTTATGCAATTAAGTTGTTATTAAGCTATATGTTGCAATATGTTGTAATAAATTATATATAAAAAACTGTGATTCCAGGGGCAAATTTTGTACCCGACCTTGTGGATTTTAACGGGTTAATTTAATGAATTATTTTAAAGAACTAATTTAATCTTGGTCAGGTAGAGTATTTTCTGAGCTTCTTCTGTAATATGGCTTGATTTATAAGCACATACCATTTTCTCTAAATTACTCTCACATTTATAAAATGTGTTGTTCGCTTACAGATACTGCGTGATATCTCTCTTACAAATCAAGTGCCTTTAATGAAGAAGGTTCTCGAGGTGTTTGTATATCGTGTCAAAGCAATGCTGACAATGAACAAGTGCCTGGAGGCATTCTGGTTAGGGAATCTCAAGAACAGAGACCTTCGGGTAAGAACACGAGTCCATACTATGAAAAAAAAGTTTTGGGTAACAACAGCAGAGAATAATGATCGTAGACAAAATACAGATACTGATGGAAGATGGTAAATCAAAACAAATGAATCAGATCTCTTAGGTGACAATTAAACCTTATTAGTCAGAACAGTTATTGCAAGATACGTTCTGAGCATCTCTAAACAGATGTTTTTTGAGAAAGAATGGGAAATATTTATCTAACAGTATATCAACTTTTTACATTCGTAATGTTAAGAACAGAAACTTTACGATACGAACAAAAATATAAAGATAAGAATGGATCTGTCATTTCAACAGTTGAGATGTGGGGGTAGATAAAATTATTAATGAATAAACAACGCACCTTGATGATTTAGTTGATGGCGGATAGTTGATAATTTTTGATGATCTTCATCTCCCTTGATAATTATGACCAGCCATCTGTGTAGCTTCTTTTATCATTTAAAGCTTTCTTTTCCCCTGACGAGGTCTTGATGTCAGTCGGAAATGGTAAATATCTTGCGTTTGTTTATTGTGTGATAGGGTGAGGAGATTGTGTCTCAATCAACGTCAGTCGCACAGGATAGTGATGATGATGCTGATGAAGATGGTGAGATCCCTGAGGAACAGGAGGAGAGTGACGTGGTAAGTGATGACTGTTATATAATTCCTAGTAAAGTCATGATGTAATGAAATAATGACAGCAAGTAGGTAATATCTTTTCATGACTAAGTAATATTTCGGAGCCTCCGTGGTCTTGTTGGTAGCCCGTTGGACCACAGATCACTACCACCTGAGGTACAAATCTCGGCAGGGGCATATCTGAAGGATGTTTCATCTTTGACTTCGCTTCATTACCTTTGGAAGCTGCTCGGCCCGTTTGATTTGATTTATTTATATCTTTTTTGTGCATTCCCCGATGCCATAGCATTGTGGGGTTTTTGTTTACCATGGGCACAAAAGTGACTGTAAAACATCAGTCATCTCATACATTTTAATAACAAAGTCTTGACTTTGAATAACAAGGTAATGACTTAGTCATGAAATGATGACTTAACAACTGAGTGATTACTTAAATGAGGATGACTAAATGATACAGTTATTTTGTAAAATTAGTCTAATTATTATATCTATAAATCAGCATATTTATGTGTAAAATATGCTTGTGTGATGTGAGCCAGAACATGTTTTAATTTAGTTTTCTGTGCAAAGCACTTTAAAGCAACTCAAGTTGATTAAGGCGCTATATAAAATATTATTATTAAATTATATTATACATAGGCTGCAAATTTTCCTTCACAGACCTAGAATTTCTTTAAGTAATATTTTATTATTATGATTCTACTTGAGCACCTCGCTACCTTTCTGGTTCCATCTCAAGTACATTTGAGGGTTTAGAACTGGCTTACTGTATCCTCGTGTATTAGAGGTGGATAGCAGCAGGTAACACTAAATCTTAATATATCCACGTTTATTTCTGATATAACAGATATATTCATGTTGAATGGAAAGATGAATTATATATATATATATATATATATATATATAGGTGGTCATCGACTTACGACCTTGATTGGTTATGACCAACTGGTCGTAAGTTGATCTGGTCATAAGTTATAATTACCTTACGTATATTATACCCTGTAATGATATTAAAAGGCCAGTCTTTAAAAAAATTGGTTGGGGGTTACATGCCCAAAAAACCCACAAGGTAGGTAGGAATTAATTAATTTTATTTTTAGATTGCCTAGTGGAATATATTATTCATGAAGCGTTTTTTTCCATTCAACTACACGCATGCTAATAATGATTCACACTAGATAGATATTTATTGAACTAGTATTTTCAGTAGTTTTTTTGGAGTCTACTAACCATTAACAATCATCACATAAAGCACAACTCAAAATATACCGAGAAACTGCACGTGAGTTCTGACGACGTATTTACGTCATCGATCATATCATTACACATAAATGTAAAACCACTATTTATTTGTTAAAACCACCAATAATGTATTGAATATCAAGAATAACATTTGTTAACCTTTCTAAATCAATATTTATGAATAAATTAAAAAAAGTAGTGCGTGACCAGATATCGTCCGGGACCTCCCACACCTTCAGAACGTTGTTGCGTAGCCGAGCATTGGAACCGTGTTCGTTGGTGCTAAAGGTCCGAGCACTTGATGCGCATGCCCCAAAGGTATGTACGTTTTTCTTGTGATCGCACGCGGACTGCAAGCCGAGCACTGGAACCATATATGCTGGTGATAAAGAACTGAGTGCGCAAGTACCTATTTTGGCTCGTTTCGGATGCTCGGACGAGGATATAAAAGGATCCAAGCCAACATCTTCCCCGTAAGAGGTCGAAACTTTTCCAGGGATTAATTTCTCGGCTCACTACATCGTGGGTGGCTGACCACGTTAAATGGCGCTGCCGTCTCCACTGAATTATTTAAAAATAAAGGGGGACGTTAAAAACCCCCTGAGGACGTAAAACACTCTGGCAGTGACCACCCTCACGGTATTTCGGCTCCATCTTTCCGTACTGCTCCCCTGTGAGTGGTGGGGGAGGAGGTTTCTCAACCACTCCAACATAGAGGCTGTGCTGATTAAGCGACAGCCTGGGGATTCTCCCCGAACAACAAAACCAAACCAAAACCATCTTCCCCGTAAGAGGTCGAAACTTTTCCAGGGATTAATTTCTCGGCTCACTACATCGTGGGTGGCTGACCACGTTAAATGGCGCTGCCGTCTCAACTGAATTATTTAAAATAAAGGGGGACGTTAAAAACCCCCTGAGGACGTAAAACATTCTGGCAGTGACCACCCTCAGGGTATTTCGGCTCCATGTTTCCGTACTGCTCCCCTGTGAGTGGTGGGGGAGGAGATTTCTCAACCACTCCAACATAGAGGCTGTGCTGAATAAGCGACAGCCTGGGGATTCTCCCCGAACAACAAAGCCAAAGCCATCTTCCAATAGTGAGCTCCGGTGGCCTAGCGGTTAAGTACCCGGCACTTGGTGCCAACGGTGACAGGTTCGAACCCCGTAGAGGTCGAAACTTTTCTAGGGATTAATTTCTCGGCTCACTACATCGTGGGTGGCTGACCACGTTAAATGGCGCTGCCGTCTCCACTGAATTATTTAAAATAAAGGGGGACGTTAAAAAAACCCTGAGGACGTAAAACACTCTGGCAGTGACCACCCTCAGGGTATTTCGGCTCCATCTTTCCGAACTGCTCCCCTGTGAGTGGTGGGGGAGGAGATTTCTCAACCACTCCAACATAGAGGCTGTGCTGATTAAGCGACAGCCTGGGGATTCTCCCCGAAAAACAAAACCATCTTCCAATCACGTCAATATAGGTGGACTGATATGATAACTTCGGGCTCCTATATTCATGTTTGAACATGTTCAAAGATGTCGAAAGTCTCAACCTAACTTTAGACCAAATAAAACTGTATTATGCCTAGCCGCCATATTAAAAAATATAGAGATAACGGATTCGGGAGACTGCGCAAGTGCTCGCCGCTATCGGGAGTCAGCGCATGCGCACTGAGTGCTCGGACCTTTATCGCCAGCGAACACGGTTCCGAAACTCGGTTACGCAACGACTTCGTTTTAACAGATATTCCTCAGTCCGCAGAAAATCATCTCTGGATGAGGTTTAAACGTCATTCGATAGATAACGTCACCACGTCAAATCGCGCCCACTAGCAAGCTAATTCGGCCCGTATAGACACAAAGTGAAGAAATGGCAAGTAAACCTATATTGCAATCACCGAAGTTGAGTTAGTGTCGATGCATCGTGAAGGCCGTCGAAGCAAAGCACCAATCAAACGACATATACAAGCAGAATTTAAGCATGAATTAATTTAGATGTATTTTTCATTTCTTCACAATTCCATACGGCCATACGGCGGTTTAGGAGCCATACGGTCGGGTAACCCGCAACAAGATTGTTTTTAACACTGGCCTAATCATCTTTAAGTAATATTGCTTGTCGTAAAGTCGAACAGTCATAAGTTGCGTAAGACGACGACTACCTACCTATATATATATATATATATATATATATATACATGCACAAACACATCCGCACCCAATTTTTATTAGCTCATTAGCTCGAGTCACTTAAGTGTGGACCTCCATCATCCGCGTTATACAAGGGGCCTACTGTATCCAGAATATTTCACCACAATATTCCTGTACACGTTATAATAATGTGTGCTAAATGAGTATTTTTATGAGATCATCTCCGATATTATTAATTTTATCATAATGTATAATTCTAGGAAGTGGATAAGGTTAGTGAAGCTGCTGACAGAGAGACAGATGGAGAAGGTGTGGATACTGATGACGACTCTTATAGTATAACTTACTAACAACTCAATGTAACTACGAGCAGATGCTTTGAGTGTCTTATATAATGATTGTCATATCTAATGACGGTGTGTGTGGATGTGGATGTTTTACGAAGTGACCGGAGAAAAGTTCAACATCTAGACGGCAGTTTTTACCATAATAATAAAATCTCTGTTCAAATTGTTTATTGACTCAAGTTTGGACGAAGCAAATTTGATCAGTCTGTTAGCCTCATGGTTAACACTGATAACTATCACAGATAAATATAGCATATTTCCTTTTGTTAATAAATTTCAATCTATTGTATATCGTTATTTTACTGTTTTGTGTTGCTTACTCTAGAGAAGAAACCAATAAATAGACAGTCAGATAGATACATTGATAGATAGATAGATAGATAACCACATAATTAAATAAATATATCATAATTGTATTATAAAACTGAATTTTAAAAATTGTTTAGGGCTTAGAGTGGTACATTTCTTTAATCGATTTAAATTTATCACTGATTATATATTTTATTACCTGTTAGCCGTGCTACCTTGATAAAATTAGTTTACGTAAACCTTTATGTTACCGTTATGATTTGACAAAACCGATCTCGTTATGGAGACGTATGTTATAATTATTTTCGTTAACTATTCCGGATCAGTTTAAGCCATGTCTGATGTGCAACTGTGCAAGTTTTGAATGACACTATTATTGAGTAATTTTCTAGAGATGTTTATCACCTCAACACATTTATTGGATTGCACTCTGGTTAAGTTTGGAGTCAAGGAGTGTGAAGGTATATTATAATCTGGTTTGTTCCATTTAGCCTACCGTATGCACAAAAATTTAAAAATAAATGTTTTTTTTTGATGAAGTTTTCTGGGTTGGGGGTTTTAAAAATGTTTTTTCGATTTTTTTGTTGTTGTGGTTGAGGGGGGCAGTCTTGGTCTAGAGTATGTGTTATCAGTTCACTCATGTTGATTGGCTGTCGCTATCTCATGGTGTTTGATCAAGTTGACTTAAGTTCATTACCTTTGGATGTCGCTCGGTCCATTTAGCCTACCGTATGCACAAAAGTGGCCGTAAACATCAATCATCGTGTGTGTGTGTTGTGTGATGATATACTAGGTTGATTATATCATGTTTATTCGATGTTGTTGTTTGATCGCGTTGCACTCCAGCTTGGTGGCAGATAGGACATTATGTGGTCACGTGCAAGGAGTTGCTGCTGTACAGCTATTTCATGACAGTTTTGAATAAGTTGACTTAATCATGTTTTATGACGGTGCATTTAAAAAAAATATGAATATCCTGTGAAACCTTTATATACTTCGGAAATATTTCAGTGAAGGTGAAAACACTTATTAGCCTTAATGGTCGAAATGGCAGTTATTTTACGTGGCTGGCAACCTCAAATGAGAGAGAGAGAGACGCATATGGTCTGTAATTTACAGCTTCAGCACGGGAACTATGGGTAAATAGGCCCACCTCTACCCGTGAGGCCAAACCGGCTTCAGTTACCAAATACATGCATATATCGGCATAATATATATATGAATATTAAGGTAGAATACCTACTTTCCAACTTTCATAGAACACTAATGTAAGTAATAATCAAATGTCATTGAATTTTTTTGCTAAAAGTAACGGGAATAATTACTATAAAGACACAGAATAATATAATAGTATTTTTTTACGTATTAATTTGATTGTAATGTGTTATGATATCAATTAATTTTTTATTATCAATAAACATTGTGAAATAAATAAATGTAGATAGCTAACATTGATGAATTGACAAAGTAATTGGACATTTTCACATTGAAAATGCTCTTTTACTTCTATAAAATCAAGTAACAACATTTCCACGTCATTCTTTTTTACTGAACTGCATGTAATTAACATATTCAATCGTGGAAAATTATAATAGAATAATTTAAATCTTTTCGGAAAGATAAACAAAAAGACATCATACTACCACAAGTAACAAAACATCAGTTTGTCAATTAGTTTGTAAAAAATCGTTTTATCAATGATAATTTTAGAATAATTTAAGTATATGATTACATATTCCGGCTATATATCTGCCTGTGAAATAAAACCACGAATTAGTGTACTACCTAGTATGCACTACACATTCAACTAGTAACAATTAGCTATTAATAACGTATTGGAAATGGAGACGATTAGGTCATTATTTACTAATTATCGCGCACAAGTGCTGTTTCATACAAAATGGTAGATAACCTCGTCACTCCATAATAGCACGACGATGAAATCTCCACAGAAAATAGATACCAGATATATTTCAAGTAGTGGAACACAACGCGATAAAAAAACCCGAAAAGTAACAAACTGTTCAATGGAAATGTCTTTATATGATGTATTTTATAACAAATTATCATGATGTCGCCTTCTTTAAAAAGTATCTTATCACTGTTTATATGGCCAAACCTCATTCAAGTACATTGGGTCGCATCACAAGATTTTGTTAAAGATCAGTACGCTTTAGTGTATAGTAACGCAATGGCAAAGTAATTTGTTATTTTAAACATACGCCGACAAACGTGTAGTTATTCTGGGGAAGTAGCTCAGATATTCGGCGCTCAATGGTATATATATACCAAAAGAGGCCCGTTTTCTTAATTAGTGTACATGAATTAAATAGAAAAAGTCTATTCAATGCCTGTTATAGTTTTCTATCTGATTTGTGTTAGATTTACGAACGCTAAAATGTCTGTTTTTCTTGTAATTACGCGCGATTAGGTCGACTGCAGAACAGACATTTTTGTTGAAACAGTAACAGAAGCGTGATAATGGATGTATTACGGCCAATTTTGTGCACATGATAGGCTAAATGGGCCGAACGACCTCCAAAGGTAATGAAGCCAAGTCAAAGATGAAACAACCCTCAGATATGCCCACACCAAGATTCGAACACGGGTGGTAATGATCTGTGATCCAACACACTACCGTTAGACCACGGAGGTGCCCTGTCTTAGCATGGAAGTTGTAGTCATTATACCGGACGTAGTTCCTTCATGAATCACTCTGGTATAATTATGTTGTCTCTGAGCCAGTGCCTTCGCAGTATCATGCTTGCGGTATGCTTAAACAAGTGGATGTGTTGCGTACCTGGTCACGGAACTCGCTGACCGGTCCAGAAGACGATCGTCGAAATGACGGCGTCCAGAATTGATAGTCCTACGTCTTTGGCCGCGAACAGCGGGAAGTGTCGGACTACGCGCTGCGTATATAATGGACTGGCGCCTACATGATCCTGTACGGATTCAGGTATATAAAAAAATAGTGGGCGGGGAGAATGCTCCTGTACAAAACAGCGCCTGGTGGTCGAGAAGAAGAACAGCAGACTCTATCAGGCAAGGACGAAGAGCATTAATGGTACCGTGAGGCAAACATTTCGCCGTTTAACGGTTCCCCGGGAGCAATACGAGGATAGCCAATAATATAAATTTTTAGTACGATATATTTATTGGCCGAGGAAGACTCGCGGCCAGCTTTCCCGGAAAGAAAAAGGTCCGTAGCAGTTGTTCGTCCGATGTTTATGGGACGCCCGGAAGAGACGCCTTTGGCCGAGGAGAGACGCGCGTAAAACAAAGTTGGCAGTGGTTTATTGAGCGCGGTCGGCGCGTTATGTAGGCGTCGGCTTAATTGCGTTACGGGTCGTACTCGGTCTCCATAAAAGGACTTACCGGGGGCCGCCGATGAATTGGGCGAGTGGGAGACGGCGCGGGGTCGGAAAGGGTCGCGCTGGCGTCGGTCTCGGAGCTCTGAAGGCTCGGGCTCGCCGACTGGAACCGTTCTCCGACGGCTTCGGCGTCGTAAATCGCCGGCCAATTCGTCGACGTGCGAGGCGTCGATTACCATTTGCCCGTTTACGGCTCCGTCTGTCCGAGGGCTGATGGAGTTCGCGAAGGGATGACCGCCGACACGAATAAGACGAATGGTATCATTAACTCGGCGTACAGGGGGTCGCTGATCCGTATTTGCATGCCGCGCCTCCGTTGCGGTGTGCCGGACGGTGGCGATGCCTCGCGGCAGATACGTCGCCGGGCCGTCTCCACCGCCATCCATCCCTTCCGGCCCATCTCCCGAGTGTGCGGCTCGCTCGCTCGCCCGGATCCGGACGGCAACGTCCGAAGGCGGGCCAGATTCGTCGGGGATAAGACCGATACGGCCCGATAATGGCGCATAAACCACAACTCCCGAGATAAGAAAATCACCGGCATCAATTTAATCCGGCCAAGAAAGGGGCCGACTCTCTCGTGGTGCGGATTGTCGGCTATCCCGAGCGGGGTGGGACGCGGACCCCCCTCCCTCGAAAACAAAATAGTTTCCCAGCAGACGAACGAGACGGTGACTAAATGGCGATATTACGTGGAAATGAATGGTAGCGATATGTCATTATCGAACAATCGGTCGTCGAGATGGAAAAACAATAATCGCAAAACCCGATAGCTTGTTACTGCGCTTGACAAGGCACGGCTGAGTGTGCCAAAACAAGAGAGTAGCGTAACGTCATGTCCGTTTTATGTGTCTTCTTTCTTCTTCGTCCAAAAACGGAACGAAAAAACGAGATTGCGTACATCCAGCTGGCCCATTTAGCCTACCATATGACCGTAAGACATCGATATATATATATATATATATATATATATAAAACTTTCCACTTGTGGTTATTTATTATTTGGCTCTAGACGATTGCGCAGATTGGACATATTGTGTCACACAGCAGCAGCAACAACAACAGCAGCAAGAACACGAACAACAACGTTGCCTATAGCCGTTTATTATCTGCATAAAGACTGCCACGAGAGCTAAAGATCAACACTGCCGAGACTTGATGAAGTGAGGGGAAGGTTTCGTTTAAGTGTTTCCTGGTTATAACGTTTAGTAATATTGACACAGCGTGGAGATGCTTCGACGGGACATCGCGGATCGCGTGATTAATTCGGCCGGAAGTTTTCTTCTTATTTTTGTAGCTGATTGGATAACACGATCCGTGTTATCTGTTTCTGTCAATATTAGCACCATCGTTGACTTGTTGCTGGACAGCAGTTTATCGTCGACGATGGGCCGAGTGGCACAGGATGTTGACACGCCGCTAAGCACTTCTACCCGGAGACCAGTCTCATCGATTATGGTTTATTATTAAGCGCCAAAACGAGTCTGAACAATGCCGATTGGCGGAAGTCGTTGCCAGTGTCTGGCATCGGGCGAATTGCAAGTTTTCTAACGACGGGGTATTTTGTGAGACAGGCGAGTTCTCTCGGTAATGACTATCATTACGGGCGATACAAACTCTCCATGGTGGTCGTTACGCGAGAAGCAACTCTTTATTTTGTACTTGAGTAGTAAGTAAAAGTAAGCCTCTTCAAAACTACTTGAGTAGAAGTAAACTTGCAAAACTCTTCTTGAGTAAAAGGTAATCTCACTTTCTAAAAGTAATTGAAGTAAAAGTAGAAGTAAAAGATGACATTTTTTAAACACAGAATACACACTGCAGAAGAGTGAACATTTTACAACAAATTTACTGCGTCCACAGACATGTGCTGCCACCTTAAGTTCATTGCGTCCACAGACATGTGCTGCCACCTTAAGTTCATTGCGTCCACAGATGTGCAGATATTCTGCCACCTTCAGTCCACTAAACCAAGTTCTTGTTCGGCTTCAACAAAACAGATTCTCAAAGTTGGTATCGCTAATGCGACCAAAAATGTTGTTACGACGAATCTTGGAAAACAGTTGGCTTCAGCTGAAACATCGTATAAAAAGTGAGCCTTCGAAAATAAGCTGGAAAGATTATGACGAGTATTGACTATCAGTGAGCATCAGCTGAAACATGTATACTAAATGTTAGCATTGTTACAAAACTCATTTCAATACCACACCACATTAAAATATATATTTGTTTACCATAAATTCATCAAAGATACACAAGCCGGTGATAACTTGTTATGATGAAAGTAGCGTTACCGCAAATAAAGTAAAAGTAGTTAGTTGAAATCTTACTTCGTTACCCCCAGTTACTTGAAAAAAACAACAACACCACCCTATTCGAGTAAAGTAACGAAGTAAACCTACTTCGTTACTTGACATCCCTGGCGGAGAGTGCTAGAAAATACGCTAGCGCTCAAGATGGCCAGCATTTTTGACGTCAAGGAAGTCGTAAAAAACGGAAAACCACACACACACACACACACACACGCTAGCTGCTGCTAATTTTATCGCGAAAGCTTGTCCAATTCTTTCGCCAAACATGCTCATTTAGAACCAACCAGTTATCGCCCTCGTCTTATCTCGTCCCCTATCGGAAGCATCGTACCTTCCCAAAGCGACCATATGGCAAACCTGTTGTTTTGATTGGGGTATCTTCGGTTCCGCCGTCTTCTTGTCGGAATCTGCTCACAAATCTAGTTCCGTAATCAGTGCCGATCGTTCTACAATTTAGTGATTCGTTGTTAATAGTTGTTTATTTTTGTGTGTGTTTATGGTGATGTTTTGGTCAATATACGTCATCGCGGGCGTCTTTCAACGTTAACGATTCGATCCAGACTGTACTGAAAACTGTCCTCGTGGAACAATCGGCGGAAGCGCCCATTTTAAAGTTCACCGCGTGCGCCAGTGTGCGTGCGCACGCGCGCACGTGTCGGCGTAAATGGCGCAGAAGCGGTCCGTGGGCAGGCGAAGCCCCGGAAAAGTTCCGAGTGGCTTTCAAAACCTAAAAACGTTTCACTTAACATGCGGTTTGATGTTTTAGGCCAGCTGCTGATGCCGACAAATGACACCTTTGTTCTCCGTCAGAACTGTACGAAATAATTCACGTCGGTTCGTCAAGACGGACGACGTCTACGTCGTTTTGTTCGCCTTTTGTCGTCGTTTCTTAAAGACTTTTTAGTCGTGGTATTTTTACACCCCCCCCCCACCTGCTGCCGTTCCATCCGGTGGAGGATGGACGGGGCGTTGGTCAAGCTTCCGTCCGGAGCCGACGGGAGATTATGGCTGGGCCTGGTTTTTGTCTATCTTCTTCTAATGGACTCTTCGTCGGCAAAACGTATAATGGTCGCGCGACTGCCATCGGCGGCGTGCCAACCAAATGTCAGCGTCGTGTCGACAACGAGAAGCCATTAGCCGAATCTCGTCTCTGGATACGAGAAATGCTCGGGCGAACGTCGTCAGCGGCACGAAGTTTGTGGCGAACGATACGCCGGCTGAGAGGACTTGGCCGGTGCTTAGCCGGATGAGTCAGGTAATGCTTAGGGTACGTCTCTCTCACCCTCCCTCTCTCTCTCTCTCTCTCTCTCTGGTCGACGTACGGAATTACGTGACCTGTTTGGAATTATATCTGTCTTAGGGAAAGGACTGGTACGTACATGACCTGCATTAAGCGAGCAGGTTGGCAGGCAGGCGGATTAATTGATGGGCAGGCAGACGCGGGCAGAAAAGCAACTGAACACATAACATAGAGACAACGAAAACATGTGACGTACGTAGATAGGCAAGACGTATCATCATCACACGCACACGCTGTTGTGTATTCAGTTTCCTCGAGATTAGAGTTCGAATCGGCTTAAGATACCCGCATTTTGGGGATATTTACCCATTGAGTCTCTCAGTAACACACACACACACACACACACACACACACACACACACACACACAAGAGAGAGAGAGAGAGAGAGACAGAGACAGACAGACAGACATAAGATAGATAGATAGAGAGCGAGGGGGGGGTGGGGGAGAGAGTGAAAGAGACTCTTTATATGTTTTTCATTCATTCATTCATTCATCAGTATCACAAAATAGGATGCTATAACAGATGAAGGACAACCAGCAATCAGCGTCATTGGGCTAATTCCGATCTCTTGACGAATGACGACATCTGTAAAATGTAAAAAGTTACCGAACGACGTTCAGCAAACTGGTTACTAACATTTAATGTTACGAGTAAAATAAGAGACTAGATACCATTAGAAGAGTTGTAATTATTATCTGAGTCATAATTATAAAAAAAGTGCCATCAAGGTCATTATAAATAATATGATGGTAGTCGTCAGAATTAAATATCCCATTTCTATTCCTTACGCCTGGTCAGTCGTTAAGTAACCGATATAAAGTTGTTGTTGCTGTTGCTGTTGTTATTGTTGTTGTTTTGCCGGTGGTTGTTCAGTGACCTTTTGTTTGCCGTCTGTTACTTGACTGTGTTGTAACTCGGACAGAGCCACGGACAATATCAGCCATTCGTCATCGAGAATGTAGTCATCGCATGACCGACAGCCGGAATGACGCTAGGTGGCGGCACGAGCGGTACGGATAGAATACATTATTGTAAGTCCGATGAGCGATAAAAGGCCAGATTGCAACACTCCATTGTGCATCAGCCGCATCATGGATGGAGCGATGTATTTTTTTCTCCTTCTGGATCGAGCAGTATTTCACCCCTAAGAACCCGCTTGTTTCATCGGTGATGCGGCTAGGAAGGCGGGAAATGGTATTGGGATTGTTCCGGATTTGTTTCATATTCTACTTTATGGTGATAGATGGTCACGAAAACCGACCCTCGATCCAGTGACTCCCGACGGCGAGATCTCTCGAATCCGGTTATCATAACTCTGGAGCAGGACTCGACCCGGTCATCGGGATGTCTTCGCACAGGTTGGATTGCCTGGTCGTTGTGATCGGGTGTGAGTGCGTGTGCGCGTGTGTGTCTGTGCGTGTGTGATTGGTGGTACACGTTCCTGGTGCCGTAGTTCTCGGTTTGTCTACTTACACCGAGGAGCCGACAGTGACATGGCTTGTCGTGGCTGCCACAGTGTGTGTGTGTGTGTGTGTGTATAGTTGAGGCCACCTGGCGGCTACTTGTGGATATCTATCTGGAAATGGCGGCACAGTAGAGACCCGGAGTACGACCGAGAGTCGCTGGGCCCCGGCTTACAAAAACTGGCAGTTCGCCGTGAGAATACGACTGTGTGTGTGAGTGTGTGTGTATGTGCGTGTGTGTGTGTGCGACATCGGGGTTAGGGCGGCCCCCAGCGGTAAGTGGCGCTCGGCGTAGTTGGATGTGACCGGTGTGCGTGGCGTGATTGAATCAGGCACACTAGAGCAACGCGTTCCGCTCCGGACACGAGGCGAGCAAGCACGCGCTACCGGCCCCGTACTTCGCGGAAATAATCCTACCCTTAAAAATGTATTTTCTCACCGTCATTTGGCGCATTGTTACGGAGCGGAATACGGTATTTAGTCACGGATTCCGGCTAACAACGTTCGCGTAGGAAGATGGCAAAGATACGGAATCTGCTCCGGTTCGATATTCGGCCGCGGGAATCCAATTGGCTATATGCGATTTATACAGGCTGTGCGTTATTAGTTTGGCTAGCCGATCACGTGCTCTGCGAACGGGATCACTCTTCGGGATACACGTACGGATTGTACTCGGAGGAACAACGCGACGACGTCGTGATTCCGACGTCGAACGGAAGCAAACCGGAGCCGCGAAGAGTTCCCATCCCGAACGAGCCGCGTAGCGGATACGAAAGGCCACCGATGCTGACCTCTTACGGGATGACCGATCGCTACGACGGACCGGATCCGGAGATCCCGAATGCTCAGCATTTCTCCTCGTCGCCTCTTCCGGCGCGCGCTCAGGGAATTCGCGGACGCAAGCGAGCCAGGCCGACCGGGATGGAGTACTCCAGCGTGTTCCATTCGCACCGAGGCGCATTCAAGTGGCCGTACAGGGAGCAGGTGGCCTACATCCCGGGTAACATCACGCTGGGTGGCCTCATGATGGTGCACGAACGGGACGAGAAGGTAATCTGCGGCAAAATAATGCCGCAGGGTGGCCTGCAGGCCACCGAGGCGATGCTTTACACCGTCGACCAAGTGAACAAGATGCAGATCATTCCAGGGCTCACTATAGGCGCACGGATCAAAGACGATTGCGACAGAGATATTTATGGACTAGAGCAGAGTGTCGTCTTCATCAGAGGTAAGATTAGTTTTTGTTTGGGTTTTATTTTGCGCAGAAAAAAGTTAAAATTAACTTTGTTCGCTTTGAAGTTCAAGTTGCGCGAAAATGGCGTCGCCAAGTGCTGCGAAAGTAATGAGTTGTGAAAGCCTTCAGCGAAAGGTGAACAATTTAAATCCGGGAATGGTCTGGAATAATGTTCCGCGCGTGGCTGACCTCCGGACGGGCATATCAACATCGAGGAAATAAGTCCGGTGTACCACCCACACCTCCCCCCGATCAGTTTTATAATCCAGACAGACAGATTATTCAGTATATTTATTCTCCGGAACTGTTTCCGTTATTTTATGACGTACGTCGAACAATTATAAAGACTGGACACATTGAATGTCACATAAAGAGCACACCATATCAAGCAGTATATAAATGTTAATGTTGATGCTTTACGGCCTCTTTTATGCATAAGGCAGGCTAAATGCGCCAAGCGATCTCCACTGGTAATGAGGCGAAGTGAAAGATGAAACACCCTTCCGACATAGCTCGGCCGGGGTTTGAACCCAAGTGCTATAGATCCATTTTATCAAAGGAGGAAATAGATTATCAGCACGCAGTTATGCGCCTTAATAAGGATATGCGCATAAATTAAATTTTGAAGGGTACACACGCGTACGACAAATTGGAGTAGACATCTCATTTATCCATTCGAATAAATATATAACCCCGATAACCGAGCAAGAGATCTTCAAACGATCTTTCTTGTTATGATATATATATATATATATATATATATAATATTTGAAGATTAATCAAAATACCGTAATATACCGGGATAGGATGACTTCAGTAAATCATTTTAACGGACATTTACATGCTTTTCGACAAAAATAATTGGTGAATATGTTATTTTAATAATCTAAGTACAAAATTGGCTATTCATATCTTAATAGTCTCTCTCTCTCTCTCTCTCTCTCTCTCTCTCTCTCTCTCTCTCTCGTGTATTTTATCAATAGCTGACGGAACACTGTTAGTGATATATGCCATGTCCCACGGTCCTTATGTTGCTGTATAAACAGAATCTGAAAAAGAAAACTACAAACACAGTCGTGGTGCACTGTGTGTGCGTACGTGCATATATATATATATATATATATATATATATATATATATACATACCGTTTTTCTGTAAATGTAATATCATTTTGTAATTGAGCTGTTGCTTTTGTAATAGTTTTGGCTTGATGGTAACTCTCAGCTGTACAAACTCACGTCTGAAGTGAGTACCGATAACTTATAACAGCTGTGCTATACCTGAATGGGGGGGGGGGACGCCTCCGTGGTCTAGCGGTAGCGTATTGGACCACAGATCACTACGACGCGTGTTCGAATCTCGGCGTGGGCATATCTGAAGGTTGTTTCATCTTTGACTTCGCTTCATTACCTTTGCAGGTCGATCGGCCCATTTAGCCTACCGTGTGCACAAACGTGGCCGTAAAACATCAATCATCATCATCATCATCTATACCTGAATGTGTGTGTGTGTGTGTTTGTGTGTGTGTGTGTGTGTGTGTTTGTGTGTGTGTGTGCGTCGTAACACTTAACGCATTAGCGTAAATCTATCAATTCGGTTATGGCACGTCAGTGACGACGTTGTTGATGATGACGAACTGTCGCTTAATGTTTGTCAAACAAGTGTCGTCTTCTGCATCTTCTCACTAATCCAATCTGTTCTCATTGCGTCGTGTCACTGACCCGAACGACCTCTGGACGTTGGACGTCCCGTAGCCTCACTCCCAGCCCTCGGTTCGCTGGCTCGTCCGCATTTTATTCCCTACTACCGATGTACGATGAGAGAATCGACGCAGCAATCGATTACTGCCAGCAATCTCCGGAGTACCGTAAACCGTCAACAACAACACGTCTCCGACATCTCTCTCGGTTGCCATTGCCTTCTGGAGGACATGCTCTTTACGACCAATCCCTCCACACTGTTTAACGTGGCCATTGTTCAACGATCGCTTCTCCGAATGGCCAATGGAAGCCGCCGACGCGTGCCAGCCGTCCGTCGAGTTTCGGGACGATAAATCCTCCATTTATAGTCGGCCGGAGCGCGCGATGCTGGGAGTCGGCGATTGAATTAAGCACGTCGTCTCGCAATAATCAGGATTAATGAACGATTTGTTATCCATTTTGGACGAACTGTGGGAATTACCGTGTTAAATAATGAACCACTGAATGACAAAAACAAACAAACAAACAAACATTCACCAAACAAACAAACGAACGAACGAACGAACGAACGAACGAACGAACGAACGAACGAAACAACAACAGCAACAACAACGAAACATTCCATCATACCTACCCAATTAGGAAAGCAACATTAATATTATCGACGAGAAAAACAACGTGTACAGACGATTTTCAATATTTTATTCGCTTAAAAAATCTTCGACAAATTATTCATTTGCAAACGCATTGGTTCTACAACCCCCCCCCCCAAACCAGGTCAACCAATTGTAGATAACTCGGTAATTACGTTGATAAGTGATTCGTTGGAAGCTGAAGTGTTCCTTATCTCGCCTCATGCCATCACCCGTCCTCCACCCTATCTCTCCACCCCCTGGACCGTACCATCTACCCGTCTCGTCCTTGGTCTAAGTTAGATCGCTCGTAATTCTTCTAGCACTCGATTTATCTTACCGAAGGCGAGACAGACAGACAGACGGACAGACACACAGACAGACAGACACACGGACAGATCCACCAACCGAGAGGTGACATGATTGATGATGATGATGACTCCGTATTTTGTGCTGTTGCCAAAATCCATCGAAACGGCGCCACATCACATCTCCCTCCAACCCCTCCATCCCCCAAATATATCGCCATCTGCTACCCTAACCAACCAGCCAACCAACCAGCCAGTCGAGCTCCATAGTCGCGTTGGAAGCCCGCGGGCCGCGCCGTTGGCGACAGCCGTCCGAGTGTCATAAATCGAAGGACATTTGCCCGCTTATAAATCCGGAATGACGACTTGATAGGATGCGGTGGACGCAGCTGTGGTGTCGGTTTCCTTCTCGACGCTAGCTCATGTTTCACCGCGTCCTCGGCCCGTTGTCCACCGACTGCCGTCAGCTGGGAGAGTGTACCGACACCAGACTCGGGGCGACTACACGGGCCGTGTCGATATTTTTGAAGAGGAGGAGAGGATGTAGCGAGGTGTATCTTCTTACCGATCGGGAACGGCTAGTAAGACGGTAGTCAGGTCTTCCGTACCTGTTCGGGGGCAGATGCTGGAGGACGGGATAGTCTAACCTGTACTGGCTTTGTCAACACGCCAAGGCGTCGCATACCGATTGAAGATGGCCAGCAGGTGATAGTGTAAGGTGCGCTGCAATGAGCGGGTAGGGAACCTATCGAAGTTAATTGCGCTGTTATATAAAAACAGGCGCTAGGTGAGTCGAATACGGCGTCCGTGTTGATGTCATATGATCCTTAATGTCATCACGTCGTGTGCTGATGATGGCCTGGAGTTCGGATAGTTCGCTAGTGTTTTCTGGTACGCGTATGCGTGACAGTTACTCAATTGTTAAACAGAGACACGCACGAATGCACACACACACACACGCACACACGCAGGCACTCGCACGCCCCCCCCCACGTACACAGTGAGAGAGAAGCAAATATTTGCAGACGCATATTACAGCATACCAACGTCTATGCCCTCTTGTCATTTACGAATAATGCGATATCTCACTAGTTTAAATTCTTCGTCATTTAACAATATAAGTTCAGTAGTTGAGATGTCCATTCGGTGTTGTGTCAAAACTTAAGCGACAGCCTTCTCGGGAAAAGCGATACGCAATAAGCGTACCTAGTGGTATTAAGTACTGCCCCAAACCAAAGGGCTCTTCTATGGATGGTTTGCAATTCTAATATCGACGGCCCGAAAGCGGCATTTAAGCGGAGAGTAGATGCCACACCGTACACGTTCGTTGTCTTCTATTGAAATGTTTTATTCTGATATACACCCGTATTTTCAATTTTCGCGAAGGGAACCGCCAGTTCGGACGCCGTGTTCTGATTTCGATTATAATTACGGCGTGGTCATTGTGCGTTAATTTACCGACCAAACGGATTGGTCTTCTAATGTATTATTCATCTAGCACAATGCCCTAGTTTGTATTCCAACGAAGGGCAGCCTCTTTGTTGGAAGAGTTGGCGTAGCGCATGAATTGGCAATTGTGTGCCGATTCCTTCCCGCGTTTGGTCTCGCTTGTTACTGTACCGACTATTGTCGACTAGTAAGAATACTAACAGTACTGACTAAAATGTTTTTTCCTTTCTCTTCTTCTGCGCTGTACTCGGCTTGGGAAGCATTATCTAGCTGTCTTCCCTCGAATCACCTTGCTGGTGGAAAAATTCCTCTGGTGGTTTGTGCACCGTTTGAGCAGAAAATGTCACCTTTTAAACCGATCTGTCATTAAACTCCACCACTTATTTACAACTCACTCACTCACTCACTCACTCACTCACTCACTCACTCACTCACTCACTCACTCACTCACTCACTCACTCACTCACTCACTCACTCACTCACTCACTCACTCACTCACTCACTCACTCACTCACTCACTCACTCACTCACTCACTCACTCACTCACTCACTCACTCACTCACTCACTCACTCACTCACTCACTCACTCACTCACTCACTCACTCACTCACTCACTCACTCACTCACTCACTCACTCACCCACTCACTCACTCACTCACTCACTCACTCACTCACTCACTCACTCACTCACTCACTCACTCACTCACTCCTAAACTCGGCCAGTCGCTTCGTGGTTCCATAACTAATCGTTCAAGGAAATAAATCCTCTGTGATTTTGGAAGTAAGCAATCGCTACTGTATGAAAAATTGCCTCCCGTATTTCTTTGTCTGACAGTAGACGGCGTGTCCGCTCAACCAGAAACAAATCGAAGATGGAGTTGTTGGTTGTCCGTGGTCAATCAGAAGGTAGATAATTGTATATGATAGTTTATCTGTCCGTTGATTGTAGATCAAAACATCTACCGTCAGCATGAATTAACCGCCGTATGTGATCCATCATTAAAATCATAACAGCTGCCGATCGTCGCCGGGATGTTGCTCGTCAGTGAATAATGCGGTGTTTGTCGACTGTACATTGATGTATGTCGCCCAAACGGAGCGAAGGTCATCGCTGCCTATTCTGTACGTGAACCAGATGAGCCGCCTAAATCGTTCGATTCAGTGGACGATTTCCCGCGTGAAACCACAACGGTGCTTCACCATCGTAACCGGCTTGCCATTGGTCGGATGGCTCGCCTACGTAACAACAAAGTTACCGCTATTTTTAGCAAGTAAATGGAACGTTGTTATGAAAAGGAGGCCGTCAAACGCGCGTCTCATGCCCGAACATGGCAGCCATCTTGGATATCAGCCTCGGATGCCTAACCACATCACGTGATGAAGATATGAGATCGTCTATCGTATAATGAGATATTGATCTCAAAGCGTCCGCCTTACTGTGTTCACTTGATCCGGGGTGATGTCCACCTGACCGTCCCGAAGACGGCCCGAACAGACCATGTGATATTAATGATGACGAAGGCAGCACGCGACCATTAGATCAGCCATAACATCCGTTTAATTATTGGCGGGATTGGATTTCCGGCGAATATCAGATTCCGGATCATAATAACGGCATGTTTTACAAGTTGTTGACGTTCCCGCGTTCGGTACTTAACCAGCAAAATAAAATCGGTCACTGAGGATGTGACTGAGCGGGTGGTGACCCCGCCCCCCGCTAGTCTCACTCGGATCATCTGACACATATAACAATAGGATGTGTTCCCCCGCGGATGTGTTTTAAATTCGGAAACGAATGATCCAGGGATTGAAACCCGCAAATTGTTATGTAAACAATTACTTAAATGACGTCAATAAAAGAAAGTTGTGTCCTCAGATTAACGCCGGAAGTTCATAGAATTAGGTATATGAAACCATTTTAGAATAAAAGGCTTCAGGCATGGAGGCATGGAGCAAAGGATACCGAGAAAAGGAAGGCCCTGTACACATTTATACGCACGGATATGCCGCTGAATGAACTACTACCATTATAACTGTCTACGCTGACTGGCAATCAAGAATTGAATACCTGCTAGTTAAATACCAAGAACGAACTTCGACAAATTCCACTCGAAAACCCGTTAGCTCCGCGACCACATAAAGCCTCTCTAATATTACGCTAACTTCTTGGGAGTACTGGTGCTGCCGCCAACTCGTCAGGGCCCAGGCCTGGTAGGCCATCCGTCTGATTCCTGCTGAATCGCGATCTACAGTCGCCCGGAGACGAAACGAGCAGACTGTCGCCATCGACGAGTCTTTTACCACCAGCGGCTTTATCTATCGAGTGCCCGCTCTGATGTATCTTCATCTCTCATCAGACATCGAGCAGCTCGGCTGGAACAGTCTGGATATCTCAGATATGTCAAACATATAATGGTCCGATTTCATTCGTCCGTCTCTCTCTCTCTCTCTCTCTCTCTCTCTCTATATATATATATATATATATATATATATATCTGTGTGTGTGTGGTCGGTCCGAGCGCTGCCGGAATCTGGATACCCTACATTTACTCAACTACTCCCCCCCACACTGATATACAAACTTCTGTTTCGTCGATAAGACCGACCGCTTAATTCGGATTTCACGCCTTTTTTACATCCGGGCATGGTTGTGGCGATGTTTCTCGTACGCAATCATAACATCGATGTTTCCGGGATGACGTAGACGGGGCTTCATCGGATCTGGATCGACAATGGCCGCCGGCTTTACCCGATGTCGCCGTTTATTAATGCCGATTGCCTGAGCCAGTCTGAACCGGATCCAGATTATGTCCTTCCGGAGTGCAGTGACTGAGATAAGCAACGGTCACCCGGCATCGGGATAGCCTCGCTCGATCCGACACGACGTCAATTAATCACGTGTATTTATTTCAGCACCTCATCCGAGCTAACGCCGTTCGAATTGAAGAGGGCGCCATACAGCGGCCCGATCCTTGTTAATCACCGCGCCAGGACCGAATACTGAAAGATGGCGGTAACCCCGAGTTGCGAAAACCAAAGTAATTCGTACGCATTTGTCAATATCGCTACGACGTTGGGGTTCCTAAATATACATCGATACCAGTTTTATTTTTGTCTTAGCATTTACTTTTAAAGATGTTTACGCGGACAAATTTTGCGCACCGTCTGAGATTCTTCCTTGCAATGAACGGCTGCTGCACCGTCTTACTGGCGCACTGAATGATGCTGTTCACTCAGTAAAATCGTCACTGGTATGATATTATTGACACAGTTGTTCTGGTATATAAGCTGTATCTGTGTGGCTGGCAGAAGTTTGAAACGAATGCTGGATTATTCACCGACAACAGTCCTACTGCGGCAACGATTTCTCGAGGCCGCTTAAGACAGCTCCCGTTTCCCCCGTCACCAGTGCTTAAGTGGATATATATATATAGTTTTTACAAATGTAAGGTGTAACCAAGAGCCGGAAAATATGGTCAGCATATTACCTATGATAATTTCCGGGATGTCGGATACAACGAGACATCTAACGTGTAAACTATAAACCGATCTGGTAATAGAAATGTATTATTGCTGGATGAAATGTTAACGTCATATCCTGAGCAGGTTAAATATCTCGGTATAATTGTCAGGCACTCCTGTACCACATTTTCTCCCGTGCAGACATAATGGGGCGCCTCCGTGGTCTAGCGGTAGCTGGTCGGACCACAGATCACTACCACCCGTGTTCGAATCTCGGCGTGAGCATATCTGAAGCTTGTTTCATCTTTGACTTCGTTTCATTACCTTAGGAGGTCGCTCGGCCCATTTAGCCTACCATGTGCACAACAGTGGCCGTAAAACAACAATCATCCCGTGCAGACATAAACCTTTAACTAAATCCTCTCCGTGGTCGCATCAATATTTAAGGATCAGTTTTAGTTGTCACTCTTTGTACTATCCACATCGGCATTACAACATCTTCTGTTAACCATCAGATACGTTGCTACAAGATCGTAGTATATTTCAAGGAAAAGAGATGCACCTGAAATGCAACATATTCCACCGCTTGATGAACTAGGAAGAAAATGTATTTATGAGCTTGAAAGTTATGATGTTAATTAATCATTACCATAACCAATACGTAAACCACATCTTGTTTTCTGTCCAGATCTGCTTACCACATATCTTGATTCTCTCTCTCTCTCTCTCTCTCTCTCTCTCTCTCTCTCTCAGTTAGATTTACTGTCTTCCCTCTCTTACGCGTGTGCACACACACACACACGCGCGCGCGCACACATGCAAACCAACAAACAAAGAAGCACATGTTTTCTTTACTACTGAAAGGTCCCGTTTTTCAAACCTCTGTTCGTTGTTTTAGCACCAGGCTAATCCCTCCCAGAGGAACGATAACTGCAGAGGGGTTCGTTAACTGAGGAATTGCCATATGATGTTTCTTATGTTTGGGAGCAGTCACTCTGTTCTGTTAGGATCCCGTGAACGCGAAGTTTGGATCGCGTGACGACAATCGCTGGAGAACATGCAGTCGAGACACGCTGTCAAACTCCAAAACAACGAACGGCTTCAGAAAAAAAATTGATCATGTCCACTGATTACATTGAGGCTTTGTGCGGAATTAATGCCCTGCTTACGCTGTCAATGGAAGATGTCTAGGGAAGATGGCTGGCCTACAAGAACCCTCTAGGATACGAGGCCCAGATATCGTCTCCCTCGTTGCCGCCGAGTTGATCTTCTCCTTGGGATTCCGTCTTCAAGGTCAAAGGGTTAAGGTTTGATAAGAAAACCGCTGACGCACAAAGGCGTTATCTTCATGCTCAAACTACCAAGCAAGGACCTCGGATTAGTTGGCCCCTCAAATGGCGAACACTTGAACTCAACACGATTACGCAAGCTGAACGAACGAAATCTTCGAGCGCAGAACTCGCAACCCGCGGCCATGCTTCGACGCGGGCATTTTGCGGCGCAGAGACCAAACACACACACACACACACACACACACACACACACACACACACACACACACACACACACACACACACACACACACACACACACACACACACACATAAAAAAACACCGGCACTTCTCACGTCAGCGAAACGCCGCGGCGCCTCGCATTCTTTGTGATCCAGTGCGCTGAGTCATCTTTGGCGCAAATTCAGTTACTTGCGCCGCCGTAATTAATATTCAGTTCTGCCGCCGGTCGCCGCACGAACGAGTGGCTCGCCTTAAAACGACTTTAATTTGTATGTATATGGGCTGCCGGTGGCGGAGGACGATGTTTGACGGACTAACTGAGTTATGTCGTTCCCTTTGATGTAGTCTTTACATTTAGAGGTCCACTTTGCATTCCATGGGTGTCATTTCATGTAAACGGCTTGTTGTCCAAACGTCGCATCATCTACCGAGTTTCGTGTTCTGGTCGGATGCCACGACCGCGCCTGCTGTCGGCGGACGACTATCGTTTATCCTGGATCGATGCGAAGCGCACCCTGGTGAAT
This sequence comes from Paralvinella palmiformis, assembly GCA_025642065.1. NCBI lineage: Eukaryota > Metazoa > Annelida > Polychaeta > Terebellida > Alvinellidae > Paralvinella > Paralvinella palmiformis. Next base: position 687,365 of record JAODUP010000166.1, read on the forward strand.
ACTGGTGGCACCAATTACGTCGACGCTGTCAACGGTCCGGATGGCCTGTGGTACCCCCGCGAGGGCACTTATGATCTGATGAAGGGTCAGTTTTGCTCATCTGTTCAGGTGATGCAGCTGTGCCGTGGACAAAAAGAAGTTTTGCCAAAGAAACAGAGTTTGGGGCTTTTACATTGAATGTCGGGTAACTAGTCTACGAATGGCCGAAGTCTTTAGAACTATAACTTTGATCTTTCCCTTCTTAGAATTGCTTCCCAAGGTTAGGCCCGATAAAAATAATTCATCCGACGGTAAACAATCTTAGGGGCTCGTAACTGCCCGCAAACACTAATAGGTATGGTCTGGCTTCAAACACTGACAGTCCCACAAGTGTACACCTGTAAATGTTCCTACTAATAGTCGGCCTCGTACAGTGACACTCGTACAGATTATTTATCCGCAAACGCGGTTAATCCGGTGTCGTGTACTCATAGGAATGTGTACCTAACCTCGAGGACTAAAATGAACAGTCTAGATTCCTTCCCATATTCACACTCGTAGGAATGCGAAGTGAACATGACATATCGCGGCCACTTCATGAAATACAAATGTCTTCGTGGCTTACAGGGTCATTATAGAGGCAATTCGTGATGGTCCATGCTGAATACTAATCAAATTGGCCATAACTACGGCTAGCCAGTTAACGAACGACTCGAGCGTTTATATATGGCACAGGACAATATTTCAATCTCGCTTTTACAAATAAGTATTAGGCTACTCTTTTATGAACCCTTCGGCCGTGTTGTAGGGCTGTTCTGTTTTATTGCTCCCGAACACGAAAGTCGATTCTTCCACCATCTGTACCCAGACCATTTCACCGCGTTGACACGTAAAAAGGTTTCTGGATACCCGTACGATAAGTCAGAATTATTTATTACTCGACATAGTTGTCGGGAACAATTTCAACTAACACAAGGGATGGTTCGGGGTTTGGGCGCTAGAGGGTGACGTTGTCCATCGGCGTTCGCCGTCTAGCTGGAAGAGAACGTGTGCAATGGAAGCGGGCAGTTTGTCGGTTTCTCGCCGCCAATGGACGCCGAGACGCGCGCCTTAATTCATCTTCCGGGGCAGGTCATTTTCTAGTGACGTCATCAAAACGCGACCCTTCCGAAGATCGACGGGAGCTGTTGTTAACTTCGCCGGTTGGCATCCATTTTCCGCCGACCCACGATCATAAATAAATCCCCCCCCCCTGCTTATCTTCGGCATAAGTGTCGACCGACACGCCGAGTCCAGTCGCTCGACGAAGATTTACCGAGAGCTGATTGCGTGCCGTTTAGTTACTTCTGTTCGGTGAAATGTCAGCAGAAATGGAATCAAAGACAAACAAACGGCCATCTTGGTCTGTGGAGAACTAAACTTGAAATGGAAGTTGGAATTAAACGACAGTCATATGGTTTCACGGCGGTGCGCATATTATATATATATATATATATATATATATATATATATATAAGAGAGAGAGAGAGAGAGAGAGAGAGAGAGAGAGCTGGAGGGGAGAAGGAGAGAGAGACAGAGAGATTCTTAGATTGAAAGCTTTTTTGTAGACAGCAAGGAAATAGATAGATTTAAAGTACAAGTAAAAAACACAACTTGTTTCTTATTCAAAAAGGCGTGTAAGTGAGTTTTCATCTTTTTCAGTCGAGACAGATAACAAGCGACTCATAATATCGCGTTCTTCGTTACGCCGTAGATAACCACATGGCCTTCCATATGTTCACTCGGTCATGGCCTCTGTCGCCAGTCATTTTGTGTTACAATCTAAATACATTAGTAACATACGGTATCCCGATTAGCCCGCGGTACAGCTCATCGATAAACGCATCATCTCACCCGATCGTCCTCTATAAAACACTCATAGTTCAACATTTTATATTGCCGTTGGACTGTTGTTGTCGTTGTCGTTGTTCCCATCCGCTTCACCGATATGGAAGACAGATGACGGAAATCTCCATCCGAGGCACGAACTTCACACTCCGAAGGATCCAGTGCTATATTAAGGCGCCCTTCATTTCTGTCCGGAAACTGGAAGACTGCCGTTTGAAATATCCGGAACGACGTGAAACGAGCGGAAGCTTTAAATAGGTAACCGCCGAGAACAAATCCACTACCGATGTGGATGTTGTTCGGCAATTAAATAATGTTCAGGATGTTTGTACGCACGTGCTTTTTTGAGCGTTCACGTTTTTTCCCCAAGAGGATCCGGTCCTCTTCGTACTTGAGGAATTCAACTGCCAGATGGACGGATCACGTCGAGCCCCGAGCTCATGTCCTGTCTTGCCCTGCGGCATACCTGGACCGATAGAATACCTAAGTCGCTGGCTTGGTACAATTGAGGTTTATATTTGGGTAGTATACGACTAGGTTAGGCCATGTTACTTATGCGTAATGGGGGGCGACTATTGCCTAATGGCAGTGGCCATTATCGGCGAAATAGAAGTGGCTTACGATAGGTGGCGTGGCGGCCATCGCCAACGAACGGCCTCAGGGTTCTGGTTCGGGGGAATCAATTTCTTCATCAGAGCAACAACAAGGCTTCGATTCGGTTAGACTGCCGGCCAGGGCGGCGACACTATCAGTCTCCGAAGCGGATGCCATCTAAGATGGGGGCAGGTAAACCGAATGCGGGGCAGGGAAGAGGGAGAGGAGGAAGGGTGGTGGGGAGTCGGTGAGGGTTGGGGGGTATGGGAGATTCACTTCGGGCTGGAATTGGCTGGTTCTCTCTCTACCTAATGCAGATAATTCCTGGCTAATGTCGAGAATTCCCTGCTTAATGGCGACGATCCTTCCACTCCGTCAGCAATGTCTACACGATGTCTAATCACGTGTCGGCCGACGTCGGGGCCGCTTCCTTCGGCCGAGTTCTTCCCGGAAGGCGACTGGGGCGTGAAATAAAGTATGTGCAGCGGCGTCCGACGGTCGAATAAAGCGGTACATCACGGCCGGCCTTTACAAAGGAGCCGACTGACCGAGTGGCCCGAGGGGGGGGATGTCCACTCCTTGCCGAGGCCGATCCTCGTCGAGGCCGCTCCGGGCGAGAGGAGTTTGGAAAACTGGAATTAAGGCGGCGCACATTCGGCGCACAATTAATTTAAGTGACGGGACGATCGCTGTAAGGGGATATGCGGCCATTGGGTGGCCTTTATTGTCGGTCTAGTTATGGCGCGTCATATTAATGGCCAAAGGATGCTAATAAACAGCACGTTAAAGCACTCCGCGTCCCAGATGATGGCCACATCGTGCGGTCGCTGGAGAAAGTGGTGGTGAATGATCGGCCTTCCGAGGAATCAGCTACTTAGACATGGATAAAGGTACAACAGTCTGTCATACAGAGTTGTGCAGCTGTCCCGTGTAAGGTTTATACGTGTAAAGCAAGAACCAAGTACCGGTCGAAAATATATATATATATTTATATATATATATATATATATATATATATATATGTGTGTGTGTGTGTGTGTGTGTTTTAGGGTACATATAAAGAGGCAATAGGCACAGAGCATCAACATATCTAAACATCCTTCGAAACCTACCTCCATAAATCTAAATACAACTATACATACATTAATCTAAAAATAAAATGTTCCACACCTCCACATATTGATAGATATATGTGTATACCTAAGCATGTGTCTGGTCTACTCATCAGCCTATATGTGTGTATATATATGTGTGTGTGTGTGTGTGTTTGTGTGTGTGTGTGTATTCCAGTCCATCTATATTGCCATAAACACCTGCCCACACCTGTCAGCGTTATAAACGACGTTATGTAATCTTCGGCCATATGTTATGAAGTATACTAGAAAGCATCACTTGTCCATTGGCGGTATCATTGTCTGATGTTTACCATTTTGTCACCAATAGACAGCCAGAGCTGATGTATTTTCGTTTTAAACAGTCCGTATCGCCTCCAGTTATAAGTGAACTATTTGTCGCCGACTACAATCTAGCCCGTTCTATTCAACTTGCGAGCGAACAAAAATACTCCAAACCGAAGTCTTATTTGTTTAAAAAGATAGCTTCTCGATTAGTTCACCCTCTCTCTCTCTCTCTCTCTCTCTCTCTCTCTCTCTCTCTCTCTTTTACTCCCCCCTCTCTGTGTGTGTGTGTGCGTACGTGAAGGTAATGAAACTGAAGAATCGAAATAACTTGTTTTGTTTTGAAGTAAAGAATAGCGAAAATTGCCTCGTAAACAGACTTATGATCGATATCGATTTTCAATCTACGGATAAAAGGAGTTGTGTTTTGTGCCATATATTATGTTAGCTTGTATTACTCCCCCCCCCTCTCAATATATAAGCGAAAACATATCCCTACTCGGAATTAGCGCCTGGATCTTTCAAATAATGAAATCATCACAGTTTGTTGTCCTGTGTCACTCTTCTCATACAATGCCAATTCACACGAACATACACATACATAACTACATTCGAATAAGTTTCTTCTTAGAGAAGGGCGCTCGTTGAGTACGCTGCGGTGTAAACACTCCGGATCTGAGATCGAATCCCACCTTCGTCTGTGTCGGTGGGATATTTTATTCATCGGTAAAAGGCTTCGACAGGATCATTTGTCCTAGATGTGATAATTGCCGATGCCCAGCGAAGTTCCCACTCACTCGTTTGCATACTGACTGACTGACTCACTGACCGACTAACTGATTGACTCACTGACTGACTGACTCACGGACTCACTCACCGACTCACCGACTGACTCACTGACTGACACATTCACTGACTGACTCATTGAATCACACACTGACTGACTGACTGACTGACTGACTGACTGACTCACTCACTCACTCACTCACTCACTCACTCACTCACTCACTCACTCACCCTGTAAAGTACCAAGTCTGTTAGCACCTAACTTAACTTGGCAACATATCAACCATAATCGAGTACATACGTGACAGTTAAAGCAGTTATAACATTCTCTTTAAGTCGACCGACTTACAACCGACTAATTTCCTGTCGTCACCATCCCAGTCATCACATCCTTCAACAGTTGTCGCCACAATGACGACGGTGTGAATCACAACATTCTAAACACGCTTTCTAAATCCGAACAACTCCGCTTTTGTCATTTAGAAGGGTTTCCACTTCGGGGGTCGCATCTGGTGGCGCATTGCAATGTTGCCTGGGGGATGTTACATCGGATAATAATGCGCCCATGGCCTGATGGGATTCATTTTTTTTTTCGTTTTTGATATTGTGTGTAGTAATGGTTTTTGCTCGTGGATCATTAGGGTCGCTGTTGGAGTGCCGTGGTAGTGCACTGTGCTACATATATCCAGGTCGCAGGATCGGCTTCAGTTGGTATTATTGTCTGCAGGATGAATTTAACTTGAAGACTTTGACCTGATCGTCTGGTTCCCACACGGATTAGCCTTTCGACATTATATGTGCTTCGTTCAACCAGTGCCGAGGCCAAACAAAAAGAAAAGAAGTTAGGAGAACAAGTTTTGCTATTATGATATACATACAATACAAGTTGGTTATAAATAACTAGGATATAACGAAATAGTAGCTTAAATCGAAGTGGTTAGCTGATCCGACCAAACATCCATTCACTTCCATAGTAAAGAAACTGGGATATAACGAAATTTATACAACGAAAACTTGCATAAATCGAAATGTCTTATCGATCCCAATAGCATTAAATCAATGTAAATAGCGCTAGTTATAACGAAACACGATATTTGAAATTTTACTTATCAGAAATTTTTCATGTAAATCATTAAGGAGAAATAAAAGATGAATTGTTCAGTTTCACCATCCATTCAGTGACTAGGGACACATTTGCTGCGTGTCTTCTATTCATGGCAAGACACCAGACAATATACAAAATAAAACAGGGTTATTTTCACCAAAGATCTGATATATACATGGCGCCTAGATTTGAAAACTGGGATATTCGAAGTACCATTATAACGAAAGGAATTCCCATTTCCTTGGAATTTGGTTACAACCTAATTTTTATTATATATATATATATATATATATATATATATGTATATATATATATATATATATATATATATATAATATATATATATATATATATCCTAATATCAAAGGAAACCTTTCCTTTAGTCCGTGTGTGTGTGTGTGTGTGTGTGCATGTGCGTGCCTGTCAATCCCTTCACAGATGTTGTTTTGACATTACCATGTGGTACAATTGTTGCGCATCTTCTCCAGCATCACGTCTGCCTGACAAGCACGAAATGGGTGATAACGCTGACAGTTCAATCCGACCATAATCACAGAAGTATTGATGTACGCTGGTGTAGGACATTCTTCGTCTTCCTCCGCGCGCCATCAGCACAAATATGGTGGGGGCTTATCTGCACCGGGAGGCACCAGATGTACATCTTCCCTAGTCGTCGTCGTCGGCGGCCAGTCTTTCTGGCCCCGCTTTTCAAAAGGATCTATCATCGTTTCCTGTCCGGACGTAAGCAAGTGGATTCTCGGTGTACATTAAAATCATCGGCCCAAAATAGTCGAAGTTCGAGCCACGAAAATCGAAAGGCGAAACCTCCAATTGCCCGCTTCGTAATAAGAGATCGTGGCGCCGATATGGTTGCAACGGGGACACGGAGGTGCCAGTAAAATATGCGACATCTAGTTTACGTTTATCAGCGTTCGTTCACTAGCGGAACCGAAAGATCGAATGGGATGGAAGGAAGGATGACGATTGATGTTTTACGGCCACTTTTGTGCAAATGGAAGGCTAAATCGGCTGAGCGACCTCCAAATGCAATGAAACGAAGTCAAAGATGAAACACCCTTCAGATATGCCCACGCCGAGATTCGAATACGGGTGTTAGTAATCTGTGATCCAACGCGCTACCGTTAGACCACAGATGGGGGAGGGCTCTTTAACCTAGCAATATCTTCATCATCCCAAAACTACCGAATTAAAAAAAAATCTGTGATATGAACAAACGTTGTCTCAATAATATGAGCGTTTTTCGTATAAACCCAGCTTCAGCCATTAAAGCGGATCATCCTACCTCCTCGTTCCGAACAGGATACAGCCCCCCCCCTTCTTACATCTAAATTCCGGATCCACTGCCAGTCCATTATCTTGACTGTCTTCGCACCAGTCCGTGTTGTTTATTATGTTGGGTGTCGATTTCGCGAACACGAGAAATGCATAACTATCGACGTCCCGCTACCAGAGGAGATCAGTTTGGGGAAATTTCCACATATCCGGAGAAACTCGATCGGATTTCTATTTATGTAGGGCATGAACTATTGATGGCAAAATCGTACCATCACCAGAGGCATCGCGATGTACCAAACGCTGTTCGGCGTCTGCGTGATAAGGCTAATCAGTGTTTCCTTTAGGTAAATGTTAAACGAACCCGTCCTCCTCGCAACTCGTCGCGGTTGGCGCATATTCGTCATCGCGATCCGGATATTGGAAGCTTCTTTCAATTGTGGCGTGTATAATACAATTTAGGTCGTGTTCGATTCGTACATCTGTCATCGACGGGGATACACGCGATGCTGAAACTGAATAAGTTTCCTCCCCTCTTCGCCGCCTACCGTGAGAACTGCATGCGTAGGCAACGAACCGTGGAGACTGGGTTTTTATTCATTGGACTTCCATTGGCCATAACTCGTTACCGATCTATCCCCGTCATTACGAGCCTAGCCAGGTGATTGACACACGAATTAAATCGCTTCTTAAACAAAGTGAGCCGCTAAGGACGAAGCGTTCGTCAACTCGAATACCTGTAACCGTGTCACTCCGCCGTCGTGATAGGCCAAGAGGACACTACGACGTGTCGCGAGAGAGAAGTCTGTCTGGCTGCGGCTCTATAAGGGCTTCGATTCTGAAGATGATTGATGTGACGTTGATCATTAAAAGCACGCCTCCTATCGTAAAGCCGCTGATAAATTGGAAATACCCGAGTACCCGCCGAGTGGGGGTATTTCCCTCCCTTCCCCCCCCCCCCCCAAGAGTGGGCGTAACGCTAAAACCGAGATCGATTAAACTAAAGACGTGTCCGGGTTAGAGATTCCTTGACCTTACGGCTGATGAAGGCGGCCATGTTTAGGAATAATTAGCAATCTGGGGTTGTTGTTGTTGTTCTTGTTGTTGTTGAGGAGGTTAGAGGAAGCGGTAAAACTCAGAGGCACCCGAGAGGCAAGGGTTGTTATTATTATTAAAATGACTCAATGTCAAAAGGAGTAAGGAGAAGACAAAGGATTTGTTCCAAATCTCGGATGGCGTCGCATCGAGGACATTGCCGTGTTCCGTCGACGTCATACAGACGGTGATAAGATAGGCATAGCCTCGATTGTATACGATGTCATACCCCCAACAAAGAAAAAGAAAGTGGGAAACGTTTACTGTATATATAGATACAATGTTAACTGGACCCGAAATCTGAGGGATATCAACAGTCAGCTTCGTGGTTCTTTGCCCTTCATTTCGAGGTTCTTCATTGAATTTGATTAAGAGCCGCTTTTAGCAGTTTGAATTGATGGCTCGGTAATCAGCTATCTAATTCAGTCCACATTCAGTATGGGGTATATATATATATATATATATATATATATATATATATAGAGAGAGAGAGAGAGAGAGAGGGAGAGGGGGAGAGAGATGGAGAGAGAGAGACGAATAGGGAGCGGAAAAACTTCCAGAAGAAGAGATAACTAAGCATAAAGCAACAGGATGATGAAAAGAAAGAACACACGCACGCACACGCGCGCGCACGCACACACACACACACACGCACACGCACGCACGCACGCACGCACGCACGCACGCACGCACGCACGCATGCACGCAGACAGATATACAGACATACATATAGATAGATAAATAGATAGAGAGAGAGAGAGGGGGGAGAGAGACTCTTTATATGTTTTTCACGACTTTCATTCATCAGTATCACAAGGTAGGCTGGATGCTGTACTGATGAAGGACAACCAGCAATCAGCGTCATAAGGCTAATTCTGATCTCTTGGTGAATGACGACATCTGTAAAATGTATCTGTCAACTCTAAGAGACAGATGTAATATCGGTGTCTGGGATACGGAAACCAGTACCAAAATAACTGTACACCAAGATGTGTGTGTGAATGTATGTATGTATGTGTGTGTGTGTCTGTGTGTACGCACGCGCGTGTGTGTGTTGGAGTGGATATTACATTTGGCTAGCCGGTGAGACGTTTACGAACGCGCCGACTCGTTTATAATTATATCGTAATATTCAATTACCGCGTCATCAACGACGTACATAACGACCGCAATCCTCCCCCTCCCCGCTCCGGACGTGTGACGGCGTCCATCAGAGTTATTATTGAATCAAATATGAGAGATGGTTGGCTACCGGTAGGAAGACGCCATTACTCCGTCAAACACTAGTCATATTTTAATCAACACATCGCCAGGTGGCGTTAGTATGGCGTGGTCAGAGTTCGGTCAAACCGCTCCCTCGTTTCTTGTGTACTTTCAATCTGTTGGCGGCTCTTTCCAAACACAGTTCGGTGTCGCTCCATCTTTGTTGACAATCTTCATGGGCAATTTCTTAGGATTTCACGTCCCATCTTCAGCCAGATTAATGAAGGCAATTAATGATGTTTGCTGAATATCGCGCCTCTGGATTGAAATAAACATGAATGACTCTCTCTCTCTCTCTCTCTCTCTCTCTCTCTCTCTCCTTATATATATATATATATATATATATATATATATATGTATATGTATATATATATATATATATATATATATATATATATATATAATAGGCATCTATTCACAGTTAATTTGTTTTTAAGTAAAATACATAAGCTTACAACTAACCCAAAGGTGAGTTATACAAACTGATAATCTAATATATATATATATATATATATATATATATATATATAATATGTGTGTGTGTGTGTGTGTTACTAATATCAAACTTCAATTATATATATATATATATATATATATATATATATATATATATCACTTTCCACAGACAATATGTTAATGAAATCCCATAGCAACATCCTCTACAGTCACCCGCATTAAAGTCCTTTTTGTTGAGGTATTCGATCTCAATGTAGTGTGATCTCTGGGCTATTACATGCACTAATAAAATTTTCTCAAATTATTTCATTTATCTAGGGAGACTCACTCACTCACTCACTCACTCACTCACTCACTCACTCACTCACTCACTCACTCACTCACTCACTCACTCACTCACTCACTCACTCACTCACTCACTCACTCACTCACTCACTCACTCACTCACTCACCACTCACCACCACCACCACCACCACTCACCACCACTCACTCACCACCACCACCACCACTCACTCACCACCACCACCACCACTCACTCACCACTCACCACTCACTCACCACCACTCACCACCACCACTCACTTTCCACACTTTTAAACCCATCCATCCTCACTCACCCGCATTAAATCCTTTTAATCGACTCAATGTACTCCATACTCACAAAAACTCAATTTTTCATTTTAAAACTCACTCACTCACTCACTCACTCACTCACTCACTCACTCACTCACTCACTCACTCACTCACTCACTCACTCACTCACTCACTCACTCACTCACTCACTCACCACCACCACCACCCACCCACTCACTCACTCAATTAGAATACGTTATTAACCTGGTGTCATATGGTCAACGACAGTCTAATTAACCATCCACAGGTAATCTCTAAATGACAGCTTATAGAACACCACTCCCTAAATATGTTGCATTAGTGATACCCTTCATAACACTACGTCACTGCATATCCAATACCTGTGATAGACACAATGGCAACAATCAGCTACATACTAATTTGCCACAGGCACTAAGTCATTGACAACCTAAATTCCACATCCCAACAAATACTATGCCATGGACAACCTACATATCACACCACTACAGGCACTAAGGCATTGATAACTTACATGCGATATCCCCACAGATACTATGTCACTGAAAACCTACATGTCACCTTCCCACAGACACTGTTCTAAAGACAATATACATAGAACATTTCCATAGGCACCATGTCAATGTCAGCTTACTTGCCACCTTCCCACAGACACTAAGTGATTGACAATCTATATATCAGCTCGCCACAGACACTATGCCGATAACCGGCACTACCCTAATAATATCATACCTACCGCATTCACACAGACATTAGGTCACCGAAATCTTACTTACCACCTCCTCAGATAGACCATGCCAATGGCTACCTACACACCACCTCCCCAAAGACACCATGTTAATGACAACCTATGTATTACCTCGTCGTAAAGACCATGTCGCTGACAGCCTATTTGCTATCTCGTCACAGATACCATGTCAACGTTAGTCTATTTGCTGCCTCGCGACAGACACCCTGTCAATGCTAGGTACCATCTCCCCAGAGACACCATGTCTGTGACAGACTAGATAACACCTCCCGAGAGACACCATACCTTTGACAGTCTAGATATCATCTCTCCAGAGACACCATGTCTGTGACAGAGTAGATACCACCTTCCGAGAGACAGCATACCTGTGACAGACTATATACCATCTCTCCAGAGACACCATACCTGTGACAGACTCGATACCGATCTTTCCCTAAGAGACACCATGTCTGTGACAGTCTACATACCACCTTTCAAAGACACCATGTCCATGACAGTCTACATACCACCTATTCAAAGACACCATGTCCATGACAGTCTAGATACCACCTCTCCAGAGACACCATATCTATGCCAGCCTAGATAGCCCCTCTCCAGAGACACCATGCCCATGAAAGTCTAGATACCATCTCTACAGAGACACCGTGTCTTTGACAGCCAAATACCACCTCTCCACACAAAAAATGTCTACGAGACACCAGACGCCACCTAGCCACAAATAATATTTTCTGACCAACGTTTACCTGAAGCAATATCTGATTAGAACGCATCGTATGTTTGACGTCATCGATGTTCTTCATGCGATTAAGTTATGTTTATCGGATCACTGGCTTTGTTTTGTCGCCATCTAGTGATCATTAAGAGCTATTTATGTAGCCATACGCACGCACGCAGGCACGCAGCACTCGCTAATCTCCACAAAGATGAGGCTTTATGTGTCTTGTAATGAAAAGTTGTTATTCCGCATTTACCAGGTTGATTAATAATCTAGTAAATGTAATAATGATTTCTAAACCTATTTTCAGCCATTGCTCTTCGTCGGTCAGTGAGTGAGAGAGTGAGTGAGTGAGTGAGTCAGTCTCTCTCTCTCTCTCTCTCTCTTAATATATATATATATATATATATATATATATATATATATATACAGACGTATAGACAGACGTGCTCGCTCGGTGGCTAAACACACATTTAGCCACAAAGCGGGTAACATAGTTGCTGCTAGATACTGTAATCCATAAAATGGCCGCCATTAATCGTTAAAGAGCGGAAAGGCAATCAGTGAGCCATTCATTGTCTGTTCCGTTATACAGCATGGAGAGTTGACAGGCGAAACAAACCTATTCCGAGGCACCGAGTACCTAAAGGGCAGCGAAATACAAAAGACGTCGTCTTGAATCTGAATACGAATAATTCCTTCTTATGAGATTGCGGCGGAAACAGATTTATTTATTAACGGATTTCGACGTCGCTCGATCTTCATTTTATGCCGTGGGAGAATTGTCGAAGCTCTTTCTCTCTTCCTTCCCCCCCATCCATCCATCCATCCATCCATTCATCCATCCATCCATCCATCCATCTGATATATGGTTTTCCGTGTCCTTATGCTACTTCAGTCAATTAGAGCAATATCTATAAAACTGTATTGTTTCTATTAATTGTATTCAAGTATTTTATGGAAAATGTTATATTCGAAGGCATATATTAATCTGGACTACAACTGTTCAATACATTCCGGAGTAATTAGAATAATTGTCCATCTACCGGTCCTTTTGCGACATCGCTGTGATAGATTTACTATAACTCTTATAAACACTGGAATACAATCCTGATAATTTACATGAACGATCACCGTCTATCACCACACTAAACTCGTTCTAAATTGTTGTTAAAAATAAATGTTTTATAAGTCTTTTTCAATGTCGGGGTGTTTCATTACTCTGACACTACGTGAGCTAAATTTCGCACATCACTTTTTATAACAGTTGATAATTTTTTAATCCACATTCCCCACAATCTGTTTTTTGCTTAAAATGATAGAATACTGTTATGTCAACATTACATTTAAGAATTGCGGTCTTTAATTCCCTAGTAAAGCAAATATAAGTATATTTCATATAGACTAAATGTGTGTCATTTTGTTACCTTATGAATGTTTTGTTATTAAATAACTTTTTTCCTGTCCAGTATTCTGTACTTATTATTTAACACGATAATATGTGCTGCATTGACAATCACACGGATAAATGTTATAGCTATGTATTATAATGGTAAATCACATATATGTTAATTACTTTATTTGGGGGATGAATTTAAACACATATTTCCATATTTATTGTTAATCTTGAATTATTGCTTATTCCGTAGACATTTTACAGTCTTTAAACTCTATATTTTCTTCAATATAAAATATAATGTACTTAATATTGTTTCGTTTTTATCGTGGTGAATTCGCATCCACGGCTCGGAAATAGGCGATCCATGCATTATAGCAACAGGGGGTCACTCCCATGTATCAACGTATAGATGGGGCTTTCAGTTAATATAATAAAGACACTGTCATACATGGGTACTTGTAGGTCAGAACGTCATAACATAGCTAAAGTATGAAGACATTAAACATTAATAGGCCTAGGTATATATAGCGATAGGCTTATATATGTATACACATCTAAGAACTCGGACAGACGTAGTATAGATCTACCTCATGATGATGATCAGATGACGCATGAATATAAAAGTAGTTTTAATACATGAAGTCATGAATTAAATGCAGACGCCTGAGTTAAGTGGCCCATATTTTGTATATTAATCTGTAAAATCTCCCAATGAATGTTATGATATTTGTGCCGGATCTACATGTAGAATACCTGGTTGACACTTCAGTACAGTACCTTGTGTTTAAGTAATATACAGCAGGAGTGTAAAGCAAATTTGTATCAATAATAACAAATACAACCAGGAATAAATTAGCCAACAACACCTTTCCAAAAATTACATATTCATTTGAACCAGACTGTACTTTTCATGATTGATAACAAAATCCTGAGCGCTGTTTTGCACCTTAAAGACAATATAATTCCAGGTATCAATTGACCAGGATAGTAATATATTTTTAATAAAATATCCTGTAATTTTGGTGGAAATGCATATTTAAAAAATGTATTCTTATACAGATTATTGATATACCAATTTTGTTCACATTTTCAAGACTAAATATCTGGGAGCTATAAAATGTTATAAATGGTTTTTAGTAAATGTGATAATAAACTGAACAGCGAAAAGGAGAGCTACTTACTACAAGTCGTGACACCCTCACGGCAAAACGGAAGGTGCGACCTGGTTAACCAGGCTCTCACATGATCTACCATGATCAATACAAATTCACATGTCCGGTATGTCTTCGCAACGAAATTATTTAGCTATCTATCTACCAGAGATAATCTAGCATTGAGACCATAGATATGTTTATACGTTACATTTGGACCTAATATATATACGATGGATTGAAAAAGTAGCATTGAGACCAGATGTAGCATTTGGACCACAACAGTTTCAAAAAGACCAGTGATGGTACCAAAAGGACCAGTGATGATACCAAAAGGACCAGTGATGGTAACAAATGGACCAACTCGGTAACAAAAAGACCAAATCGGTCCTTTTGCCACGCGAAAACGTAGCCAAAAGACAAAGCAATCTATCTATCTATCTATCTATCTATCTATCTATCTATATATATATATATATATATATATATATATATATATATATATAACACACACACACACCGCGCGCGCACACACACACACACATAGCAAGAGAGAGAGAGAGAGAGATAGAGAGAGAGAGATAGAGAGAGAGAGAAGAGTAGATAGATAGATAGATAGATAGAGAGAGAGAGAGAGAGAGAGAGAGAAGATTCGTCAATGATATAAAGAGGCTAATATTAGGTTGGTCCCGAGGCGTATGACGTAGAGAGGTTCGAGAGGGGAGCGTTTGGTCTTCGTAATTATTATCATTTTTATGTTTTAAAAGATTGATGATATGTCGTGGTTAAAGTTTCACCAATCAATGAAAACGAAAACAAAATCTTAACATGGTTTATAACTATTATTATTATTATTATTATTATTATTAGTATTAAAATATTATTATTGTTGTTGTAACCGTTGCTGCGCTAAGTCGAACACCAGCACCTTTTTATTAAATTGTTTACATCGCATAAGCCCTCATTAACTACAAAATTAAGTAGTTTGCTCCTGAACGAATCGGGGCCAACGTTTGTGGTTACTATGCTTTATGAATATAACAGCAATGAAATTCCATCTATTTGATTTTTAATAAACCCAGATCTATAGATAGTTATCGATGTCAGCCACGATGTTGAGCACAAATAAAAAAGATACAAACGAACGGAGCATATAAAGATGCGATAGTAATTAATTTAGCATAGTGTACATGGAATAGCAATGCGAAATATTAATATCATTCATACGCTATGTAAATATTTCTATTCTATGGCCACTTCTGTGCGCAAGGTTGAAGGTGGGCTGAATAGGTCGAGCGACCTCCAGAGGTAATGAGGCGAAGTGAAATAAGAAACACCATTCGGGTTTACCCCGGCCTGGTTTTGAACCGAGGTACTATAAATCAGTGGCGAACCGTGCGCTACCTTTTAGGCCAAGGATGCGTCCCTCGTGTGTACCATGTAGTAGGGCGTATATTCAGCGATGCCCGCATCAAAACCGTCAAAGATGCAAACACCATTAATACCGTTTATAGATCTAAGGCATCGTGGATAGAGTTTGAGACTATTTACCCAGTGAGCTCCGGTGGCCTAGCGGTTAAGCACCCGTCACTTGGTGCCAACGGTCGCAGGTTCGAACCCGTAAGAGGTCGAAACTTTCCCAGGGATTAATTTCTCGACTCACTACATCGTGGGTGGATGACCACGTTAAATGGCGCTGCCGTCTCCACTGAATTATTTAAAATAAAGGGGGACGTTAAAACCCCTGAGGACGTAAAACACTCTGTCAGTGACCACCCTCAGGGTATTTCGGCTCCATCTTTCCGTACTGCTCCCCTGTGAGTGGTGGGGGAGGAGTTTCTCAACCACTCCAACATAGAGGCTGTGCTGATTAAGCGACAGCCTGGGGATTCTCCCCGCACAACAAAACCAAAACCAACAATTTACCTATATGGTTATGGTTATGCCGTGTGGGAGGTCGGAGGTTCATCCAACCGGGCAACTGGCAAGGTTTTCTCCGGTGAATATGCCGGGCGCCTCCATGTTCTAGCGGTAGCGTGTGATGGACCACAGATCACTACCACCCGTGTTTGAATCCCGGTGTGGGCATATCTGAAGGTTGTTTCGTCTTTCACTTCGTCTCATTACCCTTGGAGGTCGCTCGGCCCATTTAGCCTACCTTGTGCACAAACGTGGCCGTAAAACATCAATCATCATCATTATCCGAATATGCCATATATTATGAATTTATTTAGAATTAGTCCTCGCGGCTAATCAGCAAATTACAGATCATATATGCCTCTCCCTCATTTGAGGTAGCCAAGCCACGTAACATATAACTGCCATTATTATTATAATGGTCCTCGATAACCTGAATTTCTATATATCTTTAACATGGAATATTACACCATTTTTTACGCCATATTGTTTATATTTATCGCCATCTCCTCGTTATCTCAAGATAAAGCTATTTCGTCGAGAAGCCGCCATGTTATTTTAGTTTGGGGGGGGGTTCGTCTCGGCGTCTAGTCAGGTGACACTTTCTGGATCACATTCCGGTCAGACGTTAATCTGAAGCCGGAATCAATGAAAGCAGATATCTTCTTCCACAGACAAGGTTACGTCATTATATTTCAGTGTAGCGCTAAAATATGTCTATTTCGTGTCCGACATGTTTAATCGAATTTGAGAGCTATTTATCTAGGTTGGTAATATATATATATATATATATATATATATATATATATATATATATAATATATAAGTGTTCCATCAAATATCACATGTATTGTACTAAATGTCACCGGATAGTTCATGTCAGAGATTATATGCTAATAAATACGGTGTCTGTTTATGATTTGTCTCCGATCTAAGAATTATTTTTAGTACAGTTTCATCTCACAGTGAAAATGTTATTTAACCTTTACAATGTTAATGTTAAAATCGTTAATTTGATCATTTTATTTGTTTATATTTAGTGATCGTCTTCAGTTGTCTATTTCATCTTGGTGTAAAAGGCTAATGTACTCTGGATGTTAAGGATGATGGTGTATTTCTTGTTGGTTTATTTAAGAAATGTATTTCTCGCTCGCGCCTCCCCCCTCACTCTGGGATATAAATAGATCGACACACACACGCACGCACACACGCATGCACGCACGCACGCACGCACGCACAGATAGACAAACAAACAAACAGATAGACAGACAGAAAAACAGACAAACATATAGACATATATATATATATATATATATATATATATATATATATATATATAGAGAGAGAGAGAGAGAGAGGTGGTAGTTTCTGTAGCATTTAGATAAACATTACCAGAAGTTTATAGTGACTCTGTATTAAAGTGATGCTGCTAAACGCAGAAACAAGTCAGCGACAACCTGTCGTAGACGACTGTCATGATGAAGGTATGACATCAGAATTAGGCATAAATGAGTCTAATTAGAAAGTGCATTTCGGTAAAGGAGATTTAGAGAGGTTAACACGGAATAATAAATGGCATATCAACATAGGATAGTTAGCGTTCGACATAGGCTAGTCAGCATCCGAATCATCTTGTTCGATAAGAATATTCATATGCTTTCAATAGGAATACCGTTTACAAATTAAATGAGTGATGTTGATATATTTACCATAAACTATTTATATTTTGTGATATCGCCATTTACAGCCTGTTTAAAATTGATGTAATATAGATTATATGATGTCGATGAAGTAACCGCAGTGTTATGGCCAGTAAATTGTTATAATAGCATATTAAGGCCACCTTTCTATTCTACATGTGAACTCTATGGTGCTGGCTGTGATGGTATGTTGTGTGCCGCGAAGGCATTCTTTGCAGTGATTAAAGTGGGCGCCCCCGTGGCTTAATTGGTAGTGCGTTGGATAACAGATCACTGCCACCTGAGTTCGAACCTCAGCGAGGGCATATCTGAAGGATGTTTCATCTTTTACTTCGCTTCATTAACATCGGGAGGTCGCTCGGCCCATTTAGCCTACTATGTACACAAAAGTGATCATAAACCATCAATCATCTGATTAAAGTGTGCAATCTAAATGGTACGCACCTATTTTAACCTGTTTTGTTCTATGACAACAACAGCCGTTTACGGTATCTATCACGCGAGCTATCCTCCGTTTTCCACAGGTTCCGTCACCAAACTGGCCGGATCCACCGAAGGATGCAAGGACGCGAGCGAAGTGGAAATGATTGCGGGCGTAGTGGCGGCGCCCTCCAGCGTTACGTCCATACAGGTAGCCAATCTGCTGAAGCTATTTAAAATACCGCAGGTAGGTACAGACAGTAAACGATGATCAAGATCAAAAAGCGCTGATTTATCGCCGACTAATAAATAAACACTGCGACGCGTCGAAATACGGCCACATCTGCGGTAAGCTCATTTCGTCCGACCATTAACTTGTCGGGGTTTCTGTTTTAATTCGCGGCACGCAATAGTCGTCGATGCGCTAAAAGCTAAACGCTCATCGGGCCTTCGGCTGTAACGATTGCTTTGATCTTTCCCGTGAAGTTCGCCCCGTGCCCGATAACTGTCCGTCCTCTTCTGAGCGGCGTAACGGTCGAATATATCGATCGATGGACGATCTGAGACGTGATCGATTCGGGTTACAGCTGGAGAATAAATAGAATTTCTTCCCTTTTTGCTGGGGAGTGTACGAAGATATATGTGCCATGAATTACAGTCGGTAGACATCGGCGTTGTACCGTTGGCTGGCCAATAGCCAGCGCCATATATCGTTCGAATGTTCCAATCCAAAGGATGACCGAGTTTTAAAAAACCGGGAAAACTTTCTCCCACCCACCAGAGGGCGTTGCATCTTAATTACTAGGCGTACCCTTCGATGGCCGTTAGATAAATTATAACCAACAGCATCTCTTTGAAGCGAACCTTTATCCCGAAAACCCGTTACCCCGCTGACCTTGGCCGCGGATTTCGTTAGGGGGGTAAATCAGGAAGGGGGCTCATGGTTATATTACTTCGGACAAAGGACCGCCGCGGCAAGGCGGATCTCATAATGGTCTTCCGGTAAATGTAGCCCGTAAAAGGTCAGTTCCCGGCATCCGATCTACACATCCAGACTGAACAAGAAGTAAGCCGCACACAAAAGAAGCGGGCTAGGTACCGTATATTTGATGGAACGAGTTTTCTCGGGTAAATTGTGTTCATTGTTCTGACTACCCCGGCTTTCCTTTGTACTTTATCTAATTGTCTTTTTTTGTTGTTGTTGTACAGAAATCATTTGAGCATTATCCGCGTTGTCGGCACGAGTTCCGGGTCGTTAGCAATCTCGGCCGACACAACGTGCGAAAGCGTCACCGATCAAATCTGAGTTTCAGCGCGTTGTTTATAATTCAGCGTGTACTCTGTTGTAGTGTAAATAAGAAAGAACAATTTCACACGATAGTAAGAAATTCATCGTCAATAAAGATGAATAAATATTACTTCCCACATGTCTATGCATATACAAGCCATTTATAGTACACAGAGTCGGTCTTGTTTCGTTTTTCTTCTCCCAATTCGTCCTTATTTCCCCGAGACTACTACATGCACGCTTTAAGTCTGAGGATTGGGCTTCGCTCTCGTGTCTTTAGAAATTAACCAGACTCCAGAACAGAAATATGACAATGAGGACTTCATATCCA